>JAPTHN010000032.1:552534-1152534 GCA_026936325.1 Platynereis dumerilii
AACATCCGCTATTTGTTATATTCAGACCACAATTTTCAGTCTTACACTTATTTGTAAAATACTGCTTTTATAAAGATACTTACTTTTTTACATGAAATATACTTAATTTTTCCCAATATTTGCAATGGGAAAATTCATAAAATAATAGATTGACTTTCAAGAAGTTAAATTTTGCAAAACACAGCCTTTTGCCTAATGATTGCCAATTGAGTGCAATGATTGCTGCTAAGATCATAGGGGGCACGCCAATATCACTCTCCATTATGATATGCCAATAACACTTTTGAGATACCTCTATCATCATTTATTGGCATGTCATGTGACTGATCTCCTGCTACATGTTGGCCTTAAAATTTTGATGCAGAATATTGAAGTTACTCAAATTCGTGAAAGACAATATTTGACAATCCATGAATGCCAAATTCATGTACATGTTCGTTTTTGCGGGTTTACAAATTCGTTTACATGTAAAATATTAAAAAATATATACCTCAATTTTGACCCTAAACTGACAGATGTGACACCCTCCATGAATGTTTGTAATGACAGGTACACAAATAAATAATAAGCACATGAACGAGTGAGTGTAGTTATTACACATACACAGCACCTATGCTCGTTTTTTTTTCATGTCCACAAATTCGTACATGCTCGTTTTTACACCTCCACAAATTCGTGTACATGTCAAATAATGAAAATATACAGTAGTAGTAGTAGATTTATTGTCCAGAGACCAATTATGATAGTTATAATCATGAAATCGAGGTTTTCAATTCTGAGCTACATATGAGATTTACATTGCTTCGTATAGCTTAATAATTTCATAAATATACTTGCACAGATTTTTACAGTCACTGTTCATTAAGTGCAAAATTGATTGGAAATTTAACTGGAATTTTGAGCGAGTATCAGCAGCTAGAACACACGAGCATAGCACATGTGCTTCAGTTTGTATTTGACCAATGGACACAGACGGTCTTGTTTGGCAATCCTGGACCACCTTCCAGTCTCAATCTTTAACTGTGGGATCCCATACGTATCCTGGTTGCTGCAATACGGTGCACTTCGGGATATCAGCAGTCTTCTCATACATGCGATGTTTTGTGAATGTGGGATTCAGTGATCTATAATGGATGTTTCCGACTCATTTATTTTTGCAATGATTTGCAGATTCGATTCTTCCACATACTTTGGGCACTTAGAAGGCTTTCTATCATCTTCCCAGCTGGGCATTTCACTTCCACGGCCATCCTTACTATCCTTTCAATGTAAGATCCATTGTAGTCTGACCTCGATATTAGACGGTTCAGAAACTGATGTTGCCTTTGCAGTATAAAGCTCTTTGCATACCCAATTTGTAACTCAGCACAAACAATGTCATTACACGTTGTCTGACGGACTCCAAGCAAGTGTTTCAGAGTGGACATGTATTGTAGGCAGACTCAGCTGGTTTTAAGTTTTTAGTGAACCAGGTCTCGCAGCAGTAGAAGTTGGCACTTTGAGATGCACTCTTCCAAACTTCCATTTTCATGCAGAAGGGCATATCTGCATGTCTCATTAGGAATGACGAGAACTTGTGCAAATGTGCATTCTTTTGTAGGAAGTGTGCCTTCACTTGACTCGCTATTGAGTCATCACTGATCAGAGTCCCAAGGTATGTATACAATGCAGCTGTCGGTATGTTCAATAGTTCTGTCAACCAGATCAAATAGAGATGTTTGCCCATTCACACCATGAATTGTGACTTGGAGGAGTTAATTTTCATCCAAGGGAGTCGCTGCATTCTTTGAGTAGTTTTAGCTTGGTTTGCATGGCCTCTCTGGAAGTGGCAACAACCAATGTGTTGGTCCATCATGTATGAATGTAAAGCTTTATTTAATGTCGTATTCAATCAGATACAATCGTATAGAAGAATATGCAGGTACTAGAGCCACCCATCAGCGCCATATGATTCCACTGCTTGTATAGTGGGATCAATGTAGCAAGTGAACATATGGCTGGTCATGTAAGGTAAGTAGTATTCATTTTGTTCATATTGATTTTTATTGAAAGAACTCAATGTTGAATGATGGCATCCAGCTTGAGCTTCTGAAAGCGCTTTTGTGTAGGGTAGGTCGGTTAGGACAAAAAAGGTGAAATCTCCATTTTTTATAATGTCAATTTGATAAAAATTGTGGTTATGCTCAATTTTTTTTTCCGTAGGCAGAAAATCTGTTGGGCCAGTCGATCAGAGAAGCTAAAAATTAAAAAGTGTGGCCAAAAAATTAAAAAAGTCTGCCTAAATGTCATAGGATCTCCTTCCTTTTTACAGGACTTCAATCAATGAATTGGCAAACTATATTAACCTGACTATTATTTTCATAACTTTTCGAGTAAATGTCACTGCAATCATCCACATTCAATGATAATGATTAGAATTTCCCATTTACAAAACTTAATTTTTTATCTTTGGTCTTTGGATATTGATAACCAATACGTTTGTTTGAATGACATCCTGTTACAGTCGAGGATAGACAAGTACTTTATGTTCAGCTGTTTGTGGCCATCGATGCCTTCGCAACAGGCCTTATCCATTGCATTAAAATGCTTTGTCAAATTGTCATCCAGTTAGGGGGCGACTATTCAATTCAACCTAAAGTGGGGGGGGGGGTTTTTTAAAAAAACTGTATTATTTCTTCTTGCTTAGTTTTGAAAAAAAAAGAATTAGTTTTGGCCAGTCTTGTTGTAATTGTATGAATTGATAATGAGTACTTCTTAAGATGGTCCTGCTTGATTTTGGTATGAATATACGGCAACTTTGAGCACTTTGAGCTTCGCCTCGTCCAATACAACTTTTCTTCATCCAATATGCTCTATATTGGACTCCTTCCAATCTACTATCTATATAATATATATTTACTTTCTGGAACGATAGTACTATCTGTTTTGGTGGCTGGTAAGGTGTCTTGCAATTCACAAGACGGAATCAATTTCTGAGTGCCTCTCAGACTGCTTCTCACCAACATATCACCAGGGCTTTGGAGTAGGTTATTTGGCTTTTTGAAAAACGACTCTGACTCCAACTCCTTAGGTCTTCTGAATTACGATTCCGACTCCCGACTCCGCTTATCGGCATTATTGCATACAAATATTACATGGTTATCAGTGGAGGAAAAGTAGTTCTACAAAATGTTCATTGTCCATGAATATTCTTGAAGAAAGTTTGCATAAAATTTATGATACATATTACATTTTTGTTCCTGTGTTTTTGTAAATTATATTAATTACTTTTAGGAGTCAGGAGTCAACATTTTAAATTTCGACTCCGACTCTGACTCCACTAGAAAGTCAAAGTTCGACTCTGACTCTGTCTCCACCCGAAAATCTATGACTCCACGACTCCGACTGCCTACTCCGACTCGGACTCCAAAGCCCTGCGTGTTTCACAGGAACTTCTTCTCAGTGCAATTCAGGAAGTTAATTATGACCAACAAAGGATAAATTTTGCCATTTATATTTATCAATTTTGATGGTGGCATTTCTAATAGCAACCAAATGTCATCTGGACAAAGCAAATGTTATTGATACATAGCAATAGATGAGCAAAAATATGAATGTTGATTTCATGTTTTTATCAATAGGCCAGGAAGTATAATAACTTCTGAATAAGAAATGTTCAGCATGTTAGGGTCAGAATGAAAGAACAGCATTATCGACCTGTATAGGTTATTGTAATGTAAATATCAACACAAGAGAATTATCGATTCAAATGCTAATGTCAAAGGATGTTATTGGCTATTTCCCTCAACACCAAATATCAGTTGTGTTTCCATAGGCACAGTCATTTTGGAAGTATATTCTGAGTTTCAAGAAATGGCACAACTTTTGGCATAACATCTTGAACCATCATCTGCAAAAGCTGTGCCTCGGAATAATTTATTCTTTTTTTAACTTAAAGTCTTAAAGATTCTGGACTGAAACATCGACTTTCAAGAAATTGAATCGATCTAAAAATAGTACAGTTGGGGCAAAAGGTGCTGGAAGCAGAATTTCAAAGTTGTTATTAAGCAAATTCATATGACTGATAAGTTGTATGGCAACATTGGAATTCCATATCATAATTTTGGAATTATAATGATAATTTCACATCAACAATTACCCACTTGTACTCCGACCATGTATACAGCCAGGAAATACAATATTATATTAATCACACTTAGCTTTGTGCATAATATCAATACATTGGATTATTTTGGAAATTCTAAGAAATACACAACAATCCCAGATGATATACCAATTGGAACAACACACATTTACCTCAATGAAAACAAGATATCTTCAATAGATGGAAATGATTTTCAGATCAATGTCATCTTTGAAACAAGTTCATTTGGCGAATAATTTGATTTCTTATGTTTCGGAGGATTCATTCAATGGTTCTCCAATTGAATACCTTGACATCAGTGGAAACCCATCACTTAGAACTGTTCCCAAAATAAGATATCTGAAAAGTTATCTGCATACTTTGAAATTCGGCAGTTGTTCACTGAACATGACTTCAAAGACAGTTTTTGATTATGATAAATTCAGCATTTGTTCACTGAACATGACTTCAAAGACAGTTTTTGATTATGATAAATTCAGCAGTTGTTCACTGAACATGACTTCAAAGACAGTTTTTGATTATGATAAATTCAGCAGTTGTTCACTGAACATGACTTCAAAGACAGTTTTTGATTATCATAAATTCAGCAGTTGTTCACTGAACATGACTTCAAAGACAGTTTTTGATTATGATAAATTCAGTAGTTGTTCACTGAATATGACTTCAAAGACAGTTTTTGATTATGATAAATTCAGCAGTTGTTCACTGAACATGACTTCAAAGACAGTTTTTGATTATGATAAATTCAGTAGTTGTTCACTGAATATGACTTCAAAGACAGTTTTTGATTATGATAAATTCAGCTGTTGCTCACTGAACATGACTTCAAAGACAGTTTTTGATTATGATAAATTCAGCAGTTGTTCACTGAACATGACTTCAAAGACAGTTTTTGATTATGATAAATTCAGCAGTTGTTCACTGAACATGACTTCAAAGACAGTTTTTGATTATGATAAATTCAGCAGTTGTTCACTGAACATGACTTCAAAGACAGTTTTTGATTATGATAAATTCAGCAGTTGTTCACTGAACATGACTTCAAAGACAGTTTTTGATTATGATAAATTCAGTAGTTGTTCACTGAATATGACTTCAAAGACAGTTTTTGATTATGATACATTCAGCAGTTGTTCACTGAACATGACTTCAAAGACAGTTTTTGATTATGATAAATTCAGCAGTTGTTCACTGAACATGACTTCAAAGACAGTTTTTGATTATGATAAATTAGAATATATGTCATTGAACTTTAACAGAGTGTCAGCACTTCCTGACATCACACGTATCAATAGGACACTTCAAAAACTGTACATCAGGCATTGCAAAATCCCTGAAATTCCTGTGAATTATTTTAAAGGCTTCACAAAATTAGAAGTACTTGATCTGGGTTACAATAACATTGTAGAAATAGCAGATTTCACATTCGAGGATCTGAAATCTTTAAAAACTCTTAACCTCGAGAGGAATCGAATACTTATCACAATACAACAAACGCATTGAATGGCCTAGCAAGGTTCGAAACTTTAGCTTTATATATCTGTCAGAGGCTCCAAACTTTCCCAGTTATCAAAGACTACAATCATTTGAAGCATTTAACTGTATCTCATTCAAGGAAATGTTAGCGATCCCTGAAGATGTTGCCAACTTTTCACATTTAGTTGGCCTTCACCTGCATGGGAATGGTATAACATGAAGAACTTGAAGACGGTTCAACTGGAAGGCAACCGCATTACATGTATGGAACACAAACCCTGAATGACATTAAGACAATTGAAGTGTTGAGACTAGGCAACAATCCGATGGGACACTTTTCCGTTTCAAAATGCAGTTCAAGTCATCCTGTGGAAGAAACTCTTGATCTACCAAATATTTGGAAGCTGTACTTATCAAAATGCAAATTCACTAAAGTACCAGACGTTTCATTAATGCCTAAGTTGAGACATTTATACTTAAGCGAAAATCAGCTTAGTGATATACCCTCAGGACATTTCATAAACAATACCTTGGTTGAACTGGCTCTTTCTGGTAATAAGATAGGCATATTACCGGGCCTCAATGGAGCATGTAGTTCCTTGACAATGCTACGGATGCAGAAAACAAGATTACGTCTTCCTTTCTTTTTCACATTGGGCCTGCGTTTCACTTACTTATCAAAGACTTTGACCCATACCTAACTCCAACTACAGCAAAGAAAATTGGCTGCTATTTTTATCCCACATGCCTCACATATCGGCCTTTATGACCCAAAATGTTTTCCTCTCATTGGATGAGAATTCGTCCTTCCAGAAGCATTCTGGTTAAGGATGTTTACAACAGAGAGTCATGTGATTCTGTAGGCTTTGTTTATAGCAACCAAGCAAGCTCAAAAAAACAATAGGTGTCTCTGGTGTACTTCAGGGTGATTAACTTTAAAATATGCACTGTCACAGTGATAAGTATATATGCATGTATAAAGGAGTAATACTTAACCTGTTCGTCACCAAAGTGCCATTGCAGTATTCCCACTGCCAAGGTTCCAGGAGCAAACAAAATGGCACCCATGAAATTCAAGACAGTGCTGATATGAATCATGGGGGGGGGATAGTCGGGGCCACTTGCATTGACTGAACGTGATCACCCCTAAATACAGTGTCGCTGGAATAACTACAATGTAACAAGAAAATCTGTCAAGACTATGTTGTGTCACTTGATTAAAAACGATTGTGTACTAAGTATTAAAAATAACGTGCAAGCACTTTAACAGCTGCTTGTATAGATATATAAGTTCAAGTATCTATAATTTACAAATCTACTATACAAATCTATCTATCTATCCATCTATCTATCTATGTAAACTATATGTTCCTTCCTTCCTTCTTTCCTTTTTCCCTTTTTTCCTTCCTTCCATCCTTCCTTCCTTCCCTTCCTTCCATCCTTCCTTCCTTCCTTCATTCCTCCCTTCCATCCTTCCTTCCCTCCCTTCCTTCCCTCCCTTCCTTCCCTCCCTTCGTTCCCTCCCTTCGTTCCCTCCCTTCCTTCCCTCCCTTCCTTCCCTCCCTTCGTTCCCTCCCTTCCTCCCCTTCCTTCCTTCTCTCCCTTCCTTCCCTCCTTCCTTCCCTCCCTTCCTTCCCTCCTTGTCAGAGCTCCCCAGCAACACCAGCAGAAGTAGGTCAGTGTGACCCAGTTGCCACGATTGACCTTTGACCTCAAGATAGTCAGCCTGTTTGTTTTCTTTAATGATTTTTTCCATCTCAGAGAGGCACCAAAAGTTGATGTAAGCAAGATAATATTCTATTCAGACTGCATGCCAAGTTTTAATGACATAGGTGAAACAGCACGACCAGGGCAGTTGTCATAAGTTTTCCTGAAACTCCTCTCGTAATACAGGCTGCAAGCAGCTGTAAAAACGATTGTGTACTAAGTATGAATCATCTGAATTTAGTTATGATTGAGAAATTAACAATTTACCAACAAAAAGTGGTGGAAGTCATCAGTTTCCGACGCCACATTGCCGTGATCTTACTTGCAAAAGTTGTGACGTCATTGATTACACTTGTATGACGTCACAACTACATAACTGAGTTGAGCAATGGCTATGGACGTCATGGCAGTGATCAGATAGCGTAATTTGTTTGATGGTGTGTTGTAGGAGCAGTGGTAAGTTAAGACTGGTTGTTATTATACAGTTATCGCACAGCACCGAGTGCAATATCAGTTTTTATGCCTGAGAGGAAGCACCATATTTTCCATTGCCATAAAAACTGATATTGCACGAGGTGATGTGCAATAACTGTTATATCATATGGTTTTTTGTGGCAAATGCACAGAAAAAGGGCTGGAATTCCTTGTCCAAACTCGTTTTGTGTTTCTTTTGATCTGCATGTTTAAAATGTATCTCGTCAAAAATCAAAAACTGTTTCACCCACAAAAATTTTTTTCACACATTTGGAATCAACAAATGATATACTTGATGATGGATTTTTTTCAGATTTTTTTCTTAAATTTATAGTTGACTTTAGACCTCTAAACACAACAAAATCTCCAAAAAACGTCAAAAAAGCTGTTTTTCGGCCACTTAAAGCTCTATTCTGATGCCACAAATAAAATAACCAGCACAAAAACTTGATCTCCTTGTAGCCCTTTATTAGGCGCATTTTTTACCGCCAAAACCATCTTCCTATCTGCCTCCGTTGCTGTGCAGTTAATGTTTTAGTAAAATTGAAAAACACAATATTTTTGTCAGCTTGTGGCTGCAGCAGCATGAAAATATGGTGCTTCCTCTCAGGTCCGTCCAATCTTTCACATGTTAAAATGAGCGTGCAATATCATGCGTGCAATATCGTAGAATATTGCACGGCTGTCGACCAATCAGCAGCGAGTATTCTGGCTTACCATATGTGACCTGCTCCACCAAAATGGGTTCAAAGTCGGCCTGTTATCATATCTAGTTGTGAAAATGACTTTATTCTACTGGAAATGGGTTTAAAGGGATGTTTCATATGTTTTGATATCTCCATCCAATCCAAAGATATGGTACCTCAAACATTGATGAAGCGAAATATCAAATTTGAGTAAACGCCTAAATGGCATTTGAATTGCCTGCCTTTGCAATGAAAGAACTAAAAAAATCAAGAAGAACACCCATTTTAGATCATTTAAAATAAATTTCTCGTAAAATTATCTCAATTATTCAAAGGAAATATCCTTTGCTAGAAAGTGGTACCAACAGCTAAAACACATTGAAATATGACTTTTTGACACATTTTCCTCATTTCTGGGTAATATAAATTGCCTACTTTGAACTCATTTTGGTGGAGCAGGTCACATATGATATAATTTATTGTGGAAGTGTATGCTTCAGTTTAAAGCTATGTGAAGTTTGGCTGGCCCTTGGGAAGTAACAACTGAGAAATTAGGTGATCGAGTTCAGAAGGGGGAAGTGTCTCTGACCCAGAAATGGCATTACATGCATTTCTGGGATCAGAAGCAGAGCTCGGACTAAGGGGGGGACAGCTCGGATAAGTGCTCGATCCACAAGCTGAGCACAGGCATAAACAATGTTTCATGTGTTGTGTTGCATTCCACTGCCACCTCTCTGATTACTATAACTTATACCACTGTTTGCTTTTTCTGGCCAATCAGAAGCCAGGATTTCGCTCTGATATAATGCATATCACAGCTCATACACCTGACCATGATATTGCATGCTTGGCTGACTACAAGTTGACAAAATTGAAGGAAACACTGAAACAAAACTGACCAACAAAGGATTAAAACTGAACAACACAGACAGTAAACAAGGAGGAAGATTGTATCAAGTGTAACTGGTCTCAATAAAAAGACTGTATTCACTCTTTTTTATACCAATATCTGAAATAATGATAAAATTTAAGGTCACTTGATAAAATAGTTCATGTTGGATAGGCAAGCTGCAAAAAAAACAGCGGAGCAGCAGACCATCAATTTTGGCCCCATTTGGTAAGCTCAAAGAATTATTTTTTTCTTAATTCGGGGGCTACCGCCCCCGAACCCTCCTCCTTGCTTTCTATTATTTTTTGAATGTAATTCGCAACTTCAAAATAAAATTTGCCCAGAGACTGTAATAATCAAAAGAGACCTTGGCTGAGAGGGCTGCACTATCAACCTACCTATCTATCTATCCGTCTATCAAACTATCTGTCTATCTATCTATCTATAAAATTAATCTATGAAATTAATGTATTGTGCTATTTCTATCTATCTATCGATCTTTCTATCTATCTTTCCATCTATCTTTCTATCTACAAAATTAATTTATTGTATTATTTCCTGAGAACAAAGAATTCTGACCTGTTGCCTTCAGGGCTGCCAACCTTCAAATGAACTGAGGAACATGAATGTGAAACAAATACAATGAAATGTTGTCAAACAAGAAGGATTGAAGGCAAACAAAGGGATTTAAATTAATTTGTTTTGTACTTAGTGGTATAAGTTAGTTAGATAACACCCTTGTTTGTGACAATATGCAATAATCCTCGGGCTAAAGCCTCGGATATATTGCATATCATCACAAACGAGGGCGTTATCTATTACTAAATATTAGAAAAGGTATGACAGCTTGCTTGGCAATGCGCCAAGATTCCAGACTGAACTGGTACGTTGTCATAGTAGCAGACGACCCTGTAACTGTAAAATCCAGTCAAAAGACACAAGAGAGCGGGACCATGCAGGTGGACCTCCCCCTCTCGTCCTCTAATTGTTTGTGCAATTTGAGACAAAACTGAGCAGCACTGTTACTTCGTTCACTGTGATAAACAGTAAAAATATTTAAATCATATATATGCCTAGCTGTGAACTTACAACAATGGGATGAAGCTTCGTTGTAAATTCAATCAATCAACACTATAAAATGAACAACTACTGACTTGTCAAGTTTCTATCTATCTATCTATCTATCTATCTATCTTTTTATCTATCTGTCTATCTATCAGTGATGTAGTCGAGGCCAGGACATCCGAGACCGAGGCAAGGCCAAGGTTTTGGCATCCGAGACCGAGGCAAGGCCGAGACCATCAAAATATGGCCCCGAGGCCGACCTCGATGACGAGGCGGTCCGAGGCATCCATCACTGGCCATTGGGACACCCGAGACCAAGGCAAGGCCAAGGATTTGGTATCCGAGACCAAGCCAAGGCCGAGGCCATCAAAATATGGCTCCAAGGCCGGCCTCGAGGAAGAGGCCAGCCTCGAGACCTTCAACACTGCTATCTATCTAGATCCATCTATCTATTTAGATCTATCTATCTATCTATTTAGATCTATCTTTCTCTTTTTCTCTCTAATTCTTTATATCCTTGTATCTGAACAGCAGTTCATGTCACATTTATAGACATTATATTTGACTGTTTGTGATATGTTTCAGGAAAGTTTATTCCTTAAACTTCGTGAAGCATTTAATAACATATAAAAGCATAACTTTGTAGTGCTATGAACAGGGTAAAATATATATAGTTTCATTTAGGGAAAAAACAGAAATATGCCTGGATTGGAATAAAAAAGAGGCCTGCACATTGTATTCTGTATAAATGCGATCTGAGCTTGTCAATTTTGATCCAAGTCAGTCACTGTTCACCAAACTGTCTTGAGAAGCAACCAATCAGATCATGTTGTTTTATGGTTGGCTGATAATGATTGAAAGCAAGACATAGTACTTAAATGGCAAAACTACTCACATACAAAAATAAATAATAAAACATGAACAACATGTATACAGACTAAAAATCTTGTGAAACATATCACTGTTTTCCACAGTTTCAGTTGCCCTCAAGTTTGTTTTGTCAGCTTTATAATTATAGCAGCAGAATCAATCAGCTGTTCTTTTGTCCATCTGAACTGAATTTTACTAATATTTGAAAACTTCTCATTTATCTTGACATGCATGAATGCCCTCACTTCGACTTTTATAACTCTTCTATACACTTCTACATTCATCCATTTAAGCTGAAAATTGTGCAACACCATAAACTTTTGTTCTGCAACTTTTGTAAGTGAAATTTTTATTTAAGATTCAACAATTAACTTGACATGTTTTTGTTATTGTTGCTGTGGCTGCTACAACACTTCACTTCCGAGCCAGTTCAATCTGGAACTTGGATTTTAGATTAATTTCATGCTTAATTTTGGTGTTTAAAAAACTGTCAGCACTTCCAGGTATGTTGAAAATCTAGAAAATGTAGAAAAGAAAGTACTGAAATCATCATCTGGGTGTCTTCTTTGTGAAAAGTGTGAATTTAAAGGTATTCTATAACAAACTCCACCCACTTTTGTCTGCTAGCCTGTTTGAACTGTCATACCTTGTTATAGTTAATGAGTGGACTGCTTGACCAAGTCAAAGCATACACGAATCACAAATCACATTGTTGTTGCCTGTGATATGAGATGCGGCATTTTTTATTGCATAATGTTGTAAAACCTGAAAATTAGGTCTCATTATTCTTTGTTTGTGCATGAAACTGATCCATATTATGTGTTTATTGGTCTAGTAAAGTCTTTCCATCGTTCAACATACCCTGGCATGCAGGCGGGCATAATTATGGCGGGCCATAATTGCCGCCATATAGATAAATTCAGACCAAGATCTGGCCACTATTGCAAATATTACATGCAATGTGATTCACATCACGTTTATGCAGGGGCGTAGATTTTTTGTTTTTGTAGGGGGGATGATTTCGGCGAAATTAAAATTCGCACGAGGCCCAACGGACCGAAAATCGCTAGCAGGGGGATTTCGGGGTCCAAAACCAAAATATTTTAGATTATTTATTATCTTAAGTAAGATCTTAGATATAGGTCTTTAGCACATACCGGTATTTTCTAAATAACAACCCACCGTTATTATGGAAAATTAGCTTGATATTACTAATAACTGTCTATAGCAAGTAGCTATATTTGAAATTCTAGAGGGGGATAATCATATTATCCCCCATCAAGTGCGTTATCAGCCACCACAGAGTGTGATCTGTGGTGTATGATCTGCCCTCCCATACCACACACCTTGGTTACCGTAGCAACACAGCATAACACAGCACCTTGCTGCCTGCTGAGCAATGAAAACTGTGCGTAACTTTCAAACAACATGACTCTAATTGAAGGATAATTATTCAGGCCATGACCATCTAACACCTTCAAACTTTCAGGAATCTTTTATAAGTGTTTATTGGGTATAATCCTAAAATGGCATGATTTTCTGGTATACTGATAAAGATTAACAGAGGTATCTGTAAAGAAAAGTCGGAAAAAATAGTTAAAAGTAGGAGAAAATTCATGAAAATGGACCCTAAAATCTTTGTTTCTATGTTGGTTAAAACTTTATTGCTTCGCACCAGTAGCACATAGAACCTTAAAATTTTGCATGAGTGTTGCCAGGCAAATGCAAGACGTTCTGGAAAAAGTACAGCACTATACATGGAATAGTTTTTCTGCACCGACGATGTAAATAACAAATGGGAAGAAGTTTGATAGTTCAAAAATGCAACTTAAAAGCAAAAAAAGTTGTTGTAGTTTTAATTTTTTTGTGCTATTGTTTTTCTGTCTATGAACATCAAACTTGCTGAGCCTCTGGGAAACTACTTTAGCAAACACATCTGAAAGTTTCATATTCCTATGATTTGTATATTTTGAATAATACCTTTACAAAGTTGCAAGTTTGAAAATAGAGAAAAAGCGCTGAAATTATAGTTTCTGGTTCATTAAAAAAATTTATTTTTTGTCATATATAAATATAGAACCTCAATATTTTGCAATTCGCATGACAAATGTATTTTGCAAAATATCTGAAAGTTTGATATTCATAGGGTAAAAGGTGTGGCTGGGGGATAAAAGGGAAACCCAACTCGTCAGTGATCTGTTTGCATAAACCTGGTCCCAGAACAAAAGACTGGGTGAAAAAAAATATGGTTTGTGAAACTTGAACGATTCCCCTACTTATGCATTTTGCCACCCAAAAAATGTCAAAAATGAGGGGTAAAAAAAATTTTAAACTTTCTTTGGAATTTAAAATGTACCTGAACATCAAAGTTCATTACAAACGAAGCATAGCTGCACTTTTTCCACGCCGGTACTATAATCGACTGCGACGCTATGAGGAAAAGAGTGAAAAACGTGCTTTTCGCAATTTCTTCAATAACTTAAAAACCGCAACGGGGATTTTGACGAAAATTTGTCAGAAAAGACTTCAAATGTGTCATGTTACCTCTGTCAGATTTGGAAATTTTAGCTTCAATAGTTACCGAGTTACTGATTTTTAAATATGGTATGTTGAAGAGCCCCCTAGTGGCCAAAATCTACATGGAGATTCCGAGGTAAAATGTTTCACTACATTAGTAAAGAAGACCAACAGAACAATCACTCACAAGAAGAACAGCTAAGTCAATGCATTTTGTAATTCAAAAAATAGATAAAACTCCTTTTTTGAATTTTCTATGAAATATTCTAAAATCTTTAGGAAACTGGTTAGAAGCCTGGAAATGGCAGCAAAAGATGCATTGTAGTTGGGTTCACATGTCTATCAAAAAACATTCATACCCTAAGAGGGAAGATTTTGAATAGTGACCATTTTTCCAAAAGTAGAGTTTTACAAAGCCCCATCTAAGCGTGCAACTCCTGGTACTTGTTACATGTTATAGGTGGCGCTGTGGCATGGTTGGCAAATTTTATGCCTCCCCCCCCAATTTCTGCATAGATGGACTGAGCAATTTCCCTTCTTTATGTTACTGTCATTTTTAAACAATTCAAACATTTTCAATTGCCTAATTATGAGATTCATCTCAGAATTGGGCACAATAGCTTGCTGGCTGGGGGGGGGGGGGGGGGGGGGGGGTTTCCCAGACTTGGAGCCACAGAATTCCTTGGTTACCTTTATGAATAAGGTCTAAATAATTATTCAAAGCAGTCAATATCATAAAACTTGTTCTACAGGTCCAGTTGCTAGGGAATCACAAGGGAATTCCCGTTTATTGACATTTGAATTTTGAAAGCAGCAATCTGATTGGCTGATAAATAAAACCCCTGAATTCAACAATTCATAATTGTCCACTGTAATAATTTTTTGTAGAATTTTTGTCTTTGAGCACCACTCAACTTTCCTGAAAATTTTGTGAAGATAAACACAGTGCATCACCTTTATTATTGCAATTATTATTAATATAACTATATAAAGTCGACCGAATCAATAATATAGATAGAGAGAATCAGACTTGGTGATGGAAAACGGAGCATATCTCAGCTTCTGTTCAACCAATCTTTATGATCTAAACGCCGTTGGAATCTGCATAAAAGACCCAAATATAAACAATAAGCACAAATCGATTATCTGAAGTAAAAAATTTGACAAATTGTAGCTAGATTATAGCACTAAGGTCAAAATTTAGCACCCCGAAAAGCTTTACGGATTGAACTGACGGCTCATCATAGGGAGGCCTCTTGACAGGATACACCCCCCGCTCCCTTTTCTTATTCCCGTAATATCAGCTACCCCCACTTTACCCCCTCTTTGCCCCTGCTTCCCCCACTTGCCACCCGCTAGCCCCCACTTGCCCCCACTTGCACCCCCACTTGCCCCCGCTTATCCCAGTCTTGTCCCACTTGCCTGCGACTAGCCCCCGCTAACCCCCACTTGCCTCCTGCTAGCCCCGCTTACCCCCCACTTACCCCACTTACCCCCATGGCCTCTCGCTGGCCCCTGCTTACCCCCACTTACCCCCTCTTGCCCTCTGCTTCCCCCAACTTGCCCCACATAACCTCCTACATTCCCCCAATTACCCCATCTTTCCCCTCAGTCACCCCCAAATAACATTTTCTTATGTTAGTTTTACCCCTTGGGGTTGGGGGTGTATCCTGTCATGAGGCCTTTTTGGTAAAAAAAAAAAGTGCTATCTATTTCCAAGTGTCGACAAAAAAAAAAAAATTTGGTTTCCAGGCACTGTGACACATCTTTCACTCAGGGCATGAAATTCACACAAAAGTTATTCAAAGGCCTAAAATGGCATGAAAATTTGACCATCAAACCTCAATAATTCACAATTAAGAAATGGATGGATTATTGGCGCTTTACGTACGGTATTTGTGCACTTGGTAGCCTAATTAGAACAGGGAGTAGGACACAGCAATGAGGCAATGGACGATTGACAGACGCGCCCAGCAATAGTCCGGTTGACCCTGCAAGAGCTGGTTTCGAACACTGGACCCAGCGATTGGCATCCCCAGCATGCAACCACTGAGCTAGACCCTCCCCCCCCCCATCAAAACTAACATACCTTGAAGGTGACATTGTTGCGGCTGCCAAAAGAGATTAATTCTAAGTACAATGCAAGCTAAATGTCGCGGATGGATGCAAGAAAGGAGGCAAAAAAAAAAAGTTTACATGGAATTACTTTGATTGAAAAAAGATGGTGAGATGATTGCTGGTTACAAAGAGTGAACAGTGAGAGTAATTGGGGGGGGGGGGGTAACATAACACAGCAATATATGGAATTATCTTTTTGTTTCAAAAAAAAAAAAAAAAAAAAAAAATAGAGTCCAACACTTTTTGCAAAAATTTTGCGCGAAAAACGCAAATATCTCATAAAGTAGAAGAGATATCAGCATCGGTTTTAACCACTCCTATGACACTTTGTTTCTTCATCTTTTTGTGCCATACATTTTGCAAATTTCTCAAAGAGCAATACATGCCAATGACTTAAAAAGTTTTTTCAAAAAAAATTTATTGGAAAAAGTTTTGAAGAAAACCTTTGATATTGCATAAACCTGGTCCCAGAACAAAACGACTGGGTGAAAAAAAATATGGTTTGTGAAACTTGAACGATTCCCCTACTTATGCATTTTGCCACCCAAAAAATGTCAAAAATGAGGGGTAAAAAAATTTTAAACTTTCTTTGGAATTTAAAATGTACCTGAACATCAAAGTTCATTACAAACGAAGCATAGCTGCACTTTTTCCCACGCGGTACTATAATCGACTGCGACGCTATGAGGAAAAGAGTGAAAAACGTGCTTTTCGCAATTTCTTCGATAACTTAAAAACCGCAACGGGGATTTTGACGAAAATTTGTCAGAAAAGACTTCAAATGTGTCATGTTACCTCTGTCAGATTTGGAAATTTTAGCTTTAATAGTTACCGAGTTACTGATTTTTAAATATGGTATGTTGAAGAGCCCCCTAGTGGCCAAAATCTACATGGAGATTCCGAGGTAAAATGTTTCACTACATTAGTAAAGAAGACCAACAGACCAATCACTCACAAGAAGAACAGCTAAGTCAATGCATTTTGTAATTAAAAATAGATAAAACCTCCTTTTTTGAATTTTCTATGAAATATTCTAAAATCTTTAGGAAACTGGTTAGAAGCTGGAAATGGCAGCAAAAGATGCATTGTAGTTGGGTTCACATGTCTATCAAAAAACATTCATACCCTAAGAGGGAAAAGATTTTGAATTGTGACCATTTTTCCAAAAGTAGCGTTTTACAAAGCCCCATCTAAGCGTGCAACTCCTGGTACTTGTTACATGTTATAGGTGGCGCTGTGGCATGGTTGGTAAATTTTATGCCTCCCCCCCCAATTTCTGCATAGATGGACTGAGCAATTTCCCTTCTTTATGTTACTGTCATTTATAAACAATTCAAACATTATCAATTGCCTAATTATGAGATTCATCTCAGAATTGGGCACAATAGCTTGCTGGGCTGGGGGGGGGGGGGGGGTTTCCCAGACTTGGAGCCACAGAATTCCTTGGTTACCTTTATGAATAAGGTCTAAATAATTATTCAAAGCAGTCAATATCATAAAACTTGTTCTACAGGTCCAGTTGCTAGGGAATCACAAGGGAATTCCCGTTTATTGACATTTGAATTTTGAAAGCAGCAATCTGATTGGCTGATAAATAAAACCCTGAATTCAACAATTCATAATTGTCCACTGTAATAATTTTTTGTAGAATTTTTGTCTTTGAGCACCACTCAACTTTCCCTGAAAATTTTGTGAAGATAAACACAGTGCATCACCCTTTATTATTGCAATTATTATTAATATAACTATATAAAGTCGACCGAATCAATAATATAGATAGAGAGAATCAGACTTGGTGATGGAAAACGGAGCATATCTCAGCTTCTGTTCAACCAATCTTTATGATCTAAACGCCGTTGGAATCTGCATAAAAGACCCAATATAAACAATAAGCACAAATCGATTATCTGAAGTAAAAAATTTGACAAATTGTAGCTAGATTATAGCACTAAGGTCAAAATTTAGCACCCCGAAAAGCTTTACGGATTGAACTGACGGCTCATCATAGGGAGGCCTCTTGACAGGATACACCCCCGCTCCTTTTCTTATTCCCGTAATATCAGCTACCCCCACTTTACCCCTCTTTGCCCCCTGCTCCCCCCACTTGCCACCCGCTAGCCCCCACTTGCCCCCACTTGCACCCCACTTGCCCCCGCTTATCCCAGTCTTGTCCCACTTGCCTGCGACTAGCCCCGCTAACCCCACTTGCCTCCTGCTAGCCCCCGCTTACCCCCCACTTACCCCACTTACCCCCACTGGCCTCTCGCTGGCCCCTGCTTACCCCACTTACCCCTCTTGCCCTCTGCTTCCCCAACTTGCCCCACATAACCTCCTACATTCCCCCAATTACCCCATCTTTCCCTCAGTCACCCCAAATAACATTTTCTTATGTTAGTTTTACCCCTTGGGGTGGGGGTGTATCCTGTCATGAGGCCTTTTTGGTAAAAAAAAAAGTGCTATCTCTTTCCAAGTGTCGACAAAAAAAAAAAAATTTGGTTGAGCCCGGTCCAGGCACTGTGACACATCTTTCACTCAGGGCATGAAATTCACACAAAAGTTATTCAAAGGCCTAAAATGGCATGAAAATTTGACCATCAAACCTCAATAATTCACAATTAAGAAATGGATGGATTATTGGCGCTTTACGTACGGTATTTGTGCACTTGGTAGCCTAATTAGACAGGAGTAGGACACAGCAATGAGGCAATGGACGATTGACAGACGCGCCCAGCAATAGTCCGGTTGACCCTGCAAGAGCTGGTTTCGAACACTGGACCCAGCGATTGGCATCCCCAGCATGCAACCACTGAGCTAGACCCTCCCCCCCCCCATCAAAACTAACATACCTTGAAGGTGACATTGTTGCGGCTGCCAAAAGAGATTAATTCTAAGTACAATGCAAGCTAAATGTCACGGATGCAAAGAAAGGAGGCAAAAAAAAAAGTTTACATGGAATTACTTTGATTGAAAAAAGATGGTGAGATGATTGCTGGTTACAAAGAGTGAACAGTGAGAGTAATTGGGGGGGGGGGGTAACATAACACAGCAATATATGGAATTATCTTTTTGTTTCAAAAAAAAAAAAAAAAAAAGAAATAGAGTCCAACACTTTTTGCAAAAATTTTGCGCGAAAACGCAAATATCTCATAAAGTAGAAGAGATATCAGCATCGGTTTTAACCACTCCTATGACACTTTGTTTCTTCATCTTTTTGTGCCATACATTTTGCAAATTTCTCAAAGAGCAATACATGCCAATGACTTAAAAAAGTTTTTTCAAAAAAAATTTATTGGAAAAAGTTTTGAAGAAGAAAACCTTTGATATTGCATAAACCTGGTCCCAGAACAAAACGACTGGGTGAAAAAAAATATGGTTTGCGAAACTTGAACGATTCCCCTATTTATGCATTTTGCCACCCAAAAATGTCAAAAATGAGGGGTAAAAAAATTTTAAACTTTCTTTGGAATTTAAAATGTACCTGAACATAAAAGTTCATTACAAACGAAGCATAGCTGCACTTTTTCCACGCCGGTACTATAATCGACTGCGACGCTATGAGGAAAAGAGTGAAAAACGTGCTTTTCGCAATTTCTTCAATAACTTAAAAACCGCAACGGGGATTTTGACGAAAATTTGTCAGAAAAGACTTCAAATGTGTCATGTTACCTCTGTCAGATTTGGAAATTTTAGCTTTAATAGTTACCGAGTTACTGATTTTTAAATATGGTATGTTGAAGAGCCCCTAGTGGCCAAAATCTACATGGAGATTCCGAGGTAAAATGTTTCACTACATTAGTAAAGAAGACCAACAGAACAATCACTCACAAGAAGAACAGCTAAGTCAATGCATTTTGTAATTCAAAAAATAGATAAAACCTCCTTTTTGAATTTTCTATGAAATATTCTAAAATCTTTAGGAAACTGGTTAGAAGCCTGGAAATGGCAGCAAAAGATGCATTGTAGTTGGGTTCACATGTCTATCAAAAAACATTCATACCCTAAGAGGGAAAGATTTTGAATTGTGACCATTTTTCCAAAAGTAGCGTTTTACAAAGCCCCATCTAAGCGTGCAACTCCTGGTACTTGTTACATGTTATAGGTGGCGCTGTGGCATGGTTGGTAAATTTTATGCCTCCCCCCCCCAATTTCTGCATAGATGGACTGAGCAATTTCCCTTCTTTATGTTACTGTCATTTATAAACAATTCAAACATTATCAATTGCCTAATTATGAGATTCATCTCAGAATTGGGCACAATAGCTTGCTGGGGGGGGGGGGGGGTTTCCAGACTTGGAGCCACAGAATTCCTTGGTTACCTTTATGAATAAGGTCTAAATAATTATTCAAAGCAGTCAATATCATAAAACTTGTTCTACAGGTCCAGTTGCTAGGGAATCACAAGGGAATTCCCGTTTATTGACATTTGATTTTTGAAAGCAGCAATCTGATTGGCTGATAAATAAAACCCCTGAATTCAACAATTCATAATTGTCCACTGTAATAATTTTTTGTAGAATTTTTGTCTTTGAGCACCACTCAACTTTCCCTGAAAATTTTGTGAAGATAAACACAGTGCATCACCCTTTATTATTGCAATTATTATTAATATAACTATATAAAGTCGACCGAATCAATAATATAGATAGAGAGAATCAGACTTGGTGATGGAAAACGGAGCATATCTCAGCTTCTGTTCAACCAATCTTTATGATCTAAACGCCGTTGGAATCTGCATAAAAGACCCAAATATAAACAATAAGCACAAATCGATTATCTGAAGTAAAAAATTTGACAAATTGTAGCTAGATTATAGCACTAAGGTCAAAATTTAGCACCCCGAAAAGCTTTACGGATTGAACTGACGGCTCATCATAGGGAGGCCTCTTGACAGGATACACCCCCCGCTCCCTTTTCTTATTCCCGTAATATCAGCTACCCCCACTTTACCCCCTCTTTGCCCCCTGCTTCCCCCCACTTGCCACCCGCTAGCCCCCACTTGCCCCCACTTGCACCCCACTTGCCCCCGCTTATCCAGTCTTGTCCCACTTGCCTGCGACTAGCCCCCGCTAACCCCCACTTGCCTCCTGCTAGCCCCCGCTTACCCCCCACTTACCCCACTTACCCCCACTGGCCTCTCGCTGGCCCCTGCTTACCCCACTTACCCCTCTTGCCCTCTGCTTCCCCCAACTTGCCCCACATAACCTCCTACATTCCCCAATTACCCCATCTTTCCCCTCATTCAACCCAAATAACATTTTTTAATGTTAGTTTTACCCCTTGGGGTTGGGGGTGTATCCTGTCATGAGGCCTTTTTGGTGAAAAAAAAAAGTCCAAGTGTCGACAAAAAAAAAAAAATTTGGTTGAGCCCGGTCCAGGCACTGTGACACATCTTTCACTCAGGGCATGAAATTCACACAAAAGTTATTCAAAGGCCTAAAATGGCATGAAAATTTGACCATCAAACCTCAATAATTCACAATTAAGAAATGGATGGATTATTGGCGCTTTACGTACGGTATTTGTGCACTTGGTAGCCTAATTAGAACAGGAGTAGGACACAGCAATGAGGCAATGGACGATTGACAGACGCGCCCAGCAATAGTCCGGTTGACCCTGCAAGAGCTGGTTTCGAACACTGGACCCAGCGATTGGCATCCCCAGCATGCAACCACTGAGCTAGACCCTCCCCCCCCCCATCAAAACTAACATACCTTGAAGGTGACATTGTTGCGGCTGCCAAAAGAGATTAATTCTAAGTACAATGCAAGCTAAATGTCACGGATGCAAAGAAAGGAGGCAAAAAAAAAAAGTTTACATGGAATTACTTTGATTGAAAAAAGATGGTGAGATGATTGCTGGTTACAAAGAGTGAACAGTGAGAGTAATTGGGGGGGGGGGGTAACATAACACAGCAATATATGGAATTATCTTTTTGTTTCAAAAAAAAAAAAAAAAAAAAAGAAATAGAGTCCAACACTTTTTGCAAAAATTTTGCGCGAAAACGCAAATATCTCATAAAGTAGAAGAGATATCAGCATCCGGTTTTAACCACTCCTATGACACTTTGTTTCTTCATCTTTTTGTGCCATACATTTTGCAAATTTCTCAAAGAGCAATACATGCCAATGACTTAAAAAAGTTTTTTCAAAAAAAATTTATTGGAAAAAGTTTTGAAGAAAACCCTTTGATATTGCATAAACCTGGTCCCAGAACAAAACGACTGGGTGAAAAAAAATATGGTTTGTGAAACTTGAACGATTCCCCTACTTATGCATTTTGCCACCCAAAAAATGTCAAAAATGAGGGGTAAAAAAATTTTAAACTTTCTTTGGAATTTAAAATGTACCTGAACATCAAAGTTCATTACAAACGAAGCATAGCTGCACTTTTTCCACGCCGGTACTATAATCGACTGCGACGCTATGAGGAAAAGAGTGAAAAACGTGCTTTTCGCAATTTCTTCAATAACTTAAAAACCGCAACGGGGATTTTGACGAAAATTTGTCAGAAAAGACTTCAAATGTGTCATGTTACCTCTGTCAGATTTGGAAATTTTAGCTTCAATAGTTACCGAGTTACTGATTTTTAAATATGGTATGTTGAAGAGCCCCCTAGTGGCCAAAATCTACATGGAGATTCCGAGGTAAAATGTTTCACTACATTAGTAAAGAAGACCAACAGAACAATCACTCACAAGAAGAACAGCTAAGTCAATGCATTTTGTAATTCAAAAAATAGATAAAACCTCCTTTTTTGAATTTTCTATGAAATATTCTAAAATCTTTAGGAAACTGGTTAGAAGCCTGGAAATGGCAGCAAAAGATGCATTGTAGTTGGGTTCACATGTCTATCAAAAAACATTCATACCCTAAGAGGGAAAGATTTTGAATTGTGACCATTTTTCCAAAAGTAGCGTTTTACAAAGCCCATCTAAGCGTGCAACTCCTGGTACTTGTTACATGTTATAGGTGGCGCTGTGGCATGGTTGGTAAATTTTATGCCTCCCCCCCCAATTTCTGCATAGATGGACTGAGCAATTTCCCTTCTTTATGTTACTGTCATTTATAAACAATTCAAACATTATCAATTGCCTAATTATGAGATTCATCTCAGAATTGGGCACAATAGCTTGCTGGGCTGGGGGGGGGGGGGGTTTCCCAGACTTGGAGCCACAGAATTCCTTGGTTACCTTTATGAATAAGGTCTAAATAATTATTCAAAGCAGTCAATATCATAAAACTTGTTCTACAGGTCCAGTTGCTAGGGAATCACAAGGGAATTCCCGTTTATTGACATTTGAATTTTGAAAGCAGCAATCTGATTGGCTGATAAATAAAACCCTGAATTCAACAATTCATAATTGTCCACTGTAATAATTTTTTGTAGAATTTTTGTCTTTGAGCACCACTCAACTTTCCCTGAAAATTTTGTGAAGATAAACACAGTGCATCACCCTTTATTATTGCAATTATTATTAATATAACTATATAAAGTCGACCGAATCAATAATATAGATAGAGAGAATCAGACTTGGTGATGGAAAACGGAGCATATCTCAGCTTCTGTTCAACCAATCTTTATGATCTAAACGCCGTTGGAATCTGCATAAAAGACCCAAATATAAACAATAAGCACAAATCGATTATCTGAAGTAAAAATTTGACAAATTGTAGCTAGATTATAGCACTAAGGTCAAAATTTAGCACCCCGAAAAGCTTTACGGATTGAACTGACGGCTCATCATAGGGAGGCCTCTTGACAGGATACACCCCCGCTCCCTTTTCTTATTCCCGTAATATCAGCTACCCCCACTTTACCCCCTCTTTGCCCCCTGCTTCCCCCCACTTGCCACCCGCTAGCCCCCACTTGCCCCCACTTGCACCCCACTTGCCCCCGCTTATCCCAGTCTTGTCCCACTTGCCTGCGACTAGCCCCCGCTAACCCCCACTTGCCTCCTGCTAGCCCCCGCTTACCCCCCACTTACCCCACTTACCCCCATGGCCTCTCGCTGGCCCCTGCTTACCCCCACTTACCCCCTCTTGCCCTCTGCTTCCCCCAACTTGCCCCACATAACCTCCTACATTCCCCCAATTACCCCATCTTTCCCCTCAGTCACCCCAAATAACATTTTCTTATGTTAGTTTTACCCCTTGGGGTTGGGGGTGTATCCTGTCATGAGGCCTTTTTGGTAAAAAAAAAAGTGCTATCTCTTTCCAAGTGTCGACAAAAAAAAAAAATTTGGTTGAGCCCGGTCCAGGCACTGTGACACATCTTTCACTCAGGGCATGAAATTCACACAAAAGTTATTCAAAGGCCTAAAATGGCATGAAAATTTGACCATCAAACCTCAATAATTCACAATTAAGAAATGGATGGATTATTGGCGCTTTACGTACGGTATTTGTGCACTTGGTAGCCTAATTAGAACAGGAGTAGGACACAGCAATGAGGCAATGGACGATTGACAGACGCGCCCAGCAATAGTCCGGTTGACCCTGCAAGAGCTGGTTTCGAACACTGGACCCAGCGATTGGCATCCCCAGCATGCAACCACTGAGCTAGACCCTCCCCCCCCCCATCAAAACTAACATACCTTGAAGGTGACATTGTTGCGGCTGCCAAAAGAGATTAATTCTAAGTACAATGCAAGCTAAATGTCGCGGATGCAAAGAAAGGAGGCAAAAAAAAAAGTTTACATGGAATTACTTTGATTGAAAAAAGATGGTGAGATGATTGCTGGTTACAAAGGTGAACAGTGAGAGTAATTGGGGGGGGGGGTAACATAACACAGCAATATATGGAATTATCTTTTTGTTTCAAAAAAAAAAAAAAAAAAAAAGAAATAGAGTCCAACACTTTTTGCAAAAATTTTGCGCGAAAACGCAAATATCTCATAAAGTAGAAGAGATATCAGCATCCGGTTTTAACCACTCCTATGACACTTTGTTTCTTCATCTTTTTGTGCCATACATTTTGCAAATTTCTCAAAGAGCAATACATGCCAATGACTTAAAAAAGTTTTTTCAAAAAAAATTTATTGGAAAAAGTTTTGAAGAAACCCTTTGATATTGCATAAACCTGGTCCCAGAACAAAACGACTGGGTGAAAAAAAATATGGTTTGTGAAACTTGAACGATTCCCCTACTTATGCATTTTGCCACCCAAAAAATGTCAAAAATGAGGGGTAAAAAAATTTTAAACTTTCTTTGGAATTTAAAATGTACCTGAACATCAAAGTTCATTACAAACGAAGCATAGCTGCACTTTTTCCACGCCGGTACTATAATCGACTGCGACGCTATGAGGAAAAGAGTGAAAAACGTGCTTTTCGCAATTTCTTCAATAACTTAAAAACCGCAACGGGGATTTTGACGAAAATTTGTCAGAAAAGACTTCAAATGTGTCATGTTACCTCTGTCAGATTTGGAAATTTTAGCTTCAATAGTTACCGAGTTACTGATTTTTAAATATGGTATGTTGAAGAGCCCCCTAGTGGCCAAAATCTACATGGAGATTCCGAGGTAAAATGTTTCACTACATTAGTAAAGAAGACCAACAGAACAATCACTCACAAGAAGAACAGCTAAGTCAATGCATTTTGTAATTCAAAAAATAGATAAAACCTCCTTTTTTGAATTTTCTATGAAATATTCTAAAATCTTTAGGAAACTGGTTAGAAGCCTGGAAATGGCAGCAAAAGATGCATTGTAGTTGGGTTCACATGTCTATCAAAAAACATTCATACCCTAAGAGGGAAAGATTTTGAATTGTGACCATTTTTCCAAAAGTAGCGTTTTACAAAGCCCCATCTAAGCGTGCAACTCCTGGTACTTGTTACATGTTATAGGTGGCGCTGTGGCATGGTTGGTAAATTTTATGCCTCCCCCCCCCAATTTCTGCATAGATGGACTGAGCAATTTCCCTTCTTTATGTTACTGTCATTTATAAACAATTCAAACATTATCAATTGCCTAATTATGAGATTCATCTCAGAATTGGGCACAATAGCTTGCTGGGCTGGGGGGGGGGGGGGGGTTTCCCAGACTTGGAGCCACAGAATTCCTTGGTTACCTTTATGAATAAGGTCTAAATAATTATTCAAAGCAGTCAATATCATAAAACTTGTTCTACAGGTCCAGTTGCTAGGGAATCACAAGGGAATTCCCGTTTATTGACATTTGAATTTTGAAAGCAGCAATCTGATTGGCTGATAAATAAAACCCCTGAATTCAACAATTCATAATTGTCCACTGTAATAATTTTTTGTAGAATTTTTGTCTTTGAGCACCACTCAACTTTCCCTGAAAATTTTGTGAAGATAAACACAGTGCATCACCCTTTATTATTGCAATTATTATTAATTATAACTATATAAAGTCGACCGAATCAATAATATAGATAGAGAGAATCAGACTTGGTGATGGAAAACGGAGCATATCTCAGCTTCTGTTCAACCAATCTTTATGATCTAAACGCCGTTGGAATCTGCATAAAAGACCCAAATATAAACAATAAGCACAAATCGATTATCTGAAGTAAAAAATTTGACAAATTGTAGCTAGATTATAGCACTAAGGTCAAAATTTAGCACCCGAAAAGCTTTACGGATTGAACTGACGGCTCATCATAGGGAGGCCTCTTGACAGGATACACCCCCGCTCCCTTTTCTTATTCCCGTAATATCAGCTACCCCCCACTTTACCCCCTCTTTGCCCCCTGCTTCCCCCCACTTGCCACCCGCTAGCCCCCACTTGCCCCCACTTGCACCCCACTTGCCCCCGCTTATCCCAGTCTTGTCCCACTTGCCTGCGACTAGCCCCCGCTAACCCCCACTTGCCTCCTGCTAGCCCCCGCTTACCCCCCACTTACCCCACTTACCCCCACTGGCCTCTCGCTGGCCCCTGCTTACCCCCACTTACCCCCTCTTGCCCTCTGCTTCCCCCAACTTGCCCACATAACCTCCTACATTCCCCAATTACCCCATCTTTCCCCTCAGTCACCCCCAAATAACATTTTCTTATGTTAGTTTTACCCCTTGGGGTTGGGGGTGTATCCTGTCATGAGGCCTTTTTGGTAAAAAAAAAAGTGCTATCTCTTTCCAAGTGTCGACAAAAAAAAAAAAATTTGGTTGAGCCCGGTCCAGGCACTGTGACACATCTTTCACTCAGGGCATGAAATTCACACAAAAGTTATTCAAAGGCCTAAAATGGCATGAAAATTTGACCATCAAACCTCAATAATTCACAATTAAGAAATGGATGGATTATTGGCGCTTTACGTACGGTATTTGTGCACTTGGTAGCCTAATTAGAACAGGAGTAGGACACAGCAATGAGGCAATGGACGATTGACAGACGCGCCCAGCAATAGTCCGGTTGACCCTGCAAGAGCTGGTTTCGAACACTGGACCCAGCGATTGGCATCCCCAGCATGCAACCACTGAGCTAGACCCTCCCCCCCCCCATCAAAACTAACATACTTGAAGGTGACATTGTTGCGGCTGCCAAAAGAGATTAATTCTAAGTACAATGCAAGCTAAATGTCGCGGATGCAAAGAAAGGAGGCAAAAAAAAAAAGTTTACATGGAATTACTTTGATTGAAAAAAGATGGTGAGATGATTGCTGGTTACAAAGAGTGAACAGTGAGAGTAATTGGGGGGGGGGGGGGTAACATAACACAGCAATATATGGAATTATCTTTTTGTTTCAAAAAAAAAAAAAAAAAAAAAGAAATAGAGTCCAACACTTTTTGCAAAAATTTTGCGCGAAAACGCAAATATCTCATAAAGTAGAAGAGATATCAGCATCCGGTTTTAACCACTCCTATGACACTTTGTTTCTTCATCTTTTTGTGCCATACATTTTGCAAATTTCTCAAAGAGCAATACATGCCAATGACTTAAAAAAGTTTTTTCAAAAAAAATTTATTGGAAAAAGTTTTGAAGAAAACCCTTTGATATTGCATAAACCTGGTCCCAGAACAAAACGACTGGGTGAAAAAAAATATGGTTTGTGAAACTTGAACGATTCCCCTACTTATGCATTTTGCCACCCAAAAAATGTCAAAAATGAGGGGTAAAAAAATTTTAAACTTTCTTTGGAATTTAAAATGTACCTGAACATAAAAGTTCATTACAAACGAAGCATAGCTGCACTTTTTCCACGCCGGTACTATAATCGACTGCGACGCTATGAGGAAAAGAGTGAAAAACGTGCTTTTCGCAATTTCTTCAATAACTTAAAAACCGCAACGGGGATTTTGACGAAAATTTGTCAGAAAAGACTTCAAATGTGTCATGTTACCTCTGTCAGATTTGGAAATTTTAGCTTCAATAGTTACCGAGTTACTGATTTTTAAATATGGTATGTTGAAGAGCCCCCTAGTGGCCAAAATCTACATGGAGATTCCGAGGTAAAATGTTTCACTACATTAGTAAAGAAGACCAACAGAACAATCACTCACAAGAAGAACAGCTAAGTCAATGCATTTTGTAATTCAAAAAATAGATAAAACCTCCTTTTTTGAATTTTCTATGAAATATTCTAAAATCTTTAGGAAACTGGTTAGAAGCCTGGAAATGGCAGCAAAAGATGCATTGTAGTTGGGTTCACATGTCTATCAAAAAACATTCATACCCTAAGAGGGAAAGATTTTGAATTGTGACCATTTTTCCAAAAGTAGCGTTTTACAAAGCCCCATCTAAGCGTGCAACTCCTGGTACTTGTTACATGTTATAGGTGGCGCTGTGGCATGGTTGGTAAATTTTATGCCTCCCCCCCCAATTTCTGCATAGATGGACTGAGCAATTTCCCTTCTTTATGTTACTGTCATTTATAAACAATTCAAACATTATCAATTGCCTAATTATGAGATTCATCTCAGAATTGGGCACAATAGCTTGCTGGGCTGGGGGGGGGGGGGTTTCCCAGACTTGGAGCCACAGAATTCCTTGGTTACCTTTATGAATAAGGTCTAAATAATTATTCAAAGCAGTCAATATCATAAAACTTGTTCTACAGGTCCAGTTGCTAGGGAATCACAAGGGAATTCCCGTTTATTGACATTTGAATTTTGAAAGCAGCAATCTGATTGGCTGATAAATAAAACCCCTGAATTCAACAATTCATAATTGTCCAATGTAATAATTTTTTGTAGAATTTTTGTCTTTGAGCACCACTCAACTTTCCCTGAAAATTTTGTGAAGATAAACACAGTGCATCACCCTTTATTATTGCAATTATTATTAATATAACTATATAAAGTCGACCGAATCAATAATATAGATAGAGAGAATCAGACTTGGTGATGGAAAACGGAGCATATCTCAGCTTCTGTTCAACCAATCTTTATGATCTAAACGCCGTTGGAATCTGCATAAAAGACCCAAATATAAACAATAAGCACAAATCGATTATCTGAAGTAAAAAATTTGACAAATTGTAGCTAGATTATAGCACTAAGGTCAAAATTTAGCACCCGAAAAGCTTTACGGATTGAACTGACGGCTCATCATAGGGAGGCCTCATGACAGGATACACCCCCCGCTCCCTTTTCTTATTCCCGTAATATCAGCTACCCCCACTTTACCCCCTCTTTGCCCCCTGCTTCCCCCCACTTGCCACCCGCTAGCCCCCACTTGCCCCCACTTGCCCCCCACTTGCCCCCGCTTATCCAGTCTTGTCCCACTTGCCTGCGACTAGCCCCGCTAACCCCCACTTGCCTCCTGCTAGCCCCGCTTACCCCCCACTTACCCCACTTACCCCCACTGGCCTCTCGCTGGCCCTGCTTACCCCCACTTACCCCCTCTTGCCCTCTGCTTCCCCCAACTTGCCCCACATAACCTCCTACATTCCCCCAATTACCCCATCTTTCCCCTCAGTCACCCCCAAATAACATTTTCTTATGTTAGTTTTACCCCTTGGGGTTGGGGGTGTATCCTGTCATGAGGCCTTTTTGGTAAAAAAAAAAGTGCTATCTCTTTCCAAGTGTCGACAAAAAAAAAAAAATTTGGTTGAGCCCGGTCCAGGCACTGTGACACATCTTTCACTCAGGGCATGAAATTCACACAAAAGTTATTCAAAGGCCTAAAATGGCATGAAAATTTGACCATCAAACCTCAATAATTCACAATTAAGAAATGGATGGATTATTGGCGCTTTACGTACGGTATTTGTGCACTTGGTAGCCTAATTAGAACAGGAGTAGGACACAGCAATGAGGCAATGGACGATTGACAGACGCGCCCAGCAATAGTCCGGTTGACCCTGCAAGAGCTGGTTTCGAACACTGGACCCAGCGATTGGCATCCCCAGCATGCAACCACTGAGCTAGACCCTCCCCCCCCCCATCAAAACTAACATACCTTGAAGGTGACATTGTTGCGGCTGCCAAAAGAGATTAATTCTAAGTACAATGCAAGCTAAATGTCGCGGATGCAAAGAAAGGAGGCAAAAAAAAAAAGTTTACATGGAATTACTTTGATTGAAAAAAGATGGTGAGATGATTGCTGGTTACAAAGAGTGAACAGTGAGAGTAATTGGGGGGGGGGGGGTAACATAACACAGCAATATATGGAATTATCTTTTTGTTTCAAAAAAAAAAAAAAAAAAAAAAATAGAGTCCAACACTTTTTGCAAAAATTTTGCGCGGAAAACGCAAATATCTCATAAAGTAGAAGAGATATCAGCATCCGGTTTTAACCACTCCTATGACACTTTGTTTCTTCATCTTTTTGTGCCATACATTTTGCAAATTTCTCAAAGAGCAATACATGCCAATGACTTAAAAAAGTTTTTTCAAAAAAAATTTATTGGAAAAAGTTTTGAAGAAAACCCTTTGATATTGCATAAACCTGGTCCCAGAACAAAACGACTGGGTGAAAAAAAATATGGTTTGTGAAACTTGAACGATTCCCCTACTTATGCATTTTGCCACCCAAAAAATGTCAAAAATGAGGGGTAAAAAAATTTTAAACTTTCTTTGGAATTTAAAATGTACCTGAACATCAAAGTTCATTACAAACGAAGCATAGCTGCACTTTTTCCACGCCGGTACTATAATCGACTGCGACGCTATGAGGAAAAGAGTGAAAAACGTGCTTTTCGCAATTTCTTCAATAACTTAAAAACCGCAACGGGGATTTTGACGAAAATTTGTCAGAAAAGACTTCAAATGTGTCATGTTACCTCTGTCAGATTTGGAAATTTTAGCTTCAATAGTTACCGAGTTACTGATTTTTAAATATGGTATGTTGAAGAGCCCCTAGTGGCCAAAATCTACATGGAGATTCCGAGGTAAAATGTTTCACTACATTAGTAAAGAAGACCAACAGAACAATCACTCACAAGAAGAACAGCTAAGTCAATGCATTTTGTAATTCAAAAAATAGATAAAACCTCCTTTTTTGAATTTTCTATGAAATATTCTAAAATCTTTAGGAAACTGGTTAGAAGCCTGGAAATGGCAGCAAAAGATGCATTGTAGTTGGGTTCACATGTCTATCAAAAAACATTCATACCCTAAGAGGGAAAGATTTTGAATTGTGACCATTTTTCCAAAAGTAGCGTTTTACAAAGCCCCATCTAAGCGTGCAACTCCTGGTACTTGTTACATGTTATAGGTGGCGCTGTGGCATGGTTGGTAAATTTTATGCCTCCCCCCCCCAATTTCTGCATAGATGGACTGAGCAATTTCCCTTCTTTATGTTACTGTCATTTATAAACAATTCAAACATTATCAATTGCCTAATTATGAGATTCATCTCAGAATTGGGCACAATAGCTTGCTGGGCTGGGGGGGGGGGGTTTCCCAGACTTGGAGCCACAGAATTCCTTGGTTACCTTTATGAATAAGGTCTAAATAATTATTCAAAGCAGTCAATATCATAAAACTTGTTCTACAGGTCCAGTTGCTAGGGAATCACAAGGGAATTCCCGTTTATTGACATTTGAATTTTGAAAGCAGCAATCTGATTGGCTGATAAATAAAACCCCTGAATTCAACAATTCATAATTGTCCACTGTAATAATTTTTTGTAGAATTTTTGTCTTTGAGCACCACTCAACTTTCCCTGAAAATTTTGTGAAGATAAACACAGTGCATCACCCTTTATTATTGCAATTATTATTAATATAACTATATAAAGTCGACCGAATCAATAATATAGATAGAGAGAATCAGACTTGGTGATGGAAAACGGAGCATATCTCAGCTTCTGTTCAACCAATCTTTATGATCTAAACGCCGTTGGAATCTGCATAAAAGACCCAAATATAAACAATAAGCACAAATCGATTATCTGAAGTAAAAAATTTGACAAATTGTAGCTAGATTATAGCACTAAGGTCAAAATTTAGCACCCCGAAAAGCTTTACGGATTGAACTGACGGCTCATCATAGGGAGGCCTCTTGACAGGATACACCCCCCGCTCCTTTTCTTATTCCCGTAATATCAGCTACCCCCCACTTTACCCCCTCTTTGCCCCCTGCTTCCCCCCACTTGCCACCCGCTAGCCCCCACTTGCCCCCACTTGCACCCCACTTGCCCCCGCTTATCCCAGTCTTGTCCCACTTGCCTGCGACTAGCCCCGCTAACCCCCACTTGCCTCCTGCTAGCCCCCGCTTACCCCCCACTTACCCCACTTACCCCCACTGGCCTCTCGCTGGCCCTGCTTACCCCCACTTACCCCCTCTTGCCCTCTGCTTCCCCCAACTTGCCCCACATAACCTCCTACATTCCCCCAATTACCCCATCTTTCCCCTCAGTCACCCCCAAATAACATTTTCTTATGTTAGTTTTACCCCTTGGGGTTGGGGGTGTATCCTGTCATGAGGCCTTTTTGGTAAAAAAAAAAGTGCTATCTCTTTCCAAGTGTCGACAAAAAAAAAAAAATTTGGTTGAGCCCGGTCCAGGCACTGTGACACATCTTTCACTCAGGGCATGAAATTCACACAAAAGTTATTCAAAGGCCTAAAATGGCATGAAAATTTGACCATCAAACCTCAATAATTCACAATTAAGAAATGGATGGATTATTGGCGCTTTACGTACGGTATTTGTGCACTTGGTAGCCTAATTAGAACAGGAGTAGGACACAGCAATGAGGCAATGGACGATTGACAGACGCGCCCAGCAATAGTCCGGTTGACCCTGCAAGAGCTGGTTTCGAACACTGGACCCAGCGATTGGCATCCCCAGCATGCAACCACTGAGCTAGACCCCCCCCCCCCATCAAAACTAACATACCTTGAAGGTGACATTGTTGCGGCTGCCAAAAGAGATTAATTCTAAGTACAATGCAAGCTAAATGTCGCGGATGCAAAGAAAGGAGGCAAAAAAAAAAAGTTTACATGGAATTACTTTGATTGAAAAAAGATGGTGAGATGATTGCTGGTTACAAAGAGTGAACAGTGAGAGTAATTGGGGGGGGGGGGTAACATAACACAGCAATATATGGAATTATCTTTTTGTTTCAAAAAAAAAAAAAAAAAAAAAAAATAGAGTCCAACACTTTTTGCAAAAATTTTGCGCGAAAACGCAAATATCTCATAAAGTAGAAGAGATATCAGCATCCGGTTTTAACCACTCCTATGACACTTTGTTTCTTCATCTTTTTGTGCCATACATTTTGCAAATTTCTCAAAGAGCAATACATGCCAATGACTTAAAAAAGTTTTTTCAAAAAAAATTTATTGGAAAAAGTTTTGAAGAAAACCCTTTGATATTGCATAAACCTGGTCCCAGAACAAAACGACTGGGTGAAAAAAAATATGGTTTGTGAAACTTGAACGATTCCCCTACTTATGCATTTTGCCACCCAAAAAATGTCAAAAATGAGGGGTAAAAAAATTTTAAACTTTCTTTGGAATTTAAAATGTACCTGAACATCAAAGTTCATTACAAACGAAGCATAGCTGCACTTTTTCCACGCCGGTACTATAATCGACTGCGACGCTATGAGGAAAAGAGTGAAAAACGTGCTTTTCGCAATTTCTTCAATAACTTAAAAACCGCAACGGGGATTTTGACGAAAATTTGTCAGAAAAGACTTCAAATGTGTCATGTTACCTCTGTCAGATTTGGAAATTTTAGCTTCAATAGTTACCGAGTTACTGATTTTTAAATATGGTATGTTGAAGAGCCCCCTAGTGGCCAAAATCTACATGGAGATTCCGAGGTAAAATGTTTCACTACATTAGTAAAGAAGACCAACAGAACAATCACTCACAAGAAGAACAGCTAAGTCAATGCATTTTGTAATTCAAAAAATAGATAAAACCTCCTTTTTTGAATTTTCTATGAAATATTCTAAAATCTTTAGGAAACTGGTTAGAAGCCTGGAAATGGCAGCAAAAGATGCATTGTAGTTGGGTTCAAATGTCTATCAAAAAACATTCATACCCTAAGAGGGAAAGATTTTGAATTGTGACCATTTTTCCAAAAGTAGCGTTTTACAAAGCCCCATCTAAGCGTGCAACTCCTGGTACTTGTTACATGTTATAGGTGGCGCTGTGGCATGGTTGGTAAATTTTATGCCTCCCCCCCCAATTTCTGCATAGATGGACTGAGCAATTTCCCTTCTTAATGTTACTGTCATTTATAAACAATTCAAACATTATCAATTGCCTAATTATGAGATTCATCTCAGAATTGGGCACAATAGCTTGCTGGGCTGGGGGGGGGGGGGTTTCCCAGACTTGGAGCCACAGAATTCCTTGGTTACCTTTATGAATAAGGTCTAAATAATTATTCAAAGCAGTCAATATCATAAAACTTGTTCTACAGGTCCAGTTGCTAGGGAATCACAAGGGAATTCCCGTTTATTGACATTTGAATTTTGAAAGCAGCAATCTGATTGGCTGATAAATAAAACCCCTGAATTCAACAATTCATAATTGTCCAATGTAATAATTTTTTGTAGAATTTTTGTCTTTGAGCACCACTCAACTTTCCCTGAAAATTTTGTGAAGATAAACACAGTGCATCACCCTTTATTATTGCAATTATTATTAATATAACTATATAAAGTCGACCGAATCAATAATATAGATAGAGAGAATCAGACTTGGTGATGGAAAACGGAGCATATCTCAGCTTCTGTTCAACCAATCTTTATGATCTAAACGCCGTTGGAATCTGCATAAAAGACCCAAATATAAACAATAAGCACAAATCGATTATCTGAAGTAAAAAATTTGACAAATTGTAGCTAGATTATAGCACTAAGGTCAAAATTTAGCACCCCGAAAAGCTTTACGGATTGAACTGACGGCTCATCATAGGGAGGCCTCTTGACAGGATACACCCCCGCTCCCTTTTCTTATTCCCGTAATATCAGCTACCCCCCACTTTACCCCCTCTTTGCCCCCTGCTTCCCCCCACTTGCCACCCGCTAGCCCCCACTTGCCCCCACTTGCACCCCACTTGCCCCCGCTTATCCCAGTCTTGTCCCACTTGCCTGCGACTAGCCCCGCTAACCCCCACTTGCCTCCTGCTAGCCCCCGCTTACCCCCCACTTACCCCACTTACCCCCACTGGCCTCTCGCTGGCCCCTGCTTACCCCCACTTACCCCCTCTTGCCCTCTGCTTCCCCCAACTTGCCCCACATAACCTCCTACATTCCCCCAATTACCCCATCTTTCCCCTCAGTCACCCCCAAATAACATTTTCTTATGTTAGTTTTACCCCTTGGGGTTGGGGGTGTATCCTGTCATGAGGCCTTTTTGGTAAAAAAAAAGTGCTATCTCTTTCCAAGTGTCGACAAAAAAAAAAAAATTTGGTTGAGCCCGGTCCAGGCACTGTGACACATCTTTCACTCAGGGCATGAAATTCACACAAAAGTTATTCAAAGGCCTAAAATGGCATGAAAATTTGACCATCAAACCTCAATAATTCACAATTAAGAAATGGATGGATTATTGGCGCTTTACGTACGGTATTTGTGCACTTGGTAGCCTAATTAGAACAGGAGTAGGACACAGCAATGAGGCAATGGACGATTGACAGACGCGCCCAGCAATAGTCCGGTTGACCCTGCAAGAGCTGGTTTCGAACACTGGACCCAGCGATTGGCATCCCCAGCATGCAACCACTGAGCTAGACCCTCCCCCCCCCCATCAAAACTAACATACCTTGAAGGTGACATTGTTGCGGCTGCCAAAAGAGATTAATTCTAAGTACAATGCAAGCTAAATGTCACGGATGCAAAGAAAGGAGGCAAAAAAAAAAGTTTACATGGAATTACTTTGATTGAAAAAAGATGGTGAGATGATTGCTGGTTACAAAGAGTGAACAGTGAGAGTAATTGGGGGGGGGGGGGGTAACATAACACAGCAATATATGGAATTATCTTTTTGTTTCAAAAAAAAAAAAAAAAAAAGAAATAGAGTCCAACACTTTTTGCAAAAATTTTGCGCGAAAACGCAAATATCTCATAAAGTAGAAGAGATATCAGCATCCGGTTTTAACCACTCCTATGACACTTTGTTTCTTCATCTTTTTGTGCCATACATTTTGCAAATTTCTCAAAGAGCAATACATGCCAATGACTTAAAAAAGTTTTTTCAAAAAAAATTTATTGGAAAAAGTTTTGAAGAAAACCCTTTGATATTGCATAAACCTGGTCCCAGAACAAAACGACTGGGTGAAAAAAATATGGTTTGTGAAACTTGAACGATTCCCCTACTTATGCATTTTGCCACCCAAAAAATGTCAAAAATGAGGGGTAAAAAAATTTTAAACTTTCTTTGGAATTTAAAATGTACCTGAACATAAAAGTTCATTACAAACGAAGCATAGCTGCACTTTTTCCACGCCGGTACTATAATCGACTGCGACGCTATGAGGAAAAGAGTGAAAAACGTGCTTTTCGCAATTTCTTCAATAACTTAAAAACCGCAACGGGGATTTTGACGAAAATTTGTCAGAAAAGACTTCAAATGTGTCATGTTACCTCTGTCAGATTTGGAAATTTTAGCTTCAATAGTTACCGAGTTACTGATTTTTAAATATGGTATGTTGAAGAGCCCCCTAGTGGCCAAAATCTACATGGAGATTCCGAGGTAAAATGTTTCACTACATTAGTAAAGAAGACCAACAGAACAATCACTCACAAGAAGAACAGCTAAGTCAATGCATTTTGTAATTCAAAAAATAGATAAAACCTCCTTTTTTGAATTTTCTATGAAATATTCTAAAATCTTTAGGAAACTGGTTAGAAGCCTGGAAATGGCAGCAAAAGATGCATTGTAGTTGGGTTCACATGTCTATCAAAAAACATTCATACCCTAAGAGGGAAAGATTTTGAATTGTGACCATTTTTCCAAAAGTAGAGTTTTACAAAGCCCCATCTAAGCGTGCAACTCCTGGTACTTGTTACATGTTATAGGTGGCGCTGTGGCATGGTTGGCAAATTTTATGCCTCCCCCCCAATTTCTGCATAGATGGACTGAGCAATTTCCCTTCTTTATGTTACTGTCATTTTTAAACAATTCAAACATTATCAATTGCCTAATTATGAGATTCATCTCAGAATTGGGCACAATAGCTTGCTGGGGGGGGGGGGGGGGTTTCCCAGACTTGGAGCCACAGAATTCCTTGGTTACCTTTATGAATAAGGTCTAAATAATTATTCAAAGCAGTCAATATCATAAAACTTGTTCTACAGGTCCAGTTGCTAGGGAATCACAAGGGAATTCCCGTTTATTGACATTTGAATTTTGAAAGCAGCAATCTGATTGGCTGATAAATAAAACCCCTGAATTCAACAATTCATAATTGTCCAATGTAATAATTTTTTGTAGAATTTTTGTCTTTGAGCACCACTCAACTTTCCCTGAAAATTTTGTGAAGATAAACACAGTGCATCACCCTTTATTATTGCAATTATTATTAATATAACTATATAAAGTCGACCGAATCAATAATATAGATAGAGAGAATCAGACTTGGTGATGGAAAACGGAGCATATCTCAGCTTCTGTTCAACCAATCTTTATGATCTAAACGCCGTTGGAATCTGCATAAAAGACCCAAATATAAACAATAAGCACAAATCGATTATCTGAAGTAAAAAATTTGACAAATTGTAGCTAGATTATAGCACTAAGGTCAAAATTTAGCACCCGAAAAGCTTTACGGATTGAACTGACGGCTCATCATAGGGAGGCCTCTTGACAGGATACACCCCCCGCTTCTTTTTCTTATTCCCGTAATATCAGCTACCCCCACTTTACCCCCTCTTTGCCCCTGCTTCCCCCCACTTGCCACCCGCTAGCCCCCACTTGCCCCCACTTGCACCCCACTTGCCCCCGCTTATCCCAGTCTTGTCCCACTTGCCTGCGACTAGCCCCCGCTAACCCCCACTTGCCTCCTGCTAGCCCCCGCTTACCCCCACTTACCCCACTTACCCCCACTGGCCTCTCGCTGGCCCCTGCTTACCCCCACTTACCCCCTCTTGCCCTCTGCTTCCCCAACTTGCCCCACATAACCTCCTACATTCCCCCAATTACCCCATCTTTCCCCTCAGTCACCCCCAAATAACATTTTCTTATGTTAGTTTTACCCCTTGGGGTTGGGGGTGTATCCTGTCATGAGGCCTTTTTGGTAAAAAAAAAAGTGCTATCTCTTTCCAAGTGTCGACAAAAAAAAAAAAATTTGGTTGAGCCCGGTCCAGGCACTGTGACACATCTTTCACTCAGGGCATGAAATTCACACAAAAGTTATTCAAAGGCCTAAAATGGCATGAAAATTTGACCATCAAACCTCAATAATTCACAATTAAGAAATGGATGGATTATTGGCGCTTTACGTACGGTATTTGTGCACTTGGTAGCCTAATTAGAACAGGAGTAGGACACAGCAATGAGGCAATGGACGATTGACAGACGCGCCCAGCAATAGTCCGGTTGACCCTGCAAGAGCTGGTTTCGAACACTGGACCCAGCGATTGGCATCCCCAGCATGCAACCACTGAGCTAGACCCTCCCCCCCCCCATCAAAACTAACATACCTTGAAGGTGACATTGTTGCGGCTGCCAAAAGAGATTAATTCTAAGTACAATGCAAGCTAAATGTCGCGGATGCAAAGAAAGGAGGCAAAAAAAAAAAGTTTACATGGAATTACTTTGATTGAAAAAAGATGGTGAGATGATTGCTGGTTACAAAGAGTGAACAGTGAGAGTAATTGGGGGGGGGGGGGGTAACATAACACAGCAATATATGGAATTATCTTTTTGTTTCAAAAAAAAAAAAAAAAAAAAAAATAGAGTCCAACACTTTTTGCAAAAATTTTGCGCGAAAACGCAAATATCTCATAAAGTAGAAGAGATATCAGCATCCGGTTTTAACCACTCCTATGACACTTTGTTTCTTCATCTTTTTGTGCCATACATTTTGCAAATTTCTCAAAGAGCAATACATGCCAATGACTTAAAAAAGTTTTTTCAAAAAAAATTTATTGGAAAAAGTTTTGAAGAAAACCCTTTGATATTGCATAAACCTGGTCCCAGAACAAAACGACTGGGTGAAAAAAAATATGGTTTGTGAAACTTGAACGATTCCCCTACTTATGCATTTTGCCACCCAAAAAATGTCAAAAATGAGGGGTAAAAAAATTTTAAACTTTCTTTGGAATTTAAAATGTACCTGAACATAAAAGTTCATTACAAACGAAGCATAGCTGCACTTTTTCCACGCCGGTACTATAATCGACTGCGACGCTATGAGGAAAAGAGTGAAAAACGTGCTTTTCGCAATTTCTTCAATAACTTAAAAACCGCAACGGGGATTTTGACGAAAATTTGTCAGAAAAGACTTCAAATGTGTCATGTTACCTCTGTCAGATTTGGAAATTTTAGCTTTAATAGTTACCGAGTTACTGATTTTTAAATATGGTATGTTGAAGAGCCCCCTAGTGGCCAAAATCTACATGGAGATTCCGAGGTAAAATGTTTCACTACATTAGTAAAGAAGACCAACAGAACAATCACTCACAAGAAGAACAGCTAAGTCAATGCATTTTGTAATTCAAAAAATAGATAAAACCTCCTTTTTTGAATTTTCTATGAAATATTCTAAAATCTTTAGGAAACTGGTTAGAAGCCTGGAAATGGCAGCAAAAGATGCATTGTAGTTGGGTTCACATGTCTATCAAAAAACATTCATACCCTAAGAGGGAAAGATTTTGAATTGTGACCATTTTTCCAAAAGTAGCGTTTTACAAAGCCCCATCTAAGCGTGCAACTCCTGGTACTTGTTACATGTTATAGGTGGCGCTGTGGCATGGTTGGTAAATTTTATGCCTCCCCCCCCAATTTCTGCATAGATGGACTGAGCAATTTCCCTTCTTAATGTTACTGTCATTTATAAACAATTCAAACATTATCAATTGCCTAATTATGAGATTCATCTCAGAATTGGGCACAATAGCTTGCTGGGCTGGGGGGGGGGGGGGGTTTCCCAGACTTGGAGCCACAGAATTCCTTGGTTACCTTTATGAATAAGGTCTAAATAATTATTCAAAGCAGTCAATATCATAAAACTTGTTCTACAGGTCCAGTTGCTAGGGAATCACAAGGGAATTCCCGTTTATTGACATTTGAATTTTGAAAGCAGCAATCTGATTGGCTGATAAATAAAACCCCTGAATTCAACAATTCATAATTGTCCACTGTAATAATTTTTTGTAGAATTTTTGTCTTTGAGCACCACTCAACTTTCCCTGAAAATTTTGTGAAGATAAACACAGTGCATCACCCTTTATTATTGCAATTATTATTAATATAACTATATAAAGTCGACCGAATCAATAATATAGATAGAGAGAATCAGACTTGGTGATGGAAAACGGAGCATATCTCAGCTTCTGTTCAACCAATCTTTATGATCTAAACGCCGTTGGAATCTGCATAAAAGACCCAAATATAAACAATAAGCACAAATCGATTATCTGAAGTAAAAAATTTGACAAATTGTAGCTAGATTATAGCACTAAGGTCAAAATTTAGCACCCGAAAAGCTTTACGGATTGAACTGACGGCTCATCATAGGGAGGCCTCTTGACAGGATACACCCCCGCTCCCTTTTCTTATTCCCGTAATATCAGCTACCCCCACTTTACCCCCTTTTTGCCCCTGCTTCCCCCCACTTGCCACCCGCTAGCCCCCACTTGCCCCCACTTGCACCCCACTTGCCCCCGCTTATCCCAGTCTTGTCCCACTTGCCTGCGACTAGCCCCCGCTAACCCCCACTTGCCTCCTGCTAGCCCCCGCTTACCCCCCACTTACCCCACTTACCCCCACTGGCCTCTCGCTGGCCCCTGCTTACCCCCACTTACCCCCTCTTGCCCTCTGCTTCCCCAACTTGCCCAACATAACCTCCTACATTCCCCCAATTACCCCATCTTTCCCCTCAGTCACCCCCAAATAACATTTTCTTATGTTAGTTTTACCCCTTGGGGTTGGGGGTGTATCCTGTCATGAGGCCTTTTTACCGAAGTGCAATTTGCTATCAATGTGCATGTAATTGGCTTAAGTGCACTTCAAGTGTCAGTAATGAAAACTTCTGGCTTCACTGTGTGTATAATTCAATCCAATTGAACAAAGCAGCTGTTGAAGCCACAAAATATGTCATAGAGAAAAGAAACGGCCATAATTGATTGACACATCTATAGGCCTAATTAGACAGAGAATACACAAAATGGCGCGAAATGCTGGATCCTCCTGGATCACAACAGAGCAGACTGCTGAAAGATGACGGCTATGGAGGTGTGAAAGTGAATTGCACTTTAAAGTCAGTTTATCTTTCACAGGATTCAAAGGAATCAAATAATGAATGTAATTAAACTTGAAAGGCAAGTGCATACAGGCATACATGTATAGAAGGCGCGAAAATGCAGCCTGCTTTGATCACAACAAACTGTTCAGACGGAAGTATAATCACGAAGGAATGGCCTGGTTGCAGTGGCATTGATTTGCATGTGGATTCATCAGAAGGGCATGTTTGAAAAAAGAGGAAATGTGCAGATTAGATGGTGTGAGGAGCTGCAGGGCTTGTGAAAGTGGTGGACAAAAGTGGACTGTGAAGCCAGGCAGAGGCTGATCTAGATACTGGGTGAGGGGGCTAAAAAGAGCTGTGTTTCAAATGAGAAATTTGGGTGTTATGGATGAGTAGGTTATGTGGATATGGGCACTAAAAAATGTTTTGATTCATATGGGGGGTGGTGAATGCAAAAGAGGTGAAAATGGGGTGATTTTGATGACGTCAGAGGTTGGACCCCAAGTGTCGAATGTGCCACTGGCGTTACACTTTTATTTAAATAGATTGTGTTTATCACCCCACTCTTTCTGAAGTTGCGCCCAATCAAAAAACTTTGTTTTGACCTCATAAACTTGGATCAACATTCAAAAATTGCTCCCTCTCAAGTGGTCACGGGATCTATGGTACGGTCTTCTCCTGTAAGTAGTAACTAGTAGGAATTTTTACAGTACATGCTCCTATCAAGGTTGCTCACAAGTGCCGTGTGAGAAAGTATTTACTGAAAAGCTGAGACTTCCAGGCCTTCTTAAATTGGATCAGGGGGGATCTAGAAAATTCCGGTGGGGGGGTCTATCAGGCTATCGCGTCGCACAGCGCACAGCTTGAAGTTCAAAGGGAAATGATACAGTTCAGAACTAACTATAAAAAGTTAATGAGACTTTGTGATAAGCATGCTATGAAATTAGGAATACATGGAAAAAATAGAAATGGGGGGTCGCCAGCATTTTTAAATAACTACTGACACTTGAACGCACGCAAATTGGTCTTTTGAAATATCATTGAAAACATAGGCAAAATCATATTTTTTTTAATATGTCGGCTTATAAAATAAAAAGTGCCCATGAAAACATGGTAGAAGTTGGTAATGTTCAAGCCAAGATATGAAATAACAATTTTATTTTTTAAAAGGTGGGATCACCAGGATCTGTTATGAACTACAGAAGTCATCAGTAGTGGACGGGTCCACCGATGAGAGAGGGGGAGGGGTGTCATGTCAATAAATTTCCAAAACAAAGTTGGGAATTAAATTTATTTTTAAGTTTCTAAGGTTTTTACTGGATTGTTTTAGCTTGTTAGGTGGCATAATAGCTTATAATAAGGCATATTTTCTCAAATTTCGATTAACACTAGGAGGCACTGTTGTGAACTGTATCTTTTACCCTTAATCCACAGTGGTGTTACTTTATTCTGAAGCGCCCTAGTGCAATAGGTACTGACACCCTCAGGGAGATCTAAGAGTCAGATACCAATGTTTTCTCAGGTTCCTTGTCTGTCTTTGTGGTTTCTGAAATTCTTAGATGCATCAATAGAAGGCTACAGACTTAAAGTAGCTGTTTTTATTGTAAGAACTAGCCTAGGTAGATAATTCTGTTGTTGAATAAACTACAACATTTTTGGAGGAGTGAAACTTTTATTTCAAGAGCAGCAGGAACATTTATTGCAAATACATGTATATTCAAACCAATTTTTAAGTTTTAAATTCATTTCACAATCGATATGACATAACAATATTTTACTCACTAGAAACATATGTACAACTCTCCAAATTCATCGTAAGAACAACAAAGGAAACCGATGAGTATTGCAAATAGACATCATTCTAGAAATTTGTGCAATAAACACAATTTTAGCATAAAATGCAATAATGAGTTGACTGAAAGATGTAAGACATTCATAAATTTTATAATACAGAAAACAAAAATTAGGATGGTATAATTAAAGTCCAAAAATATTTAAATATATTTCATCGGCAATAGCTACATTTAACAAATTTTAGTAATAGAAACAATATATAGATAAACAAATCCAAACTGCACTAGCATCTATATATATTAGTTATGAAAATGAGAGGACCATTTCACAGTGATAAAATTCACTTTGTGATTCGATTCATAGTAGCTGATGATATCATAAAAGGAACCAAAGAGAACTACAGGCTGTTGCCTTAGTTATAACCAAGAGAGTTTTCACTTTGTAATTTTATGACCGATCGATCTTGTTACATGTTTCAGATGCATAATCTTTGTGTTTGTCAGTCCCAGACAAGCTGTGTACACCTATATACAATCTATTATAAATTTAAGCCTCCCGGAATCAAATAACATTGCAAAGCAGTTATATTATCGTGACAAATAATCATCATCCTGTATTATAACATATAAAATTAAATGCTATTTTCACAATTAAGGTGGCTCGCTACCCACGAAATTACGTCATCTGCACACATTTCCGCGCAGCCAGGCAAGTCCTATCTATTGTAACGTCACCACAGCGCTGAGCTCTGTTCAGCATCTTTTTTAATCCTGAAAATTTCATGGGTCGGCCGCTTCGTTTGCAATTTGCGCCACTTCTAATGGGGTTAGAGACTTCTCGTTTGGAGCAATAGATGTGCCTTGAAGAGTACTATATACAGCCGGAGATTGAACTTGATACTCAAAACAGAACATTTTTACAGGCGATTTTCGGCAAGCAGGTCTAATTTCTCAAAAATGACTTTGTGACATAAATAAATGTTTATATCAATTTGAAGTGTGGTAGGAAGGCCTCTCTATATCATCAAGTTGTTCCCAACTATTTTTGGAAATAAATGACAAAGAAATGAAAAATCCTATCTCGTCAATTTTTTTTAGCGCCATGGTTTATAAAAAAAGTTAAAATTGTCAAAATCGAAACTTATATTCCGAGCCCCTTGGAAAGTCCTTTAAACTAAATATATCTCTTTGAAATTGCAATCACCTTTTCCATGAAAGTGTCTTCTTTAATTTCATGCTTCATTGCATAATATGGGATGCATGACAACTGAATGGCAGAACAAACTTCACAGTAGGAAAAATAAGAAAAATTTTTAGTTTTTCAGGTTTGCGTGGACTGACTTTCTGGTACATAACCCCAAAAATTAAAAAAAAAAGGCTGGTAGCGACCACTTTTGTTTACATATCATTGCTATAAACTATATTTTGGATCATTCTAAACTGTTTTTAAGAAATCCTATCTTGGAAAGTTCACGAGTATCGAGCCACCTTAAGGGGCAACCATTTAATATTATTGAGGGGAGGGGGTTTGGTATTTCGACATAACGAAATCTTGAAATAAATTATTTCTGCAAGGGATATTCCATAAGAGGGTTGCTTGATTTAGAAATGATTATCTGGGACTTTGCGCCGCTTGAAATAAACAATCACTGCAGCTGTTAATGTGAAAAGGATAATTTCTAACAGAGTAAAGCTACATGTCCCCCATCCCCCAGATGGTTGCCCACTTAAACCTCCCTTATATTCCCCATAAAAGAAGATCAGCTGTAAGACTTTCAGTGCTGCATAGTGCATATATCATGGTCCACAACCATTCGTATGGTATTCACATTTACATGTAAGTATTGGTGTCAAGCTTGCACTTCATTAACCTGAGGTTCGAGACAGGTATTTAATTACAACAAACAGTCAATGGCAAACAATGCTAAACAATATAATCCAGTCTGCTATTTTTAACAGAGGCTCCATGAAACGATGTCAGAACATAAGAATATGAGGCAGATATAATAGATATTTCAAGATTAAACTTTTTAAATTGGCTTGGTCGACCATGACTGCTGGCAGCAAATTGATTTTTAATAAAATGCCAATTAGTACACTTTGTTCAAAATCGTTCAGCCTTCTTACATCATGACTGTAACTCCTGTTGCTCATCTAATTAAACTGGAGCCAATTAGTACATTTGTTTAGAATCGTTCAGTTTTCTAACATTATCATTTTACAGTCCTTGTCATGGCTCATGTTATGTATATTTGTTCTGTTAATGATTGTAATGCCTGTGGCCATAGCATTCTCTAATTTTGGTAATGCACTATTTTTTCCAAGCACCACTGTCATATACCTTTCATAGCATGGTGCACAGCAGATTGAACAGTCCCATGTTACCATCCATGTACATTTCAATTAAGAGACATCTTCCTTCACAAATTGATCCCATTTCTGAAGTGCCATGATTTACATTACAATTGTCTCGCATGAGCTGCTCTACAATAATACAATGCAACAGAGTCAAATTGTAGAGTCACATAGCAGTCACATCACAACATTATAGTGTCACATGACTTCACATAACATTAATATAAGAATCACATAGCAAAGTGAAATAATAGTCACAGAGCAGTCACATTATTACATTATATTGTCACATGACTTCACATAACATTAATATAAGAATCACATAGCAAAGTGAAATAATAGTCACAGAGCAGTCACATTATTACATTATAGTGTCACATGACTTCACATAACATTGATAAAAATAATAACATAGCAAAGTGAAATAACAGACACAGAGCAGTCACATTATAGAGTCATGATAATATAATGAGTCACATACCAGAGTCACAAAACAGATTTACATCATAGAGTCGCATAACAGAGTTACATCGGATTCAGTTACATGGTCACATACCAGAGTCACACAACAGATTCACATCATAGAGTCACATAACAGAGTAGCATCGGATTCAGTTACATGGTCACATACCAGAGTCACACAACAGATTCACATCATAGAGTCACATAACAGAGTAACATCATCAGATTCAGTTACATGGTCACATACCAGAGTCACAAAACAGATTTACATCATAGAGTCGCATAACAGAGTTACATCGGATTCAGTTACATGGTCACATACCAGAGTCACACAACAGATTCACATCATAGAGTCACATAACAGAGTAGCATCAGATTCAAATACATGGTCAATATTGGTCACCTAGCAGAGTCACATAGCAAAGTGACAATGCAGATTCACCAAGCAGATAGACAGCCAGACAGACACACAGTCTGAGACAAGAAATGAATTTGTAACAAAGAGACAGATATACAAGGATAAAGATATTACAAACTTTGCACTGTAATTACATTATTGTCGATATTGGTTTAACTATATCGAGGAGACAATAATGTGATAATTGTGACTCTTGGAGAGTCACTTGACAAATTACAGGGTCACCAAGCAGAGGCACATGACATATTCACAAAAAATATTCCCAAAGCAGAATCATAAAACAGAGTCATAAGTAGATTCACATAGCAGGGTCACATTTATAGTTGATTTGAGAATTGCATGCGCAATGTCACATGACTAATCACTCAACAAATGCACTATGTCATCATTCAACAAACACATAATATCACATGACTTATCACTCAACAAGAGTGAGTGATATTTCAAGAAGTCTTGTGTCTCAATCACAAATTAACCATAAATTTCTATGTGACAGATTGGACCTGCCACTTACCAATTTGAAATTAATTTTCAATTCTTCCCTTGCTTTACGTTGTTCTGGACGGCCAAATGGTATTGCTTCAGTATCCCAAGTAATTTAAAGTGATTAAGTTATTTTTTTATCTTGCTTTATTTTAAACAGCCAAATGGTATTGTTTTAATTTCTCAACAGATGCCTTATGTCACATGACCTATCACTCAACAAATGCACAATGTCACATAACTTATCACTCAACAAGAATGATATGTTAAGAACTATTGTGTCTCACTCACACATTTACCATACATTTCTATGTGTCAGATTGGACCTGCAAATTACCAATTTGAATTTAATTTTTGTTTCTTGTCTTGCTTTATATCGTCCAGAACAGCCTAATGGTATTTTTTAATTTCCTGATGTTTAATTTAATATACTAAAAAAAATCTTATCTTGCTTAATCTTGAATAGCCAAATGTGACAAACTGATTTCCCCAACTGTAATTATTATGTCTGCATGTCTATGGTTCGAGGGTCCATACATAGCATTCTTTAATGTCTTTATGGTTGATGCCTTGTGTTTTTGCTGTTTCTCCGTGCCTGAAGAATTGGCATCCATCAGTCCTCAGGCACAGATCAATGCAATTCATAAAGATCATCTGACCAAGGTCGCTTTTCTTGTAGTCTATAGGCCGGAATTCATGCTTCTCAAAAGTGCCGGTCGATCCTCGTTTGTCCATCAGCCTCAACACTTGCTCCACTGAAACACCACAAGTAAATACTATTAGTTGCTATAGTTTAGCTATTCTGAAATATCACAGTAACTTCATTCAGGTGTCATAAAAGACAATTTAAGACAAATGTTGTAACTATATACACTGTAAAATTTGAAATTTTGAGTTAGCTCAAATGATTGAGTGAGATGGTTGCACAATTTGTTTGAGCCATGATAGCTTGCCGTTTTGAGTTATGATAATCTTTTATTTATGCTGTTATAAATTGCAAACAACAAGCTATCTTGGCTCAAAGGAATTGTGCAACCATCTCACTCAATCAATTAAGCTAACTCGAAATTCAAAATTTACAGTGTATATATAGATATTTAATTGATTTGCATTATCAGAAAATTGACAAAACTTTTTATTTTGAATATTTCTATTTTTTTATTTTATAAATATGTGATAATAAAAGACTGGTAAAGCGATATTGTACCAAAATTGTAAATAGGCCTATATATGGGCCAAACAGAAAAGGGCCAAGCAAACATTGCATACATTTTATATATTTCTTTTTATACATTTCTCAAGGCAGAGAAAGAGGATTTTATTATTTTCATTTATTATTGCCACATTTTCATGGGTCTCCCATTTGTACACACCCGTGTTATGGTTAATTGTACTTGCATAATACAATGTTCATTAGTTCAAAGACTATTTCATTACAGTGCCTTTCTGTGTCTTAAATTTTCTTTTTCAACTCATCTCTATCTCGAAATAGAGAGTATGCATCAGCATACCCTCAGCATTACCTTGCTCAAGTATCACTGACTTGCAAGATTTTTTACAGTTCCTCTTCATTGGTTATTTTATTTTTAACCCATTTCTACCTAGCTCAACTTGGATTACCTTCTGCCCTGAAATCTCACCTCTTGCCTCTAACAAACTTCAGAGCCTCATTACTCTTAACTCTTGTCTCTGACAGACCTCAGAGACTCACTACTTATGCCTCTTGTCTCTGACAGACCTTAGAGCCTCACTACTTATGCCTCTTGTCTCTGACAGGCCTCAGAGCCTCAGAGCCTCACAACAAGGGCTTTGAATAAAGTTGGAGTCAGATTTGCTTTTCAGAAAGCCAAAGGAGTCGGGAGTCAGAGTCGTTTCCCTTTTTATCCGACTCCGACTCACAACTCCTTTGGTTTCTGAAAAGAGACTCCGACTCCGACTCCTTAGGCCTCCTGAATTAGGACTCTGACACCTGACTCCCGACTCCACTTATCTGCATTATTGATCCAATATGGCTGACCTGAGTGGCAGCTGATTTCTGGCTCTCCTGATTCTTGGATATTTTTTGATGGAATAACATGTACAAGTCTCTCTTAAACCTGCCTAACATGAAGGACTATTAATAACACGAATGTACACATACTTTGGATAAATTTGTGTCACTTTTGATGGATTTATGGTCAAGAAAGGGGACAAGAAACGGACCTCAGCACAAATCCAGCAGAGAAATCCACCTGAAGTGAAGGCAGACACTATGGCTGGGATACCCAAGGAACAACCTGAGTGGTTAAAAGCAATCACAAAAAGACTGGATGCAATTGAAAACATTCAAAGGTCAGTTTCTGAATTAAAAGGCGTTTCAATACCCACAATAGAGAATCAATAGAACATATGCAGCACAGTCTTGAGACTTCAAATAAAGATACACTGCATAAGTGCAATGAACTTGGGAATGACGCGAGTGCTCTGAAAGGAGAAAATGTCAGATTGAGAAAAGAACTGTCAGAAACTAAAGGAAAATTGCTCCAACAAGAAAGCCAGAATAGAAAAAATAACTTGATATTCAGAGGGGTTGAAGAGTCAAATGGTGCTTCAGAAGATACAGAGGAGAAAATTTATGAAATATTGGAAAAGGATATGAAATGCAAGGCAAATTATGATTGAATATGCCTACAGAATTTACACAAAGAAAGAAGGCCAGGTCCGACCTATAATTGTGAAATTCCTGTCTCTTAAACACAGACAGACAGTATTGCTCAACAGAACGAAAGTTGCTGACAAAAAAAAAAACTAGGGATTTTTGAGGATTATCCTGCAGAAATCACTGCAAACCGTCAACAACTATGGCCAATTTTTAAAGCAGCTAAAGGGATGTCAGAATTCACAAGTGTCCGGCTCAAGCTGGATAAGCTTTATGTTAACGGAAAGCTTTTCTCAACTGACAACCTCAATGAACTGCCCCCCTCACTTCATGCAGAAAAACGAGCTACAAAGTTCACTGATCAGACTGTTGTGTTTTACTCAAAACATAGTATCCTGAGTAACTTCCATCAGCTAAATGTCAAAGTTGAAGGTCAGACTTACTCCTGCAATGAACAATACTTCCAAAGATCGAAGGCCCTGTTTTTTGGGGACAATGAAACTGCAAAAAAAAATATGGAAGAGAGTGACCCCCATAAAATCCTAAACTTAGGAAAAAGAATAAAAGGTTACAAAAAGGATCTTTGGGACAAGCAGGCCTATCGTGTGCTGAAAAATGTAAATGCTATGAAGTATGAGCAAAATCCAGAGGCACAAATGTTCCTTGTGAACACTGGAGATCGTTCCATTGGAGAAGCCTCATTTGATAGCCAGTATGGAATTGGAATGAGCATAACCTCCCGAAACGTTGAGGGCCAAATATTAACAGAAGTTCAGGAAACCTACAAGAAAAAATAGACCCATAAATGGACACTCGCTTATCATCTGTTTATTAATATCTCTATGAACATTGCATAATTACAATGCAGAGTTTAAATTTAAAGTGCTACTATGCTTTGTGTCAAACTTCCTTAATTATCCCTTATGCTTAATGTGATGCGATTAAAATGACACTCAACTTTTGGTCTCGAAACCAGGACTATTATGGATAAAAGTTCATTCTAATGCATGGAATTTCTGTTATATCTTAATAATGTTCTATTAATTAATTTTGTGAAACTGATGGTCATGCGCCAGCAAGATACTTTTCGAATGGACTTATTTTTTTCAAAGCTTACTGAAGTTTCTTTGATTCCATGATTAATGTTTATTTCCTTTCTTTTCATAGAATCTAAGTATACTTTATTTTACTTGTGACACTTCTGAAGGGATTTGACAAATTCCTAACAAAGACTCGCAGTGCATTACTTTAAATGCAATGATATTACATCACTAAGACACTAAAATTCTTAAAAAGATTAATCTTGCGCTCTGCAGATTGATTATGTGACTTCAATTTAATCAAACTAATCCTATTGTTGTTTACTGTAAAGGTAAAAGTGTATATATATTATAATAACATCATAAAAATGATGAGAGATCTTTGCAAAAAAAATGTTTAATTGAAGTATCCAAGAGGGGAAAACCCAGAAGCAGTCTAATGCTCTATCAGCATATTTGTACTTTTTATGCTTTACTTTATGTTGTATATCTTGTTTCAGAGAGAGTCTGAGAGACCCATGCCGCTTTGTGTGATGTGCTGTTGTAATCACCTGTATGCTGGTTTAGTGAGTAGGCCATCTCAGAATTTTATCTCAAACCTCATCCGTTCACTCATTCACCCCTGTATCAGTTATCAAGAGCAAATCAACGGTAAAAACTGCAAATGCCTGACCAAAAGTATAACAATTTCTGAGAAAAGTGAAAGCGTTATCACTTCACTTCAATTCTCAGCTGATGTTGTACAGTGTTTATGTTTGTTTATTGTTGTTCTGTGTTTCTTGTTTCATAATAAGCCTGATTATGATCCATTGACCCACTTCTTATCTATTTTTTAGTGACAGCTGTTTGTACCTGCTATTCATCAATGCCATGCTCATCTTGTAATGACTGACAATTTACTTGATCTCCTCAACTTAGAATGTGATGAAGATGACCTTGATGATCGTATGCCGGAAATGTTTGTCAGCTCTCCTTACTACTGTAATGAAGACACAGTAAAGGTACTTAGTGATAATGATAAGTCTCTAAACATGTTAAGTTTAAACTGTCAGTCCTTGTTCTCCAAATTTGATATGCTTAATGTTTACCTTAATTACTATGCAGAATCAGTGGCGTAATTTTTATGTAAAATGTGGGGGGGACAAGCAGTAATTCAGCCAGCGCATGGTCTGGATCCAACGGATGTTGCGCTGCGCGCGGTACGCATTTTTGCCACAGGACTTTGGGGGATTGCCAATTTTAGCAATGCAATATCAGTGTATATCATATGTCTAGCGGAAATACTCGCTTCTCATTGGCCGACAGCCGTGCAATATTCTACGATATTGCACGCATGTTATTGCACGCTCATTTTAACATGGGAAAGATTGGACGGACCTGAGAGGAAGCACCGTATTTCAGTGCTGCTGCAGCCACTTGCTGACAAACAGCTTGTGTTTTTTCGTTTTACTAAAAAATGAAATGCAGGGCAACGGAGGCACTTAGAAAGCTGGTTTTTGCGGCAAAAGATGCGTCGATTAAAGGGCTGATAGGATATCAACTTTTTGTACTGATTATACTATTTGTTTTATCATAATAAAGCAATAAGTAGCCGAAAAACAGCGTTTTTGCCGATTTTTCAGTGATTTTCTTGTATTTAGAGGTCTAAAGTCTGCTATAAAGTTTTTCAAAAAAATCGAAAATTAAATTTATCATCAAGTACATCATTTTTGGATTCCTATAGTTTGACTTTTTTTTTGGTGAGTGAAATATTCATCCATTTCTAGTGAGATGCATTTTAAATATGTGGTTCAAAAGAAACACAAATGGAGTCTTGCAGCAGCAACAATTTTGTTAGTTGGTTTTAAATAATTAAAGAAAGTCACTTCACTGCAATGGAAATATATAGAAAAATGATTGTGGTGGCCAAAAGATGCGTATATTAAAGGGCTGAGTAGATATCAACTTTTAATACTGTGTATGTTATTTGTTTTATCAGAATAAAGCTTTAAGTGGCCGAAAAACAATCTTTTTCTCCCATTTTTCAGTGACTTTGTTGAATTTAGAGGTCTTAAGTCTGCCACAAAGTTTGAGAAAAAAAATTAAAGAAGACCAATCATCAAATATATATCTTCTATGGATGCCAAAAGTGTGAAACATTTTTTGTGAGTGAAATAGTTGTTGATACTACATTTCAAACATGCAGGTCAACGAAACACAAAAAGAGTTTTGACATCAGAATTCCGGCCCTTTTCTTAGCATTTCCAAAAAAAAACCATATGATATAACAGTTATTGCACATCACCTCGTGCAATATCAGTTTTTATGGCACCTCGGTGACTAATATTGCACTCGGGCTGCGCCCTCGTGCAATATTAGTCACCTCGGTGCCATAAAAACTGATATTGCACTCGGTGCTGTGCGATAACTGTATAATAACACTTATGATTTAAAAAATATACAGTTTGATTATTTTTCCAATTCATCTTGGCATTCAAAAGAATCAATAACGTTCAAATACAAATATAGGCCTACTGATGTCTTATCATCACTCTTATGATTTCATACAAACAACGAGCACTCGATGCTTGAAGGAGTAGATTTAATCCATTGTTACAGTAGACGTAAAAGAGTCCAAGGTTACTGAATTGGACTGAAATATTCCTTGTGACTCACAAGTTGTGAGGCTACAGCCCTATCCATGCCATGTTTTTCTCTATGAGTCATAAGCAATTTATGATTTCTTAGTCTATACTTGCAATGTAATCATAACGAGTGACCATCTGAGTAGGTATCAATGAGGTCACAAGTTGCTCAATGACAAGTTGACAGCTTATTTCAATGTGTTTGATAGGGCCTGTTGTGAGGTCATTAACTGATGGCCAACAATAGCTTTTCTGTGAGAATTCGTTTTTCGTTTACTGTAAGAAAATCTATTACTGTTAATTGTTTATTTAGGTGATGTTGTGAAATTATATATATTCCATGTACAATTTCAAGATATATTTGGCAATTATTTGGATCACTTCTAATTTTGGCTAAGATGCTTTTATGAACGATCACACAAAATAAGTCCCTTTCAAATGAACTTTTAGTATCTCATAAATTTTTCAGATTTTAGTGCGATTGGCTTAATCATTATAACCAGCTTTTCCAATGTAAATTATCAATTTATTCCGTGTGGGGTACTACCAATTGGAAGTACTTCTTCACGTTACTGGAAATTTTGTTTCTCATGCATAGTCAGTGGACCACTCAGGACCTATTTTTAACATTTTTATGGTTTGCATTCTTTTGGTGACTTTAAAAGTCATTAGAGTTGAGATTGAGCACCTTTCCTGTTGGATAAAAAAATATAAACTTAATTGAAGACAACATGCATTTAGGGCCTGCTGACCCATAGAAAATGAAGCAATGAACCTACAAATAAACAGAGAAAACATCTATGTGAGTTTTTACAAAGATCGACCTATTTTTGTAAAACCCTTTACAACGAGACAATAACAAAGATAAAAAATATTTTGTTGGGCTTCAGATAATGAAAAATTGAGAATATAATTTATGTAAAATGATGCATATATCATACACTCCTTGTAGCTAGGAATTTCCTAAATAGATTTGATAATTTGTAAACTTATGATTTACTAGAAAAATATTAATATTATATTTGAAGATGAATGAGGACAAGACTGAGTTTCTTGTGATATCAAGCAAGCATATGTCAAAAAGAATATCACCTATCCCTCTGGTTATTGGAGAGGAGAGTATTTCACCATCAACATCTGTGCGAAACCTTGGTGTGATCATTGACAAATTTGCATCTATGGAAGACTACATTAGCAATATATGTCGTGGCTCATATTTGCAACTGAGGAACATCAGTAAATTGAAAAAATACCTTGACCGCTCTACGCTGGAATGTATTGTCCATGCATTCGTTACATCAAAGCTGGACTATTGCAATTCCCTGCTTATAGGGTTGCCAAACACACTAATCAGTCGCCTTCAGCGTGTGCAGAATACTGCTGCTAGAATTCTGACAGGAACGCCCAAGTATTCTCACATTACACCAGTCCTAAAAGAGCTTCACTGGCTTCCTGTCGAGAAGCGGATTGTATATAAAGTGCTTCTGATGGTTTTCAAAGCTCTTCATCATCATGCACCAATTTACATCCAGAACATCATCATCGAACATGTTCCAACTCGTAGTCTCCGCTCTGCTAGTCACAAACTCTTGAAAGTGCCTTACACTTCTTCATCTTTAGTCCAGGCCAGAGCTTTCAGTGTAGTAGGCCCACGGCTGTGGAATGATCTTCCTCAAGAAATTAGAAGTGAACTGTCTGTCGATCGCTTTAAAAGCCAACTAAAGACACTCCTTTTCAAAGCGTCATACAACTAGTCATCAGCATCTGTGCAGTATTTTATTGACTTTTTAATTTGTGATATTTTAGATTTTACGGACTTCAAAGACTTTTCGATTTTACATTTTACATTTATATTTTTACAATCTCATTGTATAGCGTTTTGAGCAGGTTTTTGGATTCTACGCTTTACAAAATAAATTTATTATTTATTATTATTATTATTATTATTAACTACCATAGATTGTGATGATAAACAAACCACACATTTCGAAATATGAGCATTGAGATATTTTAGTGCATTGAGATGTTTTAATGTAATGCTCTTATAAGAAATAAATTATTATTATTATATCTTTGACAAATACACACTAACCAACACAGGTCAAAAAGTAGATGGCACTTGCCAAAGAAATTCAGACAAAACACATTGTACAAAAATTGACTACATATGTACCGAGCGCAGCACTAAATAATTATTGTGGTGGAAAGAATTGAGGAATACAAGCCCACATTAAAGCAAACCAGAAGCTGGGTAATATCACCCCTCAAGACAGAAACATAATCGTCCTATACTATTATATAGCAAGGGCGATAATTATACTTATACTGTCTTTTGGCATGGAGGGGAGGGGGGGGTTCTATTTTACAAGGAGTAGGCCCCGACCTGGAAATTAAGGTTACGAATGCACACATGGAAACTAAATATCATGTTCATCAAAAAACTTCTTTTGGATTCCACTTCATTGAAATCGAAACTGTATAGGTAATCAAAACATAACTGCTTTTCTTCGATGAATTCAAAACTAAATTTTAATGCATGGAAATGGAACTCGTCCTCAACTGCACTTCAATTTTTACATATACAGTTAAATAACAGCAGGCAATATTTCTTTGATTTTTTTCAATGTCAAAAAGTGGGGGGGACATTTCATATTATGTCCCCCGGGGTAAAAAATGTGAGGGGGACATGTCCCCCCCGTCCCCCACCAAATTACGCCCATGTGCAGAATCAAATAGCATGTTTCATATTATTTGTCTACAGGAAACTTGGCTGTCTGCTGACCATGATGTAAACCCCTTGCAAATAGATGGCGATAAACTAATTTACAAACCTAAAATAGCTAGCCAACATGGAGGTGTAGCTTATTACATAAGAGATACTCTGAAATTTAAAGTTCTACCTATGATCATAAATAATGATCTATGTGATAGTCTTTTTATCGAAATCCAACTCTCAGAAACTTCAAGCCAAGGCTGTGGCAAAGTTATTTTGGGAAATATATACAGGCCTCCACGAGACAATGTTGGTAATTATACAGCTTTTACAGAAAGTATGGAACAGACTTTATTGGGATTACAAAATTGGTCAAATGTCATAATATTTGGCGATTTCAATATTGATTTAATGAAAATAAAAGAAAAAGAACATATAAATTCTTTCTTCTATTCATTGATAAGTGACGGTTTCTATCCAAAAATAACAATGCCAACCAGAATCGCCAGTAATAGCCGAACTCTAATTGATAATTGCTTTGTGAAGTCCTTGGCTGATCTCTCAGCTACAACCTCTGGCATTCTGCTCCAGAATATATCTGACCATCAACCCTACTTTGTTTGCTTCAAAAATTTAAAAATACCCTGCAATAGACAAAGGCTAGTAAGGTCAGCTATCCATGCACCTAGTGCAATCGCGAATTTAAAACATGATTTCGTACATTCCTGTATCATAGACAGCTTTAAGCAATATGATCCTAATTATAATTATGATATTCTAAATGATGTGCTGATAAAACTAACTAACAAACATGTTCCTTTGTGAAGTATAATAAGCATAAGCATAAGAGCTCTAGATGGATTACTACAGGTATAATAAAATCAATCAAATTTATGGATGCTCTTTACAAGAGGCTGAAGGATACACCAGTATCAGATTTTATGCATGATACTCTAAAACTAATTTAAATACTTATAACAGGATTCTGAAAAAAAAAATGATCAGAAATGCAAAAGCACATTACTATCAATCTAAATTCAAGAAACATAAACAAGACATAAATAAAACATGGGAATGTATAAAAGAATTAATTAGCTCTTCTTCAAAAAGTCAAAATGAACCTCCTGATCAATTTATCATTAATAACTAAGTGCATGACGACCCCAAAAGAATTGCTAATGCTTTTAATAACTATTACACTAATATAGGTATAAATGTGGCTGATAAAATAACACCTACTGATAATGTCAACTATACTAACTACTTAAATGAGATTAATATACCAGACTTTGCTTTTAAAATTATAAACGAGGAAACTGTAAGGAAAATAATTGATAGTCTGAAGCCAAAAACTAGCCGGGGAATAGATAACATATCTATGCATGGCAATGCACCACCTGGTGGTGCATTGCCATGCACATGCATTCATTTGCTCCTAACAAATTGGATTATTTTAATGAAATGGACTAATACCTTACAATTTTTCTAATCATTGGAGCTAAATGGGATACATCTGGAAATGATCTGTGAAATATGACATGATTTTCTACTACGGTTGGTGAAATAAGAACGTTTTAAATTTTTTGCATGGAAAGCTATGGACTAAATATGCTCTTTCCTTCATGCTAGTTTTCAATTTCCATGACACAGTTTTGAAGAATGTATAATATCAATTTAATCTTCAACATGAAAATGTGCCATAAACTGTGAAGCATGTGTAAACTGTGATTTCATGTGAAATACATCAAGACATTCATCTGCATGTGTTCATTCATGCTGTAACAGAGCTGAGTCCAATCGTATGAGTCAGGCCTGAAGTTACTCAACCATCACAAAAATAACATTGTGACACATTTTGAACATTTGAAGTGTCCAGAAAACGTTTCAAAATGCCCTTTGGAACCAGATCACAGACTCTTATGAGTGAAACAGTGTCTGTGTCTCAGGAGGAAGTTGCAGAGGAAGCTGAGTTTGACGATGGCAGGGAGTTTGATGAACTTGATATAAGTGAACTCAATACAAATCAGTTGTTAATTCAACTTTCAAAGCAAATTGGTAGTCTAAGATCTGAAGTAAACTGCATGTCAGGAAAGTTAGATCAGGTCTTTGGTGACTCCAAATCGAATGCATCCAAAATTGAAGCAGTTGAAGAAGAGGTATCTTCTATGAAAAAAGACATTTGTGTCCTTCAGCAAGAAAATGCCCTTCTGAAGTCCAACAATCAAGATCTTAAAGAGAGAGTTGTCAAACTTGAGATGTACAGCAGGCGAGAAAACCTTATTTTCCATGGTGTTTTGCAAAAACCATATGAAGATTGTGAGGCTGTAGCTAAGCTGGTAATGCAGAATAACATGAAGGTCAATGATGCAACCGCTATCAAATTTAATCTTTGTCACAGATTGCCCTCCAAGACGAAACCACAGCCTCTGTTTGTTCGGTTCAATTGTACTGCTGATCGTGAAAAAATCTGGAATGCACGTAGAAATCTTAAAGGCTCCAGCATATCTATCAGGGAGGACTTCCCTGAAGAAATTAACACTCGACGCAATGCCCTCTATCCTATCATGATGAAAGCCAGAGAACTACAACACAAGGCTGTCTTAGTTTCTGACAAACTCATCATCAATGATCGAACATACACAATCGAGAACCTCCACACTTTACCAAAAGATTTGGATCCTGCAAATATCACCACAGTGCGTGTCGGCGACATGGTAGCGTTTTGCTCTGCCCATTCCCCACTTTCAAATTTTCACCCTTCCCCTTTCACGCTTGGTGGCCAAACCTATCCACATGTTGAACAATTTCTGCAACATCAAAAAGCCCTCTTTGCTCAAGATCTGGCGATGGCCAAGAAAATACGTATGACAGTATCCCCAGTTACGTGCAAAAGACTCGGTGATTCAATCAATGTTACGATAAAAGAATGGCGTGCTCGCGCAGCTGATCTGCTTGCAGAGGCTTGCAAAGCTAAGTTCTCTCAAAATGCGCGAGCTAAGAAATTCCTTGAAGAAACCGGAGATGCGATCCTTGCTGAGGCGACCACTGATAAACATTGCGGTACTGGCCTAAGGCTGAATCACAAAGATATCGGTGTCAAAATTGAATGGAAAGGTGAAAATACTTTTGGTTTCATTTTGATGGATGTGCGCAGATATATCTCACAAACTTCAAGTTAAAATAATTAATTAATTAAACTCAAAATTTTTCATAGTTACCATTACGCTTATTGTCGACCTGATATAGTTGTATAATTTTCATCAAATATATATGTGAAATTGATGTGACAGTGACTTTCATATTGCTGAACTGTATGTGACTTTCATATTGCTAAACTGTATTAATTGCCAAACTTAAACTTAATTACTTATGTTTCTTTTTGTTTGTTTACCCTATGCGTGATCTTATAACTTATTTTATATGCTGGTAACATCATGTTTATATCATCCTAAATTGTATTAGATGTAAAACATCTGAAAGTGCTCTAATTGAAATATAATACTCTCTTTGATTTGATGAACTCTATTATGGTGATTCCGAGACTGTTGCTACAACAAATTGCTCACTAATTGCATATGCGTTGAATTAAAAATTTATTTGCCAAATGCATATTTTTTAAATAACGATGTTACATTAATTAATCAACTACATATACAAATACAACTGGTGAGATATAGAGATTTTCAGGTTGTTGAACTATGCATAACCAGCTTTAACATTAATTTTTTGTCTAATAACTCTTGAGCTGGTAAAATTCATGCTTATATAATCTGTCTGATTATATATTAATTAAATTTGATTATTTGTAATTTATTTTTTCTCCATTTGATTAACTCTCCTATTTTAAGGCTATGACTGTTGCTCTTACTAGTTGTAGATGTATGTTGTTTTTTTTGTTTTTGGTTTTTTTTTACTTAATATGACCTATTTGGTTGATGATTGTAATCGTAAAGAACTCATGCCAATGCTTGATCGCGCTTAATAATACAAAAGACTTGAAATCGATTTTCACTTATTGCTCCTGTACCTCAAATTCAAATTGAAAATGACACAAATAACTGGTGGCTATCTAGGTTCATAACACTCAATTGACTAATAATATGATATTTAAGAGAAAAATGATCATGTCTATCTTGTTGTATTTACTATTATTTCAATTGTTCCCTGCTCCTAGGTGATGTCCTAAATGCTCCATTTTGTAAATGTTGTTTTGTATGTATGCTATAATACCTCTCAGACAAACTTAATTCATTATCCAATTTGTTTATCTGCTGATGAAATGATATACACAATTTTGTTAATGCTCGAAATCACTGGTCTTTCTATAGCCATGCTAATCCTTGTTAATTATGTCCATATCAGCTGGTAACAGAGAGAGAGACGGTGGGAATTTAGATGGTGATTCTCTCATTGATATCCTGGAAAAACTGTTGCAATCAGACTTTGGTGATGATAACCATGAAGAACCCCTTCTTTTAACACCTTCCCCTTACTACGAATCTGAAAAATTAATAAAAACCCTTAAAGAAAAGAAAAATACCTTCAAAATCTTTTGTGTTAACTGCCAGAGTCTGGGTGCAAAGCTGGATCAATTGAAAATATATCTTGAAATGCTCAACGAAGAAGATTGTAAATTTGATGCCTTGTGTTTGCAAGAAACTTGGCTGGGTGATGATATTGATACAAATGTCTTTAAGATTAGTGGTTATAATTTCATACATAAAGGAAAGAGTCAAAGTCAACATGGGGGGTTAGCCATATATCTTGATGAAAAGTATACTTATGAAGTTTTGCAGGTTGGATTGCCAATTGTTGGAAAGTGGGAGGAGCAAGTCATTGAGGTCCAAACATGTAATACAAAACTTATAATTGGTAATATATACAGGTTGCCAAGAGAAACTCAAGCTGACCACCAAACTTTTTTGAGTGAATTCTCTCAATTGGTTTCTATGTTTGAACATCATAAATATGAAGCAATTTTTGTTTTTTTTTTCAACATTGATCTTTTAAAAATAGACACAAAATCGATTTCCTCTCAATTTTTTGACTTAGTAAGCTCACACGGCTACATCCCCAAGCTAACACTCCCTACTAGATTCTCTGCAAATAGTGCAAGCCTCATAGATAATATATTTTGTAAACTGTCTCAGTCTTTTTCCCCAACCACTGCAGGCATCCTTCTTCAAAATTTATCAGATCACCAACCTTATTTTATATGTCTTGATGATCTAACTGCCAAAATAACTCCAAATAAATATATAGAAATAAAGAAATTTAACATGGAAACTCTAGCCAATTTTAGACAAGAACTACTTTCAAGTGATATCACAAATAAACTCAACCTGACAGAATCAGCTGATCCAAACTCAAACTATGCCATTCTTCAAGGTGTTATTCAATCTTCGAGAAACAAACATATCCAAAGTAAAACTGTTCGTTTCAACAGACATAAACATAAGCTAAACAAATGGATCACCAATGGCATAATAAACTCTATACGTTTCAGGGACAAACTGTACAAGAGACTTAAAGCTACTCCAAACAATAACCCAATGCATTACACATTAAAGAATAACTTGCAAGTATATAACAAGATTCTGAAGAAAAACATATGTTCTGCTAAATTGATGTATTATAATGATTGCTTCACCAAATTGAAACAAGATATTAAGAAAACCTGGGGAACTATAAAAGAAATTATTAATACAAAAAATAAAAATAGAACTTCACCTGAGTTCCTGAAATTTGATAACCGTATTATAAATGATCCTAAACATATAGCCGAAAATTTCAACAATTACTTTAGTAACATTGGCCCTGTCTTAGCATCTAAAATTCAGTGTCGGGGACACCTATCATATAAGGACTTCCTTGTAGACAAACCCAGTACAACGTTTACTTTTACACCTGTTTCTGAAGACACAATATTAAAAATTATTCACAAAATGAAACCCAAAACTAGCACAGGCATTGATGGTATATCCATGAAACTTTTAAAATCTATAGCAGACTCAATTATCAAGCCGCTAACTATAATCATCAACCAGTCTCTTAAATCTGGTGTTTTTCCAAATAACCTAAAAATTGCAAAGGTAATACCATTACACAAAAAAGATGACAATACGCTACCTAATAACTACCGCCCTATTTCACTTTTATCACCCTTCTCTAAAATCTTTGAAAAAGTTATCTTTAATCAGATTTATTATTTTCACAACCACAAGCTTTTTTATTCCAGCCAGTATGGATTCCTAAAAAAACATTCTACAGAATTTGCATGCCTTGAACTGTTAGACCGTATTACTTATGCAATAGAAAATCATTCAACACCAATAAATATCTTTCTTGACTTATCAAAGGCTTTCCCTCTCGGACATTGAGGTAGATCTAATGTTGGTCTAACGAAGCATTAAACCTCCAATCTACATCGGACCCAACGTTACGAAACTACGTAATTTGTCGACACATTTCTCAGACGTTAATACGTACTTTTAGACGTTGATACGAATGATACAAGCCGTATCTGATGCTACGAAGTATTTTAACGTTGCTCTGACGGTCTCTGACCGTCTTCCCGCCTTCTGGGATCCAGCGTTTCAGACGAACGGCCCCCTCTTGCGCATGCGCACTTGCGTACAAGAAGGCAAAATGGCGGGCTGACTCGAATCTGTGCAATTTCGGATGGTGATTTTGCTAATAACGAAGGATTTAAACGCATTGACAAGCCGTATAGCATTGGAGCTCCATAGAATAGCTGCTTGGCTATTCAATGAGCCGGTTTTGGACGCTCGGAACTCAATACTGTGAAAGTTTAGGCCGCGGCAATGTGCCAGATCGAACAGCATGGTCCAAGCGCCCCGGCTCAGGATCAGCTGTTTCAGTATTTGTGATTCAATTATGGACTGAATATGGACATATATACCCCGTTCTCGATGGATATACCCGGTTACCAAACCCGGGAGGACGCATGGACGTGGATACGGCCAGAATTCGTCGTTGGACTCCACCGCTGGATTGACAGGTGAGTCTCTTCTAGATGTCGATTTTTTCCAGGGGCGGATCGTCTGATGGGCGGGGGGGGGGGTTTATGTTCAATTCTGTTCAGTTTAATTCTGTTTATTAGCTATTAAGCTCTTTTAGTTCAGTTCATCTTGTTTTCAGGTTTATATAGCGTGTTAGGGATCATTGTCCAGGTAGGGTTGGGTTGGGGGGGGGGGTGGAGAGCATCCCAGCCACTGGTTCGGAGGATTTAATTATTTTGATTGATTGAGATCTGCAAATATAAAACAAAAAATTAAAGCAGTACAAACAGAGCTATCCAAAAAGGATAGCTCCCAAAATTAATAGACTTTTCTTCCTCATTTTACTGAGCAGTCTACAAGTCCACTTCGGGACTATAAGATAAATTTATATAAGAAACACTTACCTTGCATGTTGAAATTGAAAATGTTACTGCAATTTTACCTTGATAAAATTGGAACATTCTCGTCATCTAGAACAGTTGCAATGAGGCACCGTTAAACTTGGGTCTCATAAAATTCTCATGATGGTGAAAGCTCAAAACCTCTTAACTCAAATTTGAGCGAAAGTGTGTTTTACCACCAGATGGCATTTACTGTATGCCCCCTATATGATTCTTGAAGAACACAAGTCAGACATTGGTTTATGCCCTCTTGTGGATGAATGTTAAAACCTCTTAACTCAAATTGGCTGAAACTTTGAAAGCTGAAACCTCTTAACTCAAAAATACCTTTTCCCGGGAAGTTTACAGTAGGCAAGACAGGAGAGAAAGTAATTATATGTATAATTACACTAATTTGATACATTTAAAGGTAGGTATTATATTGAAATAGAAGGCTCTCATTGGGGTGGGAAGCTGCCCATATTGGCCAAATAAAATTAAGTTTGAAGCTGTCCAAAATGCCCAAAAAGTGCACGATTTTTCGTACTCCCGGAGTTGTGGAGAGGAGTGGTAGCATCTGTTCATGGGAAGGTAATGACATTATGTGAAGGTAATGACTTAAATGTGAAGGTTTTTGCAAACAGTCATAAATGCATGAAATTTGGCACAGTTGCATGTTTACCTGTTAATATAGAGTACATCTTGATAGGGAGGCACTTCCAAGTAACTCCTCACAGGAAATTACGGAAGTTTTCAATCTGGCCACCAATGAGCATGTCCGTTATTGTCTGATTCAGTTCAGAGGATTGAAATCATGGCCTCAACCTAAGGGAATCATTAGAACTTTATGGAAAAGGAATAAAGAATTCCATCAACTGCTAATTTTATTTTTCTTAAATAATAGTTATTGACTAATTGCTTGCAATTCTTGAATTAATTTAAGTGCTTTTTGACGTCAATTTTGCACAAATCAATGCCGTAATTATGGAAAAGTCTTATTTCTTCCATATCTTTACTAATATTCCACTTAGTGCAACCAGTGTGGTGGGTATCCTATGTTTCAAGTGTCAAAGAAGAAACTAAACCAATCCAAATTTGCTGAAGTGACTTATAATTGTGTGTATCTTACACCTCTGTAGTTGAAGATTTTGTGAAATTATGAGTGTATTCTTATCATTGAAAATTACATTACTTAGACACATTACACTTGAATAATTAATATATTTTTTGCAAATGACAAATTTAGATGATGCTTGGACTGTTTGTCCTATTTTTCAAAAGGTTGCAAAGATTTACTTCCGCTGAGGCTATGATTTCATTCAATCAAACTGCGTCTGGCATGCTCAATGTCGGCCATATTGAAAAATGGCCGTCATTTCCCTCTTAGGGTTATCGTGAAGCGACTCGCTATTCAGATTTACTTCACTGTTCACCTCATTACCAAGATCCATGACCTGAATGGTCCAACAGCCTACAGGTGCATTGACACAGGCCCATTCCACTTACGCATAAACCTCTCAACTCAAATTTTTGAAAGCTGAAAACCTCTTATGTCATGCAAATACAAGACACTTGACCTTTGTTGCCATGGAGACCAATTTCACATTAAGAAGCAAAATTATAGATTTTATTTGCCAAAACATAAAATGGGTTGTCCTGAAAGTAATCTTATGATTTCCAGACATTTGTTTTTTGTCTTTTGCTAAATATTTTGTCTTTAATTTGCCATAATTGTGTATTTCTGAGTTAAGAGGTTTTGAGCTTTCACCATCGAATTATGCTTCTTTGTGGGTGTGGAAAAAAATTAATTTTTTTAAAAACCAGGATAAGCTTTCACATTTTTAAAAGTACATATGTGGATTTAATTGTTATTGTGTATCAACTTTTTCTTCATGGCTTCATGTAATTGACAACAGCAAGCATCCTGTTGGAGTTTTTTTATATTATAAAGTTACCAGATAGATTGGAATAGGTATGGAATAGATGGCGCTACAAGCTCTCTGAGAATCAGGATCCTAGGTTCTGCAACTTTGTGCAAACCTTCAACAAACCTTTGGCAGATACGTATGATCAGACGTTTGACCTGAACATTACTTTCAAACGTTGTCCATACATCTCAAAAACATGTTGGAGAAACCTTGGAACTTACGTATGACCAAACGTGTGACCATACCTTTCATAAACGTATGAGTCAAAGGTATGGTCATACGTAATAGTCCAAGGTTGCTAAGACCTCTCAGATGAATGTTCGACAAACCTATGAATCAAAGGTATGGTCATACGTAACAGTCAAACGTTCTTCAAACCTGTCAACCAAAGGTATGACTTACGTAATAGTCTAAGGTTTTATAAACCTCTCAAATGAATGTTCGACCAACCTTTGAATCAAAGGTATGGTCATACGTAATAGTCAAACGTTCTTCAAACCTTTCAACCAAAGGTATGACTTACGTATGACTGACACGTTTTTCCAAACGTTATAACAAGACGTTCTTCCAACCTCTCAACCAAAGGTATGACTTACGTGTGACTCGAACGTTAGGCCAAACTATAAAACAAACTATCTGCCAACCTCTTACTAACGTTGCGACCTACGTTTGGTTTTCCATCTGAGTGCAACGTTTGGAAATTACATTTGCCCTACCTTTGTCATACGTTGTTTGGCCCAACGTTTGATTCTAACCTAAATAATTACGTATCGAGAGGTTGGATTTACGTTGCTGCTTGGGAGGGTTGGATACTTTAGACCATAATATTCTCCTCAATAAACTGGCTTTCTATGGAATATCTGGAAAATCATTAAACCTTTTGAAATCGTATATTTCCGACAGACAACAAATAACAGAATATGATGGACAGCTATCTGGATCTGCCTTAATAACAACTGGGGTTCCTCAAGGCTCTGTGCTTGGTCCACTCTTATTTATTATATACCTAAACGATATACCCTTTGCTTGTCAAAAATTGAAGTTAGTGCTATATGCAGATGACTCAACTATTTTTACAACCTTTGAAACGCTAATTCAAGGCAATGAGAACATTGAGACTGTTTTAAATGCTGAATTACTCACATTATGCCACTGGTTCAAATGTAATAAGTTGTTATTGAATGCAAGTAAAACTAAAGCCATGGTGTACCATATGATTAATAAAAGAATAAATCTACCTAACATTGTTATTGAAAATACTCCAGTTGAAATCTGTGACAGGTTTGATTTCTTGGGTATCACCTTAGATAAACATCTTAAATGGTCTTACCATATCGAAAAAATATCACATAAAATATCCAAAGTAGTTGGAATTTTAAATAGATTAAAAAGTTTCTTACCTCCTGATATTCTTCTAACTATTTATCAATCCCTAATCTCCCCACATTTATATTATGGAGTGTTAGCTTGGGGTCACAAAGCAGAAAGAATTTTTAAGCTGCAGAAAAAAAGCTGTACGTATAATCACTCATAATAAATATAATGCCCACACAGATCCAATCTTTAATAAGCTTAGCCTTTTAAAAATACAGGATGTTCTCAAATTGCAACAATTAAAGTTTTATTTTAAGTTAAAAAATGGCTGCCTCCCAGCCTATTTCAGTACTTATAATTTTGTGCATCACTCCGATGTTCATTCATATGAAACCAGAGGCAGAGAAATGTTAATGACCCCCATGCTACAATATGAATTTTCTAAACATTGTTTGAGAAATAGTTTACCATCTTTAATAAATCAGACTCCGAATATTATTTTAAGCAAAATAAATACACAGAGCTTAGATCTACATGGTTTTGCCCTCTATATAAAAAAACAACTAGTTAATCAATATGAGACAACCTGTAACATTCCATTTTGTTATATCTGCAGTTGATCCTTGGGTATCCATAGGTCATCATATCTGCCCAGCGTCTCTTTCCTAATTTCCTGCTGATATTTTATTTTATCTGTCCGTAATAATGATTATTTACTCTAATTTCATATTGTAATATTTCAATACATGAAAGACAAGTCTAAAATAGATTTCATTTCACAGCATTTTGATTGTCTTAGAAATGTATAAATTATATTAGTGTATTATTTATCTATATATTATCTTTGGTGGCCCCTGTGGTAGCGGCTATTTATTAGCCTTAACTTGGGTCTCCTGACGTCTATACCTATTGTGTTTATGTAATTACTGTATGTTTTGTCAAACTTATAGTCGAATAAAGTTGTCTGTCTGTCTGTCTGTCTGTCTAATAAACTATTTAAACAAATTATAGATGAAATACATAAGCCACTAACACTTATTATCAATCAAACACTCAATAGTGGCATATTTCCAGAAAAACTCAAAATTGCAAAAGTACTCCCAATACACAAGAAAGGTGATACTAACATAATAGAAAACTACAGACCAATATCAATTATCTCGAGTATGTCAAAGGTCTTTGAGAGAATCATACATCAGCAATTATTTGATCACTTTAGTAATAATAATCTGTTCTATGATAATCAATACCACTGTGGCAAAACTGGATGAGGGTAACTGAGTTACCCTCGTCTCAATTTGTCAAAATAGATTGAAAAAACTAGGTCATCCCATTGGATCCGATGTTAAACAAGGACGAAGGTAACTGCTTTTCTAATAATTGAACGACGAGGGTAACTGTGAATGATGACTAAGGTAACTGCATGAAAATTGTACAGTAAACCAACAATTATTCTTCAACAAGCAATGATGGAATTGGACATAATTGACAGTTGTATAGTTTGTATATTATCATCATTATTTATTTTGTTGTATTTGTTTCTTTGGCAGTGTAGACTCAGGACTTGTCAATAATTGTTGAGCACTCATTGCAAGCAACCAGTGATTTGAATAATTATTAGCAGTACCTGCTCCACACAACAACAAAAAAGTTTGAAGATCGGGCATTTTGCTGTGCAGCACCAGAACTATGGAACAGTTTGCCTGAAAAAATGAGAGCTGCACCAACATTAGAACGCTTCAAGAAGAATCTAAAAACCCATTTATTTCAGAACTACAAGTGATTTGATCTAAAAAAGTGCTGATGAGCAGTTTACTGAAATTAGCACTATATAAATCCATATTATTATTATCATATTATAACCAAGCAGACAGAAAACCAACCATGCCAATTGAAAACAACAAACTGCAAACCAAATTCAAACAACAAACTGCAAACCAAATGCTCTATCCACTACATTCTCTATTTCCCTCAGCTCTCTATCTAGATATCTTTCTATTCATCTATTCATCTATAATCTATCTATCTATCTATCTATCTATCTATCTATCCATCCATCCATCAATCTATCCATCTGTCTGCCTGCCTGCCTGCCTGCCAGCCTGTCTGCCTCGTATCTACCAGCCAAACTATTAGTGAGCAGTTTAAAAAACTAACTTCTAATTCAGGTATGGCCATGACATTCTGCGCTGATGTATAGCTGAATATCCAGTCCTATGTGGTTTCGTGAGTTTCACTTAAAAGCATTGAGAATCGGCTGCATGAAGCCACATTTTGTGACTGCTTCAAAAATCAATCAACTTTGAAAATCCCAAATTTCAAACACGATACAATATTGTGTCTGACTCAATGAAACTTAAATGAATTCTCATCAAACTTTCGAAATCTTTGGCCAGGCTGTTACGGATGATTTCATATTTGTACATAAGGACCGAATTTGAATTTTTTCTAGGACATGTATTTCACAGGGAGACATCAAAAAAAAATTGTGACATCACTTTTCCCTATATGATAACACGTCCCAGAAAAAAATCACATTCAGTCTTGTGTCTACAAATATGAAATCATCTGTAATAAGCTGGCTTGCACATTTATAGAGAATTTTCTCGCATGAGCAGTAAGGGGTGCGCGTTTTAAGTGTGGGCAGTTTATCTTATCTTTCTCTCTTACTTAACATTTCTCATCAATCTCAGTTAAGCATATTTGGAGAAAATTGTGGTAGCTTGCTGAGAAGCAACAGATATTGAATTACCTCTTTTAATATATCTTGTACCATGACACCTTTCAAAAGTAACTGAGTGCTGAAACACTGACAAAATATTCAGATTGCCATCTGACAGGTGAAATGTGGTCTTGCAGTCAAGTCACTGTTCTTGGACTGTATGTGCGTTTGCCAATCTGAGTCTCGAGTCTCAAAAGTTGCATGTTAATAAATGCATGTTAAAATGTTAAAAATAGATATATCTCAGACGATTGGTGGATAGCTCAGCAGTATATTGTTCTGTTCTGACAGTGTATTATGCAGCCCTTTAGTAGACGGTCATATTTAACAAACGGCCCTTTAACAAACGGTCATTAAAAAAATGTAATTATATGTATGAATGACTGTATGAATGTCTGAGCTGGCTGTACAAAAATTCCTCTGTCTGAGATCAATAAATATATCTTATCTTATCCGATTTACTCTGTATGTCAATTAGGGCATGATGAAAAAACATGTGGAAAAGGTAATTGAAACTGCTGTTAAACATAGGTCCAGATGACCATATCGACCGCTCGGCGCAAAAAGGGACTTAGTGCCACTAAGTCCCTTTTTAAAATATTGCATTTTTTGAAAGTTCAACACCTTAGGATTAATATCTGTGAATATTAGAACAAAGTGGGTTAAACTAGAGGAGATATTACAGATCAAAGTTCAGGATGACACTATTTTGGGGAATAATGTGATATTTTCAAGTTTTTGTAGTACTTTTTGTCTCAATGCAATAAGGGACTTAGTTCGGCTAAGCACCAATGCAAAAAGGAGCATAGTGCACTATGCTCCTTTTGGCACTGAAATTTACTAACAATGATTGTAAAAATACTAGCACCAAGCTCCTTTTTGCTCTGAATTTCCACAGAAACCAGTCGGGGCAAAAAGGAGCTTAGTGCATCTATGCTCCTTTTTGCGTAACTGAGAATGCTTGATTTGGTGCAAGAATGAGCATCGGTCTTATTTCATGGAAAATAATCATATTAGTTTCATTATCATGCTTTTATAAGCTTCTAATAGACTAATATTTCCAACATTTTGGCTAATTAGAGGCCCAATTTTTGATGACCTAATTAACCCACTTCGGCCGACCCAATTTTGGCAGACTTTTAGTATGTTGTTCTTATGACTCTATACTGTGAGAAAATGCAATAAAACAATTTCTTGCAATTTTTTTGGGGTCATAGGGCAAATTTACTGGACTATAAATAACATTCACTGATCAGTGAATATCACATGCGTTATTGAACACTGGAAAAAAATTTCAAAAATAAATTTCCCCCCCCCCCAAAAAAATTTTCGGAAAAATTGCCGAAAAAATAAAAAATTTCCGAAAAAAAAAAATCCGAGAAAGGAAAAAAAAAATTTTTTTAACTCCCAAAAATTCATAAAATTTCAAAAAACAAAAAAGCTCCCTCAAAAAAAGCCCTAAATACACCGTTGCTGACAGGTGTAACGCAGAATCTCCTAGGGATACTTTTCTTTTGGTGCCTGGGGAACCCAGCTTATAAGTGTTTCCAGACAAACATAGACAAAATATCAATATCTTTCAAACTCAAAGGCTCTTTTGCTAATTCGCCAGAAAACAGCAAATATTTACCAGAAAACTCCCGAAAGTGAAAAACTTAAAACAATGAAAAACAAGAATCCGCGGATTCAAAACTGACCTAGCTCAAAATCGAAAGTGCCATTGCTTAAACCACTGAGCAACTGATATTGGAAGATAGGAGAAATAGTTGATTGGAAGATGCTAGACTATTAGTATAGAATCAAAGCAGTTTGAACAGATTTATAAAAAAAGGAAAGATGGCTGCCAAAATGGCCCCCGTCTTGGATTTCTTGACATGTTCCTCATCCATACCCACAGGCCAATGTCTGTACCAAATTTCATGACTTTAAGTGAAATATTAAGGTCACAACATTTGGTCAGTTCAAGAATGACGAAAGATGGCTGCCACAAAGTGGCTGCCATCTTGGATTTCTCAACATGTTCCCGACTGATACCCACAGAACCATAACTGTTCCTAATTTCATAACCCAAGATGGCTGCCATTTTGTGGTGGCCATTTTGGCAACCATCTTGGATTTCTCAACATGTTCCCAATCCATACCCAGAGTTCCATACCTGTACCAAATTTCATAACTGTAAGTGAAATATTAAGGTCACAATGGGCAGTTCAAGAAATGAAGAAAGATGGCTGCCTAAATGGCTGCCATCTTGGATTTCTCAACATGTTCCTGATCCATACCCACAGGCCCATACCTGTACAAATTTCATAACTCTAAGCGAAATATTGAGGTCACAATGAGCAGTTCAATAAATGAAGAAAGATGGCGGCCAAAATGGCCACCCAGAGTTCCATACCTGTACCAAATTTCATAACTGTAAGTGAAATATTAAGGTCACAATGTGCAGTTCAAGAATGAAGAAAGATGGTTGCCAAAATGGCTGCAACAAAATGGCCGCCATCGTGGATTTCTCGACATGTTCCCAATCCATACCCAGAGTTCCATACCTGTACCAAATTTCATAACTGTAAGTGAAATATTAAGGTCACACCGGGCAGTTAAAGAATGAAGAACGATGACCGCCAAAATGGCCACCACAAAATGGCAGCGATGTTGGATTTCTCGGGATGTCCCGATCCGTGTCCAAAGTACTATACCTGTACCAAATTTCATTACTCTAAGTTGAAAACTAAGGTCACAAATGGACTTTTACACACGTTGACAAGAAATGTGGACACATCACATGGACATGGTTTACATGAGTCCCCTTTCACTACCCACCCCCCTCTAATAACCGACATTAGGTCGGTTAAAAATCACAATACTAACTGACTTGCAATTGAGTACTGGTGCCATCTAAGGCCTCATGACAAATTTGATTTGCCCCAATTCCCTATTGTCAGCAATATATCGTTCATACCATTGTGGGATATTGGCGTCCTAAGACAAGAGTTCAATTGTCTCAAGCGATCAAAACCTTTTCGCGCACTTCCAATTTTGGTTTTTTTTTCATGATTTTATATTATTTACATTTCTTACGATCTTATAGGGACCCCTGAGATTAAGTGGTTGGACCGTTCCGAGTTCCAAAAATGTAAAGCTGAATTTGCCAGTTAAGGAGATTCCAAAGAACTATCACATATAAAACTTCCCCACCTGACCATGCATGACCTTGAAAATGGAAAGGAGTAAGAAAACAAATGTGCAATACATGAGAAATTCTGGAAAATATTGGTCTGCCACTGTTACCAAATTGGCAATGACTGGGTGATCAAACCTCTCCACTGGGAGATCATTGGGACCCCAGTTACTATGTTAAAAAGTAAGAATAAGAATAAGAATAAGAATAAATTTTATTTAGTCTAGAAAAAGTGCACTAGCCTTTGAAGAATCCATGAGAGTAACCTCCCTGCTAATCATATCTTATTGCAAAGCTTTGGCCTGAGCGATGCATTCTCCAAATGCACATCAGAAGCAGATATACGTTGATGCAACAGTTTCGAAGTTGTCAGAAGGTAAGTGTGAAATGTCTTAATCAACTTGAGGTAAAATCAATTTCTGGGATCTTCTTGAAGCATTTTTACAGCCAGGAAATTTGATATGCAAAAAGAGTGGACTGTTGCATTGTGAAAATGGCACTTTGTGACTCATTATAGCAGATAAAGCGTCATCTTCTCTACATTCAATACAAGAAACAGAGGGTGTTTGATTAGTCATGATCAAGAGAAGTCCATTTGATTTTTCATACCCGGTTTAGAGTAAAAATCAGATGCATAATCCTCTCATTTGCCAGTCACCAACAAGTGGGACTAGTCTCCCTAAATAAAATTAACAATGAAAGTATTGGGTATGATCATGACAAACCATCGGTATGATGACATACGAAGTGCTATTTTCACAGTGCAGCAGTGTATATCACTGAAAATAAATTTGATTAGCTAGGTTCGTAAAAGTGACGAATTATAGCTTTGTCTTTTGATGATGTCTTTTATGTTGAACTTTGATTCGTTTTTTTCATTAACCTAATTAATCAAATGACGAACCTAGTGCGTCATTGGAATGATGGCCGCCAGTGATCATTCGATGAACTTCTGCTTAGTCATTTAATTAACCCCATGCATCATTTGACGAAGATGAGCTACAATTGCATTGCCTTCACCATATCAGGCCACCAATAACAGGAAAACTGCAAACTTATTCATGACTCAAAATACAAAAGTTAACATTTGATTTTTAAATGTGAAGCAAAGAAGAAATGACTATGATTTTTCCCATTTATTTGGAAATATATGCAACAGGGCAGACACTGTTTACACAAATGCAATAAAGATATATTGTCCATTGTGGGGTACCATATTCGCAATCTTCATGTTGCCCGAGATTCCAAGTGTTTGTTTGAAAGTCCTTGTCTTTTGAATGTTCTCAGGGTATCCTTAAAATATTGTAATCAAAAATATATTTCATTGTTTCATTCCGCGGAGGGATACCAAAGTTGATGGCATGATCTGTGTTCCCATACAAAATTATCTTCTAATCCGCCTTGAGAAATCTTCCATTTGTGCAAGATATGTCATGTGAGCCAGCCTCCTGTAAACGAAAAAAAACCATATGATCATATTATTATTAGTGCCGGACAAAAGTATCTTTAGAAAATTGGACAGTCCCAAAAATATCCTTTTTATTTCCTGGATCCACCATCGAACACACACACACCACCCCCGGAATCAACCTCTCCATTGGATCCAACCCTGAAACCACCACCCCTCCCACCCATCAGATCTACCCCTTAAACCACAACCCCCACCACCATCCACCCTGAGAACCCCACCCACCAGATCCATCCCTAAAACCAGATCCAACCCTGAAACCCCCCCCCCCCACCTCCACCCCAACGGATCCAATCCTGAAAAGTTGAATTTTGAGTCTGCTTAAATGATTGAGTTAGATGGTTGCACAATTCCTTTGAGCTGACATGGCTTGTTGTTTTTCTTCAATAAATTTGAGCACAGGCCCAGCCTGATGGTCCTATCTTGCTAGTCATAAGTATAGACAAACAGAAAGAAAAATTAATTTGACATCAATTCACATACAAATGCAATGAGTAAACATAGGCTGCGCAGCAGCAAACCTTCAGCGAATAACACATTTAGAAGATTACAATAACACTATAAAATTGATGTGTTTACCAAATTGCATATTGGTATGCAATAGTGGTCGAGTCATGGCCTTCAATTATGTCTATTTGCCCGCTTCCCTGCCATCTGGCCATCTGCTTGCCATAGTTTGTAAAACGAGGAAAAAGGCGTTATTAGGCTAATTTATGCATATGGTACAGTTTCATGCATGTACAAAGGATAGGTTATGAGCTACCAGTTGGAAACCAAAAAAATATAATGCTGTTATTTTTCTGAAGTTTTTCCAATCATTCAAGAAGTGTCAAATATACATCAAAAGAATCCGCTACATTGTACAGGTGATATGTGTGGAACATTTCGTTGCTGTATATGCAATAGCGGGCAAGTTTCGGCTCCGATATGGAAAAAAAAGGATTTCAAATATTTTTCTCAATATTACACAAAAAGTATAGAATATCTATCAGTCAGACCATGAAAAGGCACACCTAGACCATGTAAGCCATTATCCATTTGTGTACCAAACTTTATCCATGCACGATTGTACATGCAATTGTGACAGAGTCCTGGGCCAGAAACAAAAAATAATTGTTTTGTTTATCAATATTTCAAAAAGTATATAATATTTTCCATCAGACCTTTCAAAAGGCACTACTAGACCATATAAGGCATATGTGTACCAAATTTGATCCATGTACATACAATAGTGACCGAGTCTTAGCCCGAATACAAAAAAAAAAAGTATTTTTATATTTTTTGTAATTTGTTCAAAAATTATAGGATATCTATCAATGAGACCATGAAAAGGCACAACTAGACCATATAGGCTTCGTCTTTAACAAATTTCATCCGTGTAGTGCGAATGCAATAGTGACTGAGCCTTGGCCCGGAAACGAAAAAAATAATTTTTGTCTTTTTCTCATTATTTCAAAAAGTGTGGAATATCTATCCATCAGACCATCAAAAGGCACAGCTAGACAATACGTATCAAATTTCATCCATGTTCATTGGGTAGAGGCCGATTGCTGGCCCGGAAACGATCTATCCGCCCGGCGGACGGACAACATTTTGCCCTAGTGATAACAATACCTTCTGCGAACAAGTTAGCTGAAGGTAAAAAACATGGTTCTATTATTTCATTTAAATATAGCTAAGCGGACTCAAAATTCAATTTTACAGTGCTGGTTCATTTGTGCTAGTTTTCTAAGACATGTGGCGCAAAATTGAAGTTGACATCAAAGTAAAGCTAAGTAAACCCCTACTCCTGAATGAGAGACATAATTATCTTTCAAGAATGTGAGTTAAAAGGAATTAGCTGGTACATGGATGTTGTGTCCAGTAAAGTGATATTGTTGAGGAAGAAGATGAGGAGGATCAGATTCGACCTCATTCAGTGACAGGTAGAAATAACGAAATATGAAATTTGTTGGCTGTATCTTATGTGAAAATAGATCCAGGGTTAGGGCATGTTGACCTTCCCAGTCAACAATTTGACCTCACTGTGATATCTTTGTGAGCTCTTCAATGATACCTTGAAAGCTCACAGAAAAGACCTCACATCAACCTCATTTCGAAGCCAGTCAATGAGGGTGATTTGAGCTCAAATGTTGAGGTCACACTGTGAGCTCCCTGTGAGCCTAATGTGAGGTCTCATAGTGAGATTTGTGTGACCTTCTTGTGAGCTTTCTGTGAGCTCTCTTTGAGCTATTATGTGAGCTGTTAGCGTGAGCTCTCTGTGAGCCTTTTCTGAGGTCAATTCTGCAGGGTGAACTTCCTGTGACCTCTGGAGGGTGAACTACCAGTGACCTCAAATCACCCTCATTGACCTCTTCAAGAGTTAGATAAATACACATAGCGAATAGCAAGTTTGTTCCCTTATTTTATTTTTCAAATCACATTGCTGGATGGGGGGGGGGGGGTCGGGTTTCATTAATAATAATAATAATAATAATATTAAGTACTTATATAGCGCAAATTCCAGTAAACTGCTCATTGGCGCTTGGTTAGATTAGTTGATGTTTCTGTAGTATTTTGCAAAGAGATATGTTTTCAATCGTTTCTTGAAGTTATCCAGTGTTTTTGATTTTCTCACATTTTCTGGTAAGCCATTCCAAAGCATTGGTGACGAAAAGGAGAAGGCCCTATCTTCGAACTTGTTTTGATATTGTGAAGCAGGTATCTGTAAGAGCAGTTTGCCATTGCTGCGAAGATTCAGGTCATTTTCAGGTTTTAGTTGAATGAGACTTTTGAGGTACTGAGGCGCTTGATTATTCACAGCTTTCCATGTGGTTGTCATAAGTTTGAATTGAATCCTTGCAGGAATTGGAAGCCAGTGTAACTCTTTCCTGTGATGACTAACCTTATCATGTCTTTTCAGTCCTTCAATCAATCGTACAGCAGAATTTTGAGCCACCTGAAGTTTATTTATTGTTTGTTTGGATGAACCATAAAGCAATCCATTGCCATAGTCCAAGTGAGGAGTGACTAATGCATTTACAGCTGTTTTGATTGACTCTTTGCTCAGAGACTTACGGAGTTTTGAGATGTTTCGGAGGTTATAATAAGCATTTTGACACATTTTGTTGACTTGTTTGTGCATTGACATGTGTTTATCAAAGAACACGCCTAAATTTCTGGCATGATCCGTTGCCTTGATTTCAACATTATCTACGCTGATTTTTGACATGCGAAGTTTCTTGAGTTGAAATGGTGTGCCGATGAGGAATAACTCTGTCTTTTCACCATTGTTGCAGAGTTTGTTTTTGTGAAGAAAATTGCGTATGTCTGTGATGCATTTTTCCATTTTCTTTGTTGCATTTTCCTCTTCAAGAAAAGTTGGCTTGAAGGATAGGATCAGTTGTTCATCATCGGCGTACTTTTGATCATCAACTTCATTTTGTTCAGCCACCTGACTTATTGGCGAAATATAGGAATTGAACAAGATTGGGCCAAGTTTTGATCCTTGAGGAACACCGTATTTTAGAGGCAGTTTGTTTGATTCAGTGTCGTTTATGCGTACAGATTGAGATCTGCCAGTGATGTAGGATTTGAACCAATTCAAAGCAGAGCCACCAATACCATATTTTTCGCGTAGCCTTTTCAACAAGATTTCATGATCAATTGTGTCAAATGCTGCTGATAAGTCTAATAGTACCAGCATTGTAACTTCACTACGGCTCATGTTCAACATGACATCATTGTGAATTTTTGTCAATAGAGTTTCTGTACTGTAATTTTGCTTGTATGCTGACTGTTTTTCGTCTTCAAGACTTCCAAGTGCGAGGTGACTGGTGTACTGTTTGATGACAGCACCCTCTATTACTTTACTCAGGAAAGATAAATTTGAAACTGGTCTGTAATTCTTCTTAACGAGATCAAGTCCATTTTTCTTCAGGAGAGGTTTTACAAGGGCATGTTTCAGTTCATCAGGCATTTTCCCTTGTCTGAGTGATGCATTGACTATTTTAGCAATGATCGGGAGAAATTCATCGATGCATTTCAGCAGTAACCATGTGGGTATTGGGTCAAGGTTACAGTGCTTTACAGGCATATCGGTGATGATTTTCTTTACCTCTGTCTCGGATAGTGTTTTGAATTGTCGTAACTTTTGGCCTGAATGGGTCTCATCATTATTTTCAATGTTTGTGCTGTTTGCATCTAATCTTGATCTAATTTTCTTGATTTTGTCATCAAAGAAATTATTGAAATCATTTGCAAGATCTGCTTCGTTTACGTGATGTGGTAGAGGAAGTTCTTGTTTTCTGTTAAGGCTTGAATTAAGGATCTTAAACATAGCCTTTGAATTACCCTTTGTTTTTTCAATCTTTGTCTTCAGGTCATCTGTTTTTAGTTGATTGAGTCTCTCATTTAACTCATTTCGTTTTTCCTTAAATATTTCCCAGTCTGCCTGAAGTCCGGTTCGTCTCCACTTTCTTTCTGCCTTTCTTTTGCTAGTCTTATGATTCTTTATATCAGCATTTGAGAAAGGTGTTGGTTTTCGAAGTGTTACTTGTTTGATCTTAATCGGTGCATGTTTGTCCAGCACGTCTTTGGTTGAGTTGTATAAAAGCACAAGACTGCTCAGATCGTTAGCCATTTGTAATTTTGGACCATTGTTAGCAAGATACAGACGGATATCATTCTTAAATTTTAGTATATTAATATCATTAGTTTTTCGAAATGCTATTTTCTTCTTTGGATTTTTGCCTTTGGCCAATTCAATGTTGAAAAGGATGCAGTGGTGATCAGAAAGCAGGTCACCCACCACACAATCTTTGAGACTTGAATTTCGACGGGTTATAACTAGGTCCAAAGTGTTTCCACTTTTGTGAGTTGGAGATGTAACATGTTGTTCAAGATTAAACATTTCTAAGATGTTCCCAAATTGGATGGCTTTGCTATCTTCTTCTTTGTTCATATGAAAGTTGAAATCACCTGTTATGATAATTTCATTGTTACTTGTTTGATAACCGGCAACAAAATTTGTGAATTCGTCATAGAATTCAGTCAAGCTGTACTTATTTTGGTTAGAGGGCTCAGGGCGATATACAAGTAGGATTGTTAAAATTTTTCCACTTAATTTCAGTTGGACTTCCATGTGCTCAAAGGTCTTTGTTTTCACACTTTCCATTTTAATTGCATGTATACCTGATTTGACAATGCAGCCAACTCCACCCCCTTGTCTACCTTCTCGGGGTGAGCCTAGAAAAAAGCATTGACCATTTCTTTCTAGTTCACCAATTTCGACTTTATCATCCACTTTCAGCCATGTCTCAGTGAAGAGAAAGATATCCAAGTTAAATTCATTCTTAAAATCATTGACAGACTGAGTTTTTTGTCTTAGACTTTGAGCATTCCACACACAGGCTCTTAGAATGTTGTTTGAAGTGTTTAGAGAATAGTTGTCTGAGGAACTGCGATGTGTAGCAGATTCAGACAGGATTTCAAAACAGTTAGTAAATTCAATCCTCTTCATTCCTGCAGTCCAACCCATAAATATCAACCATCAACCTGAAACATAAAATAAAAGATAATACAAATAAATGTATGTGCTACATATATCAGCAGTTTGAATAATGTGCCAATAAGCTGAATTATCTTATACCGTGAGTGTGGTTGATATATACTATCTAGTTAATCAAAAGTAAATGGTCAATATACTACAGAAACAGTTTAAAATGGAAAATATTACCAGTTCATACATATCAAACTGTGTGTTTCTTTAGTGTAATGGCTCCTGATACAAAATGGCAGTTAAAAGATTGTGCCAAAATTGCTGTACAAAAACACACACTGCTGTCAATTTTTCGGAGGCATAATTTCAAGGCTGGTAGAATCACTAAATGTTTAAATCCATGCTAACATAATTTTCAACTCTACAAACTATGTAAAATCATACTTACAGGCATTATTTCATCTCCCAAATTTGCTGTTGCATGTTGATTCAAAATGGTGGATTGAATGTTGTGATGGTCATGTGACATCACTTCCTGTCACAAAGAGCTCACAATATGAGCTCTCTGTGAGATCTCTATATGACCTTTAGTGCTACCACTGTGTGAGCTCCTTGTTACCTCTCTGTGAGATCTGCTAGTGACACCATCATTTGTGAGATCACTGTGAGCTCACAGTGAGCCCACATTTTGACCTCAGTATATGACATTTCTGAGAGCTCTCCATGAGGCAGCAATGCATGAGGTCACAGTGTGAGCTCTCTGAGACATCTCTGTGTGAGTTACGTGTGACCTCTCTGTGAGATCTCATAGTGACACCATCATTTGTGAGATCACTGTGACCTCACAGTGAGCCCACATTTTGACCTCAGTATGTGAGATTTCTGAGAGCTCTACATGAGATAGCAATGCATGAGGTCACAAGGCATGAGGTCACTGTGATGTCTTGATGACAACCTAGAGCATGACATCACCATGTGAGTTTCTTGTGATCTCACAGTGAGTGTTGTGCAGAATCAAATGTTGACTGGGTTACTTCAGCCTATCCCCAACTTCAGCCCCCTACGGAAAACTCCCTGTAATTAAATTTTGACGTGGCCAAGGTGCCGGTTTTTCATTTTAAAGTCATTGTCAATATGCATAGAATAAATTATGAAAAATTGATGAAAATCCCGAGACAAGAAAGAGGAATTTTACATGCTTTCACAGTGGACAGCATTTTACCTATTTTATAACGCAAATAGTACGCAAAACGAAAAATATTTTTGGCAAAACGTTGAAACTCAGTTAGCTGGCTTTACAAATTGACCCAAACATGAGCAAGTAGGTTGGCCTGTAGGGTAATTAGAGAAATGCAGGGGAAGGACAATCATCTACTAATTTTTTGCACTCAGCCAATAATTCTTTAGTCTTTGCATGAAAGTAACTCCCTATATTGCAACGACCTGCTTAGTTCCCTACTATCATGTCAATAAAGATCTTACACTTGTCAATCGACATATAATACCACAACCAGCTAACTTGTAGAGTCACTTGTATATTTCCAGTTGATGAAATTTGACGAAGAGTGGTTTAAAAGTAAACATTTCAAGAGTTCTGATTGGGATAATTTTGAAGTTTGTTACTCGCCTTAGTTATGGTTGTAAATTTCATAATTTGTTAGCCTACATATTAGTATAAAAGATAACATAAAAGTAAAGTCTAAAAGTCTTATACGCATAAGAATTAATTGTTAATTAATTGTTAATGCCAAGTTGCATTGCTGTTTGCCAAATTTACAATTTGAATAAGCCTGGGAGAGTGTGATGTATTTAGCCTCGGTTGCATTTTAACTTCGGTCATGATCATTTACGTCATGTGACGTCACGCTATGATGTCATCGTCGAATTAAAGTTAGAACGTTGTTGCCCAGCCATCTTGCCTTGCAGTTTATTCATTTGGAATTGTCTTGTTAGCCCAGTACATGACAGATACATAATTATTGGATGGATAATAAGTAAAAACTTAACGGACTATGTCGCCCTTATGTGGATTTAGTAAGCGTATCAATGACTTTAGCAAGTATAGTTGACAAGTACGATGGAATGCTTGCCTACAAAACAAACTACGCACGATCCTACCACAAGTCATTAAAGATATAAAAATTGATGTGCACTCACGCAGAGAGCAAATCGTAATTCATAGATGTCTTATAGGGAACAGCAGAATTACGCATTCACACCTGGGCAGTTTTACAGTATTTGCACTCAAAGTGTCTCATGGGGGGTCAAAATAAAGTAGTGTAGATGAGAATTTCCTTTGTGCTATCATGAAATGAACATATTACTGATTCGTAAATCAACAAAAACAGAAGTGATTTGTTTGTTTATCACCAAATCACCACATTTTAAAGTATGCAAGGTTGGAATTTTTGAAAAAAAAGTTTATGAAAAAAAGCATCCACACAAATACAATTTGAACCATTTTTTAATGGAAATAGAGCCATCTGATTGTATTGAACCATCAAAACCAATAAAACAACTAAAATTTTGTAGTAAATGTGGCAAAAATATTTTTTTTTAAATTTTTATAACGAAAATAAAGAAATTTCACTTGTCATACCTTAAATGTTTCTGTTTTAGACTGTTAGTGAGGTTTTAGTCTCAATGGACTCATCGCTGCCGAAGTATATTATTCCTAGGTTTCCTACAAATCCTGTGTCAAGTTTTGTTGCTGTGCGATTGAAACTCATTGGGTTTGCCTTGTGTCAAAGATAACGTTCCAGAGAGAAAAATCTCCAAAAATCACCCAAAATCACCAGCTCAGAAAAAAATCAACTTTAATTGCTCCATAAACAAAATATTTGTGTATTATCTTGTAAAGTCATTCAGTTATTTCCAAGAAACTGCAGTTATAGTAATATATTACATAAAATAACTAACTTACACTCTCAAGTTTGGTTTCCCCATAATAGCGCAATTTGTTGATGGAAAAACATATATAGAAATTTCCAATATTTATAAATACCCTTTTTATACATCCAGAATAAATCATTTTGTAAAGCCGTGGCCTTTTCCTTGACGAATCCATTGTTAAAAGACTTGAATCATACCACAAATTCTGATGGGCTGGAGAGGACATTTTTTTGACATTGAGGATTTTGATTTCTAAGAAAATCTATGTACATTGCCTGGATATTTTCTTAACTTGTATTTGTCACATTGATGTAGAGGCACACAACTGAGCACCGAAAACACAAATTGTTGGAGTTTCCTTCAAAACCCTGAGTGTTTTTTTCCATGGGCTGGAGAGGACATGTTTTTTTGACATCATATTCAAGCCTCAAATTCTGAAAACCAGCGGTTATTGAAATAAATGCTGTTGCTTTACCTTTAGATATGTCTCAAGCTACAAAATTGTCACAAACAGTAGAAACATCCTTAAATTCTTATTCATCATAGCATATAAAGTAACAAATGGTCTCTCAAAGACAAAATATTTGACACATACAATTTTTTACATGTTAGGAGACAACTCATTTTGTATATAACTTATTCGCATAAAACCTGTTGTAATTTACACCCAAGACATAGGTCCAGAGAGGCATCACCAACATGAATCACAACTGCCAGCATTTATTTTTGTGTGATGCCATAAAATTAGCAAAACTGCCCCTGAGACACAAAAATGGGCAAAAATTGGCCCTAAATTGCTTGCTGCTTCAAAACTAAACATCGTAGAAGGGTAAAATTTGGCACATATATATTTCAATGTAATACAAGACTGCCACAACAACAAATTTCTGTGTACCTATAATACTTTTCTCGTAATATCTGCCTAAATGTGAAAAATTGGCCAAGTGCAAATACCGTAAAACTGCCCACCTATTAAACTGTAATCCAGCACCACTATGCGAACAGTGCCAGAATCCATTATAGCGGGGCAGATTTGTCATGAATAGGGGAGTAATATTGCATTTATACATAGAAGCATGAAACTTGGCACATCGTTTAAAAACATCTAGATAGGGAGCCACTTCAGATTTGACCTGGTTGACCCGTGGCAGCCATTTTCAAAATGGCGGCTAATTCTCTCACTTTCCTGCCTTCTGTGAAGTGCCTACAGTTTGACAATATGAAAACAGTGCTCATTATTTCTTCTAAAGATCTAAGAAACACTATCAATTGATTCCTGGGTTGAACTAAGGAATTTTAGGGTGGTCAGGGTCCATTTTGTTATAACTGTTGAAGAAAATGCAACATTTTCGCGGTTTTCCATAATTCTATGGAATCTCAATTAATATTTAAATAGACCACATATTTGAATTCCTTGTAAGAAGAGCTTTCAAATGAATGGTAGCAACACTAGTTTCCGTGAATTATTTGTGAAAATGAACCTCTGAACCGAAATCTTCAGTTACTAAGTTAAAAAGTGCACTAGCCTTTGAAGAATTCATGAGAGTAACCTCCCTGCTAATCATATCTTATTGCAAAGGGAGTTACTATGTCAAAAAGTGCACTAGCCTTTGAAGAATCCATGAGAGTAACCTCCCTGCTAATCATATCTTATTGCAAAGGGAGTTACTATGTTAAAAAGTGCACTAGCCTTTGAAGAATCCATGAGAGTAACCTCCCTGCTAATCATATCTTATTGCAAAGGGAGTTACTATGTTAAAAAGTGCACTAGCCTTTGAAGAATTCATGAGAGTAACCTCCCTGCTAATCATATCTTATTGCAAAGGGAGTTACTATGTTAAAAAGTGCACTAGCCTTTGAAGAATTCATGAGAGTAACCTCCCTGCTAATCATATCTTATTGCAAAGGGAGTTACTATGTTAAAAAGTGCACTAGCCTTTGAAGAATTCATGAGAGTAACCTCCCTGCTAATCATATCTTATTGCAAAGGGAGTTACTATGTTAAAAAGTGCACTAGCCTTTGAAGAATTCATGAGAGTAACCTCCCTGCTAATCATATCTTATTGCAAAGGGAGTTACTATGTTAAAAAGTGCACTAGCCTTTGAAGAATTCATGAGAGTAACCTCCCTGCTAATCATATCTTATTGCAAAGGGAGTTACTATGTTAAAAAGTGCACTAGCCTTTGAAGAATTCATGAGAGTAACCTCCCTGCTAATCATATCTTATTGCAAAGGGAGTTACTATGTTAAAAAGTGCACTAGCCTTTGAAGAATCCATGAGAGTCACCTCCCTGCTAATCATATCTTATTGCAAAGGGAGTTACTATGTTAAAAATAGCATGCAATGCATGCGCCGTGGCCTCGGGCAATTCAGTTTTACCCCTTGCAGCCTGCTCAAGGATGGCATCATATTCATAGACCTGTATAGCTATCTGTCCATCTATTATGTGTTATACTGTGACCTTGCTATGGGATATGGAATATATTCACCCAAGGACTCCCATATCCCACGAAGACTCCCATATCCCATAAAGCAAGGTCATTTTGTTTGTAATATGGGCAAAATGATGAGAACAGACCCAAGAAGATTGATGTAAAAACACCTCAGAAAGTTAGAATCCCCTGCACTAAATAATAGGCCAGGTCATAGACCAACCAGACATCAGGCTGACACTTCTTTTTGTTGTAATTTAAATTCCGGTGTGACTCAATTCCTACTCCTCCTCTAATTTTTAGGAGATTTCTAAGTCCCCTCCTACCTCTCTTCATTCTCCCAAGTATCCAATATCTCATTTGATTGTATAGATGGCGCCACCAGTACTGCAATCAGCATGATAAACTGAGGGCAGCAGCCCACTTCACTCTAACCATGTTTTCAGTATCTTTTCTCCTGAATACTATATTCATATTAAAATGAACACATAGTCTATGGCATGAGAGTGTCAAGTACTTCAACAAAGATGAAATAGCAACAAATATCAGAGAGAAGCAGTTAACTGAAATGTGGACTCAATTCTGACTGCAAATTAACATGTGGAATATCCATAGGTTGGCTCTTGACTGGACGATCTAGTAACTGCGTAGTTTTACAGTGCGCTCGCCAGCCACTGCTGCAACGTTGTTTACAGAGTGCACACCTGCGCATGCGCGTGAAATAGTTTTTGGCTGGGGTTGTGATCGACGTTGCTTTGTAGCATTGACATTTTTCATTGACTATAGTGTCAGTAGTAAAAAGCTGGTACAAAGAGTAACGAAGTGCACATGTTAAACAGTTATGTAGTCATTTGGGATCAACAGTTTGGTGTGTCATTCTATCCATGAAACGTTTTTGTCCCCACAACAACTTAATATTTCCATTTCCTGTTGACATAAGAAGCCGTTGGTGACGACTAATGGGACCTCGTCCCTCGGCCACAAAAAGTGCACTAGCCTTTGAAGAATTCATGAGAGTAACCTCCCTGCTAATCATATCTTATTGCAAAGGGAGTTACTATGTTAAAAAGTGCACTAGCCTTTGAAGAATTCATGAGAGTAACCTCCCTGCTAATCATATCTTATTGCAAAGGGAGTTACTATGTTAAAAAGTGCACTAGCCTTTGAAGAATCCATGAGAGTAACCTCCCTGCTAATCATATCTTATTGCAAAGGGAGTTACTATGTTAAAAAGTGCACTAGCCTTTGAAGAATTCATGAGAGTAACCTCCCTGCTAATCATATCTTATTGCAAAGGGAGTTACTATGTTAAAAAGTGCACTAGCCTTTGAAGAATTCATGAGAGTAACCTCCCTGCTAATCATATCTTATTGCAAAGGGAGTTACTATGTTAAAAAGTGCACTAGCCTTTGAAGAATCCATGAGAGTAACCTCCCTGCTAATCATATCTTATTGCAAAGGGAGTTACTATGTTAAAAAGTGCACTAGCCTTTGAAGAATCCATGAGAGTCACCTCCCTGTTAATCATATCTTATTGCAAAGCTTTGGCCTGAGTGATACATTCTCCAAATACACATCAGAAGCATATGTACGTTGATGCAACTGTTTCGAAGTTGTCAGAAGGTAAGTGTGAAATGTCTTAATTTATGACCAGACAAAAGTCAATTTCTTGCATCTTCTTGAAGCATTTTTACAGCCAGGAAATTTGATATGCAAAAAGAGTCGCCTGTTGCATTGTGAAAATGGCACTTCGTGACTGATTATAGCAGATAAAGCGTCATCTTCTCTACATTCAATACGAGAAACCTGGAGGGCAGTAGAAGCTGTTTGATTAGTCATGATCAAGAGAAGACCATTTGATTTGTCATACCTGATCTGAGAGTAAAAATCAGATGCATTGTCCTTTCATTTGCCTGTCACCAACAAGTGGGACTAGTTTCCTTAAATAAAATTAACATTGAAAGTATTGGGTATGATCATGACAAACCATCAGCATGATGACACACGAAGGGCTATTTTCACAGTGCAACAGTCTATATCACTGAAAATAAATTTGATTAGCTAGGTTCGTAAAAGTGACGAATTATAGCTTTGTCTTTTGATGATGTCTTTTATGTTGAACTTTGATTCGTTTTTTTCATTAACCTAATTAATCAAATGACGAACCTAGTGCGTCATTGGAATGATGGCCGCCAGTGATCATTCGATGAACTTATGCTTAGTCATTTAATTAACCCCATGCATCATTTGACGAAGATGAGCTACAATTGCATTGCCTTCACCATATCAGGCCACCAATAACAGGAAAACTGCAAACTTATTCATGACTCAAAATACAAAAGTTAACATTTCATTTTTAAATTTGAAGCAAAGAAGAAATGACTATGATTTTTCCCATTTATTTGGAAATATATGCAACAGGGCAGACACTGTTTACACAAATCTAATAAAGATATATTTTCCATTGTGGTTTACCATATTCACAATCTTAATGTTGCCCGAGATTCCAAGTGTTTGTTTGAAAGTCCTTGTCTTTTGAATGTTCTCAGGGTATCCCTAAAATATTGTAATCAAAAATATAACTCATTGTTTCATTCCGCGGAGGGATACCAAAGTTGATGGCATGATCTGTGTTCCCATACAAAATTACCTTCAAATCCGCCTTGAGAAATCTTCCATTTGTGCTAGATATGACATGTGAGCCAGCCTCCTGTAAACGAAAAAAAACCATATGATCATATTATTATTAGTGCCGGACAAAAATATCTTTAGAAAATTGGACAGTCCCAAAAATATCCTTTTTATTTCCTGGATCCACTATCGAACACACACACCACCCCCGGAATCAACTTCTCCATTGGATCCACCCCTGAAACCACCACCCCTCCCACCCATCGGATCTACCCCTTAAACCACAACCCACCACCATCCACCCCTGAGAACCCCACCCACCAGATCCATCCCTAAAACCAGATCCAACCCTGAAATCCCCCCCCCACCTCCACCCCAACGGATCCATTCCTGAAAAGTTGAATTTTGAGTCTGCTTAAATGATTGAGTTAGATGGTTGCACAATTCGTTTGAGCTGACATGGCTTGTTGTTTTTATTCAATAAATTTGAGCACAGGCCCAGCCTGATGGTCCTATCTTACTTGTCATAAGTATAAACAAACAGACAGAAATATTTATTTGACATGAATTCACATACAAATACAATGAGTCAAAAACATGGTTCGATTATTTCATTTAAGTGGACTCAAAACTCAAATTTTACAGTGCTAGTTTATTTGTGGTCAATTCCACTATGACTTTGGGACATTCAATGTATTTTCCACCCTAACAGGGGTCAAAATTTATTATGAGGAAGCAAAGGAAGGTTCTATTGTTATGACATTTTGTTGTTGTGCTCGTGAAGTTGCAAAATATTATAAATGCATCCTCGGAATTTGATTATTAGTTTCGATATGAGGTCAAATATGCTCTTGTGACTGATGGGACTTTTTTGACCACCGTTTTTTGTAAGTTTGCTGAACATGTAATTACTATCTCAGTTTACATGTCACACCTTATTGTCATAGTGTATTGTAATTGTATTGAGATAAGCTATCAAATCAGGCCCACATTTAAACTGGTGGATCACTGGTTCTCCAGCAGTACCTCATTCATTTTGTGACTGATGGGACACCAAATTGAGTTTCATGATGTACATATGTTTATTGATGATACAATAAAGTAATATCTTATCTTATCTTATCTTATCTTACCTCGTTGTGACTGATGGGACAGCATCTCAAAAGTGTTTAATAAATGTCCTTAGATTGAAATTATTGATGAAATATAAGGTCAAGGTAACAAAATGATCCATCAGAAAAGAATACATTGTTAATTTAATACATTTAACACAAAATTATTTTAGTGTAGGCCAAGAGTGTACAAAAAAAGATTCACAGATATATCTCCATTGTTCAAGGTGTAGCAGTAGTTCAAATGTGAGTCCAGAATGAAAAACGGCGAAAAATTTGAGTTTTGTATTGGCAAAATGACCATGTGGGCAAATGTTCACAATAACAATTTTTTTGTGATTACTTATGGTAAATATCTATAATAAAGCTTTTTGTGACTTGTAAGCCCTTTGTGGGCTGGGTGCTTCGGCACATGTCAATAAAGATTTTCTAACTCTAACTCTCTATCTAACTATGCTGCAAAATTTTTGGATGTGTCTCAATAGTCAATACCTTCATACGAAAAAAAAAATTATCAAAAATGGTTGTTTTTTATGCTTGGCACAGTTTAAACATGTGCGATCTGCAAATTATGGTCTATGCTATGGGCTTCAAATCATCTAGGGTGTATTTTCTAGGCCAGAAAAACTTGTCAGAAACATTTTCAGTAACATAGGCCCTATCTATTAAAGGTTAAATAGGAAACCAATTTGTTTATCACATCTGTGGGGAGACAGCTTCCATGCTTCTGACACTAAATTTACTGAGTAATTGCAATCCTCTTTAATCCAAGCCATCCTTGAAAATAATCCTGTATTTTTGGTTCCTGTGAATGCAGTATGGTGAAAAGACACTCCATGCATCTTATTTTTTAATTATTTCATGGATATCATATTGATAAGAGGCCATGTTTCTGGACTCAGGTTGGCTGAATATTTAACTTGTATTCAATATGAACTTACCAAACAGCTTGTCCTTATATTTCCTATTAACATAAATAGACTCTGCCATGCAGTTCAGCAACAAGTTATCCATCACCAAACTTTTCACCATGCTCCAAGTAGGATTTTTTGACTCAGGGCCATGATATCAGTACTTTTTTGCCATAAAAATTATTGGAAATTAGAAAGGACAATCCATGCTCATTTATGTGTCACTTTATACAAAATTATAATGATTAAATGTTTACACACCATTCTTCATACAAATGAGTGAGAATAATCTTCAAGACAATTCATGCCCAGTTATCTGTCACTTTGTACTAGATAACAATGACAAAAAGTCTGCAAAACAAATAATTCACTGAGTGAGGTCAATTTATCATGTTTGGGCGTGACTGATGGGACAATGTACCAGCAATGTCTTACGTAGATGAAGTGTGAATACCCTTCAACATTAGTGTTAGTAAACATGTTTTCAAAACAACTTCCGAGTAGGGGACGAGGGGGTGAAAAGTCACAGGGGTAAAAAGTCACAGGCCTTTTTGACCAACTTGCAATGACCTAATTATTAAGCTTAAAATCATCATTTGGAACGCTTTTATGAGAAGAAGGTCTGTAGGGAATGTGAAAATTGTGCTAATTATGTAAAGTGGGTGTTCACTGTTCACCCACCTCATGCATTTTTGGGTTCCCAAACAGGTTTTATCGACTCTGAACTTTCCCTATTACAGATGATTTCATATTTGTAGACATTTGAGGCAGAAAATACATCATTTTTCTTGCAATTTTCATTGGTAGAGAGAAGGTATGACACCACTCTCTCCTGAAAAGTGACATAGTGTTTTACATTGGTGACCATGGCATATTTTAAGCCTTTGATCTCCCAACAGGGACTGACTTTAGCAGTTTCAAGTGAGACTTTCAGTTTGTGTTTCACACATTTTCAGTACATACATTCTGCAAGTCCAATACTGTGCATTCAGTTGATTAGGATCAGGTGATCCATGCAATGACTGTTTATACAGAAAATAAAGATGTATAACTTATTGTGAGTGTAACATTTTCTCAGAAGAGGGCTCAGCTCAGGCAGCAGGAAAATGGGCTACCACAGGGTCCTTGATCTGATTCCCACATCACTGGGCCAACATCCTGTCCTGAGGGACCATTCATAATTTATGATTCTGGGGGAGGGGGACTGGGAGTTTTGTTGGAACTTCCTGTCAAAAAATGTATACCCCCTTTGGTTTCATGCTTATTTGTGCCTCTCATACATTCCATGTGGAGTTTTAGTATGTCCCCTTTTCTTTCATTGAAATTTCATACCCCCTCAAGTATTTTATGAGTGATAAGTACCTCCTTGAAACATGTGTGAAAAATTGGCGCTCCGTCGGGCAAAACTCAAATTACCCCCCGCCCCCCCAAGTCATAAATTCTATTTAGCCTGCAAGGCACATAGATTCTAGACAAAAGGTAAAAATTAGTGTCCCACAAGCATGTAACACCAGCTCCAGAAAAACTCCATCCCCCCCTCAACCCAGTCATAAATTCTGAATAGTCCCTTACTGATGTCATAGACAATGCTTTTGGTCAAGGCATGATAATTTTGTGTAAATAGTGAATCCATTCAGAGTCAGCTTGAAACTCATTCAATATCAATCAAAACAATCAACGGTTGTACTCAGGAGTGTGAAATACAACTGTTCTAGAAGAAGTGAAAGAGTTCATGTGGATTGCAGTTTGACTTGTGTGAACAACTGCCATAACACCAAGTTGGCCTTTGCAGTACATGTATACTATTGGTCAAAATTATGACATCAATTTTCCAGCAAACATCACTTACCTGAAGCAAGCTGAAAAAAAAGTGACACGCAATGGCCAATTTGACCAATCACCTAGCAGGATTTTCTGATGTCAGACCAGAAATTTTGCAAAATGTTTTGGTATTTGAGAAATGTCTACAAATATGAAATCATCTGTAAAGTCTGGTCACTGCAACATAGGAAGTTGTGCCGCTGTTTCAAGTTCTTTTGTATAATAGTCTTTCATGATGTGAACCCTATTTTGGCCATATGGTCAAATTTAAAAAACAGCTGAGGAATGAAATGTCACACTGTGACATTTCACCCCAGCACTGTGATATTTCACCATAGGGTACCGTGAATTCAATATTCTGTGCTAAGGAAAGTAAAATATTCCACACTTGAGGCTTTTGGCTTACAATCTTATCATCATCCATCATCAATAATACAACTGAGAGAGCATCGCAGCAAGTTTTCATTTCGCAAACTTTGTGCAATTTTTGATGCAGGCTTTGCTGATGGTGCATTGCCATTGTATGCAGATAGCTTTGGAAGGCTCAATATAAATTTCATGCACAAGGATGACTATCAAGTCCAGATCTGCATATTACCTCATACAGTGCTGTATGTTCACAACAATTGCATGTGACTTTTTACCCCGCCGTTGTGACTTCTTGACCCTGGCATGGGGTAAAAAGTCACATCGGACTTTGCCTTAAATAATTGTGAACTGACTAAAGCCTATTTACAACACAGCAGCTGTCATGTGATACAAATATAGTCAATGAACTACTGCATAATTATGCCTAAGGCCATTCCGATCTAACAAACACCTGTGCTGTTCTGAAGGTTTTTTTTTGCATTTTGTGACTTCTGACCCTTGCCTCCCCTACCTTTGCAGGCCTGAAAAACATGACTTTGCTTTTCGGTGATGTATGTGTGATCAGTATAAAGATAATAAGCAACTGCCTCTTTCGATTTTGATTTTTCCCTAAAATTCTGAACAGATCGGAGGAAGATGTTGATTATTTCCAAATGGAACATTATATAAGAAAAATTTAACTTGTTTTGGGCAGCAGAGACCATACTGATTTGTTACCGTGAATGATTTGACAATCATTAAGAATTAAAAAAATGCTAAAAGTGGTACACTTCTGTGGAATTGACCTTGTGCTAGTTATCTAAGATATGTTGTGCAAAATTGAAGTTGACATCAAAGTAAAGCTAAGTAACCCATATCCCTGTATAATTGTCTTTTAAAGATGTGAGTTAAAAGGAATTAGCTGGTACATGGATGTTGTGTCCAGTAAAGTGATATTGTTGAGGAAGAAGATGAAGAGGATCAGATGCAGTGACAGGTAGAAATGACGAAATACGAAATGAGTAGGCTAAATATCTTATGTGAAAATAGACCCAGGGTTAGGTTTAAAATTAGGGCAACAATTAAAACTACATTTATGGATAGGGTTAGGGTTTGAGTTCAGGTAGACCATGTGTTTTTTCATTAAATTTATGTGACAGATCTCTCAGCAATTAAATTTTCCACGATATTTGATGCATTATATCTCTCTGAAATAGCTATTACTGGCAACAATAATGAAGAAAACTCCTTGCTTCCTTCATTTGTATGAGCAGTGTACCTCTTCTGGCAAAAATCCCCATTGCTGACATTTGCTTGAAAATTGCACCGCTTTATGAGCTAATTGTTTCTTGAATAAGCTTTTTGTAAATTTCAGAAACTTGGATTGCTACATTCACGATGAACATCACCAATGACGCATCAACATTTTTTACTGCAACAGAAGTCAATGAATTTAGTTTCACAACAGAGAACAATCAGTATAATGCGACTGGTCTCTTCATTAATAAGAGCATCGAACAATTCTACATTAAAAACAAATCTTGGGATCAACGTATTTTGGCCGACTTTAAATCAATTTACTTTCTCATTTTTGGAGTCTTAACTCTGGCTCTCAACCTACTAACTCTTGTTGCGATCAAACGCTCTGAATCGCTGAAATCAACAACTGCATCAGTCTACATTGGCAGCCTTTCTTTAGCAGATTTGTTGAGTGCCCCTAAGTTAATAAGTACACCTTTCCTACCTTACATTAAGAACATCATGGTGTACAAAGTGACTCTCATTACAATCCATTCTCTTCATACCATGTCATTGGGATTATCACCACTCTGTCATCTTCTCACTGCATTTGACAGGCACGCAGCAGTCATTACTCCACTACGCTACCGGTCTATTGATATCGGAACCCGACGACTCAGAGCTTTCGCAAAAGTATTGGCAATATGGTTATACATGTTAGCAGTGCCTTCACTGGTGTCCTACTACATGGCCATGAAGAACTCTCATCACTTGCGGTACGAGTTCGGTACGGCAGCGATTCTACCACCATGGATGCACATTTTCTTCTTCGTCGTCCAAACTGGGATATTTTTGAGTATCACAATTTTCCTGTACGGTCGTGTTATTCGTAAACTTCTAAGGAAAAATCAAATACATGATTCGCTGACCTCTACAATCAACCAGAAGACCCGATCAACTACAAAAATGATGGCTGTTGTCGTTGTTGCCATGGTACTGTGCTGGTTGCCGTGGATAATTTCATTCACCCTCGGCCTGGTGAAAAGGTCCCATGGTGCAAGGATAACAAATGAGTTTGCATTGTTTCTTATTCATGCAAACGGCTTTGTTAATCCTTTCATTTACGCCAAAATGAGCACAGATTTTCGAAAAGCTTACAAAAAACTTCGTTGCTGTCATCCCCACCCTTCAGGAAACCCCACTCCAGTTGATTCTCCCAACAATGCTGCGAATGAGTTGCAACCCGTATTTCATGTCAACAACTGAAAACCGGACACCTCAAGATCATAGAGCAGCTGTTTACATTCATAACTTTTTGTAGACCCCGAAGTCAGAGTTAAAACTCGGCTTGGCAAGAACGTCAACTGACTGGTCAGCTGAGTTGTTTTAAAAACTCCAGACTCCACTTGACTTCAGCAAACTTAAACAATACTATTTCCTTCCTCACGTTAAATATTCTTCAACTGTGCATCTTTTTAGAATTGATGTCTCATGCACTGAACATGTGGCTCCGTAGCATAGTGGTTAGCATGTCTGTCTTGGGCACAGTGGATGCGGGTTCAAACCCCGCTCTGGCCATGTCCAGAGGTTATCAGCTACACAGCTGTCTCTGGATGCCTTCGCATGGCTGTCAGGTCAAGATTCCCCATCCGCCCTGAGGGGTGGTAAATGAGATTTGACAGTGTCAAATGCGGGGCAACCAGAGGCAGCAGCAACTAAACCTTAACTTTGACATCCAATTTGTTATTTATATGTATTTTATTGCTACTGTAGGGGAGACCGGGTAAGTTGTGCCGCGGGGTAAGTTGTGCCGCCCACTGTTGGGGTTAAATGGAGAACTGGGCAAAGAAGGCAATGCCACCCATATATAACCACTTTGGTCAACATCATCAGGCACCAAGCAAAAAGCTACCAAATATAATGGTATGAAAAGCTACACTAATAAATTCAATTTTGTTGCTGAAAACTTGAAGTGCTGAGGACTGACATTCTGGTTTCTCAGTCATTTGGTATTTGTAATAAGATGATGTCCCTCTGGTAGGATGGAGTTAAGAGGTATATCTAGACATTTCTGTTGTTAGATTTCATTTTTCATTGTTTGTTTATTTTTGAAAGCCAGTTTCATCCAGAAAATCAATTTGGGGTAAGTTGTGCCGTTTTGATGGGGTGAGATTTGCCAATGGTATGACATATGAATTAATATTTTATTCATCTTTTTTTGTCTAAATTTTACGCAAGGCCTAAAAATTTTGTGAAGTAACTAACACCGAAAGGAACACGTGTTAAAAGAGTTATAAAAAATATAAATAACTTAACAATAAGCATAGCCAACTATAAAATAGTCCCCGTAAACTGTGTAAAACTCTTAGGAGTACATATAGACAGTGAATTAAAATTTAATGTTCATGTAGCTAGTATTTGTAAAAAAGCATCTAGGCAAATTAATTCATTAAAACGTATCTCCAAACACTTAAATGTAAATGTAAAATTAAATATATACCAATCATTCATAACTTCAAATTTTAATTATTGTCCCATAGTCTATCATCACTGCCAAAGTAAAGACACTAAAAAGCTAGAGAAATTGAATAAAAGAGCACTTTCCTTTGTATATAATGATTTTAGCTCCTCCTACAAAGAGCTCTTAAAAAATTACAATAAGACCTCTCTCTATTTAACACGAACCAAATCCATGATTGAACTCGTATTTAAAACTCTCATCTCTGAATGTCCGCCGATCAATAAAGATTTTTTCAAGTTAAAAAGCATCCCATATGATCTTAGAAGTAGTAAAATAATAGAACTGCCAAAATTTAAAACCATTAAATATGGAAAAAATTCCTTTGGATACCAGGGTGCTAAGGTATGGAATCACATTCCCTGTGCCTTAAAAAATATTCCAAATTTATGTGATTTTAAACAAGCCCTATTGGCATGGAATGGACCAGAGTGTATGTGCTCCACTTGTTTTTATTGTATTTACAAGAATGACTTTGCTAAACTATGATATTTATTATGATCTTTACGTTTTAACCCTAGTCTCATAATTTTTAAATGTCTATGTCATCTATTCACCCGTATATAGGTTCTTTTTTCATATTTCATTTTGTCGACAAAAAGCTTTTGCTTGTGTTTGTTGTTTTACCTACGACGTTAAATAAAATATATCTTATCTTATCTTATCTTTTATCTTTTACCCTCTAAACAATAAATAATTCTGTTTTTTTTTCAGCATTTTTAATTTGTGTATAAAATGGCTCATACATGTCTGATAAGTTTCATGTAACATGTCAGTCATACGTTAAAAACATGATACAAATGATCTATTGGAAGAAATAGGTGAAATACAAGGTTTTTTCGGAATAAATTAGGCGGCTCAACTTACCCCATCGTGCGGCACAACTTAACCCGGCACCGGGGCAAGTTCTGCCACTTGACCTACTTTTTTCAAATGCCTGCCATGACCTTCCCAATGGTCGGACTGCCCTGAAACTTTGGTTGATTCTGGCCAACGTATTATATTTTGATGTCTGATTTTCAGATCGCATGATTAAGCTTTGGTTTTTCGGAAAATCAGCCTGACGAAAAAAATGGCACAACTTACCCCGGTCTCCCCTATGTATTTATTCATTCGGTATTGGGTTAGAACAATTTGGATAATGCATAATTATAATGCTTCACTTGTTATGTAATTATTTAATGTTTGATTGATATGGTGGTCACTGACATTTACTGATAAAGGCAACTACGTCTGTATTGGCGTCAGCCTTCCACATATATTGTGTTTTGGTGATGGAAAGTATAAATAGCACTGTATATGTTAATATGGTCAATAAACTACTAACTTATTTGGTATGATTACTATTCAGTATTATAAGTGTTGGTGTACAGATTTTTCTGGAAAGGGCGCTACATAAAATCATACTATATTATCATTATTATTAGTGGGGCAGGTATGTAAAAAAATAGTGCATTTGTACATCGAAGCATGAAGCTTGATGCACACATAAAAAACATCTTTACGAACATATCTGGATAGGGAGCCACCTCAGATTCAACTTTGGTGGCTACTGGCAGCCATTTTCCAAAATGGCAGCAATTCTGCCATGATGCAGCTTTCTGTGTGATTCCTACAAATAGAATACATGCAAATAATGTTTGTTCTTCCTTCTCTATGTATTCAGAACATTACCATAACATTTTTTGGTTGCCTGAACTATTTTTATCGTGTTGGCATCCATTTTGGTAAAATATCGATTCAAATAAAGAATTTTCGCGGTTTCGGATGGTTTCGCCAATTCTTAGTAAATCTCAAAATTGATTACATAATTATTTGAATTCCTTGCAAGAAGAGCTTTCAAATGAGTACCCGTATCTATGGGTTACGTTAATTTTTCATGAAAATGGCAAAAATGAAAATAAAATGTTTTTTGAAATTTTTGGTTCTCGAGTTCATTTGACAAGGACTTCAAATATCAATTGAGATTCCATGAAAATATGGGAAACCGCAATAATGCTCCATTTTCTACAAAATTCAAACAAAATGGACCCTGACCATCCTCAAATTTCTCAGTTCAATCCAGAAATCAAGTGACAATGTTTTTTTGATCTGTAGAAGGAAAAACGAGTACTGTTTTCACATGGTCAAACTATAAACCATATAGAGAAGAAAACTTGTTTTGGTTTAATGTTTGGTGCCAAGCTGGCAAGCCTGGAGAAGGTGTAATATACAACAACATGAAGGAGTCAAAGAGACAATACTTCTATGCAGTCAGGAGAATAAAAAGACATGAGAAGTCATTGCGTTTGGAATATATGTCAAAGTGTATAATTGAAAATAAATCAAGAGACTTTTTCACTGAAATAAGGAAGATGTACCCAAAGGTGGCGGATAGCCCTTGCATTAACTCTCTACATAAGTCCAAGGACATAGCAGATAATTTTGGAATAAAATATAAGGATTTGTATAACAGTGTTACTCCAGCACAGAGAGATATGACTCATGTTAATGAGTATATTGAAAGTAATCTGGATTGTGAAAGTGAATCCTTCGTTACTGTTGCATCAGTTGTTAAGGCTGTTAAGTCCTTAAACAAAGACAAATCTGATGGGGATCGTGGATATGATTCCAATCATCTTATTTATGCCAGTCACATGTACTATGAAAAACTGACTTTGTTGATCAATTCAATGCTTGTGCATGGTCACCAGCCATCTGCTCTTTTACTTGCCACTATCGTTTCAGTCCCAAAGGATAACAGGGGCAACTTGTGCACAGACAAAAATTATCGTGGAATAGCCCTCAGTTCAAGCATTGGTAAAGTCCTTGATAAACTATTCATTCAACGGAATGTCGAAAAACTCAGTACCTCAAATCTTCAGTTTGCCTATAAGGAGAAACTGAGCACTTCAATTTGTACCCTTGCAATGAAGGAAATAATCAGGTATTACATGGAGAATAATACCAAGGTTTATAGCTGCCTGATTGATGCATCCAAGGCCTTTGATAAGGTCCATCATGACAAGTTGTTCCAGCTGCTGATAGATCGTGGTGTGTCTGCAGTTGACATGAGGCTTCTGTTGGAACAGTACGAGAGACAGTGCATCAGAGCAACCTGGAAAGGATGCTATTCAGAAAACTTTGCCGCTGTTAATGGTATACGTCAAGGGAGTATCTCATCCCCGATCCTATTTTGCTGTTATATGGATGAGCTGATACGGAGGTTGAAGGCCAGTGGAATTGGATGTTGGTTGGGCAGTCATTATGCTGGCTGCCTTTCATATGCGGATGATATGACATTGCTTTGCCCCACTATCACTGGGCTCAGAAAGCTTGTTGATATCTGTGAACAGTATGCCTTGGATTTTGGTATGACTTATAATCCTGACAAATCTGTATGTATCCTGTTCTGTCGGGATAAGCGACAGTGTGAAATGCTGCCAGAAGTTAAACTCGAGGGAAAAGTGCTTGGCTGGCAAAAACATGTCAAACATTTGGGTAATTATCTACAATTTGACCTATCCGAGAAAAAGGACATTTCCATGAAACGTTCTGACCTTGTTGGTAGAGTTAATACTGTTATCGGAAATTTAAATGGACTGCCAGCTGAGGTCATTTCCAGAGTTTTCAAAACCAAATGTTGCCATTTCTATGGAACTCAAACAATGGATTTTCATCAAAACAGTTTGACTGAATTCACAGTTATGTGGAACAGGTGCGTTAGGAGACTACTGTGTTTGCCAAACAGAACTCATTGTCGATTTCTGCCAAGGATTATTGGAAGTGATAGTCCCCATGATCAAATTTGCAACATGTTTGTCAAGCAACTGAGAAACATGACAAAGAGTGAGAATGACTTTGTTAGGCATATTGCTAACAGAGCAACTGTCGCCAACTCAATAATCGGTGGCAATGTCAGGTACATTTGTCAATATTATGGTGTGACATTTGACAATGGATGGATACCAAGGCTCTCAAAGGAGAATTGTGACAGGAGAGACCTGTGTACAGTTGTGGCCATAAAGGACTTGATTTATAATCAAACTCTATTCCCAAAATTGGACTCTATTAAATTTTTGAATTTCCTTTGTATTAATTAATGTTGATATGTAAACTCATCTAAAATTTCATATTTTTTTGTAACTGGTATGCCTTTTTTGTGCATGGAATAAATATATATATATATAGGCGATCAACAGAATGCAGGAAAATGATAGAATGAACCGCCATTTTGTAAATGGCTGCCATGGGTCAACCTGGTCAAATCTGAAGTGGCTCCCTATCAAAATATATTCTTTAAGATGTTTTTAAACTTTGTGCCAAATTTCATGCTTCTATGTATAAATGCACTATTACTCACCTATTCATGACAAATCTGCCCCGCTATATATATTTACATTTGATGGATAAAATTTTATTTTATTGTCGTCTAACCTTGAATAAGAAATCATATGTTGCGAATATACTGCAGCACATGTGGCATACATTGAAAAAAAAAAGTGCAAGGAACAACACTGCAAGCTTCATTTCCTGTCAGTCAAGCAATAGTAACATTATCTCAGGATGAAATTGCATTTCCTTTTGGCTTTTGGTGTTTATCCAACAGGACAAAGATTCTGTGACACAGAGGATCTTTGGAAAGCAGTGAAACGTGAATGGGAAATACAGACATCTAGTAGTGCACAAAGTTGTCCAGAAGTGTAGCCAAATACAAAAACTCCCAAAACAATGAAGAAATTCAGGCAAATTCCACCTTCAAAAACATTTTGTGGCACACAAAACTCTGGGGAAGCGCTGCAAAAATTCAAAATGAAAACCAATCCCTTACAAAGATGATGTTGCTATTGATTGACTTAAAATAATCAAATGCGACTCTGCTTTTGCGCATTAAAGCATGTTTAAATTAGATAAAATTATATTTTAAAAGGTCCACTAATGTTTTGCCTTGTAGTGTATTAATATATCAGAAAAGACTGTTGATAAGTTTATGAAGAGATTTATTTGTCAAACATTTTTCTTGCAAACACAACTTTTCGAAATGGAAAAATACATATAAAACAAATGTATCATTATTATGTATTTTTATAAATAGATAAACAATAAACAGATAAAACAAACTAAATTAAAAGAAGGTGAGACATAATAAAAACAAATATTACAAAAACAAAATCAAATGGTAGTTACCCACTCCATAGCATTACAGATCTCAGAATTGAAGATTACTTCAAACAAGCTGTCTCTGAAAACACTAATTCAGCATCACCAGTCAGTCATATTATCATGACATATTTAAACATTATAAATGATATGTACAACAATCAAAACAATTAATAAATCAGACGTGACCACACAGATGAGTACGATTTCTCGACAATACATATTTTTAGTCATTGGCTTAATATCAATATTTAGATATCCTGAGAGAAACACTCCAAAAGAACAAAACAGTGACACAAGAACCTGAGTATAGAAGCATGAGATTAGTGCAACTTTGACAAGCCAATTAACATATCAAAGGTTAAAATTTGTTATTAAAGGTTGAAATAAATTAAAATACACAGATGAAATGAAGGAAGGTGATAGAGGAATGTTTCTGGATAACTTGAGCATAAAATGTCATTGCCATAAAGGCGGCATTCTCCTATGTCACTTAATGACTTAACCCATAAACACAGAAATAGAACATGATGTTTGAAAATGAATGATGATTATGATGATGATGACTACGATGTCGGACGAATTAAAGCCTGCCACAAACATGAGAAAAACTGTGTCATAATAAATACATATTTTACACATAACTGCAAGCAACATAATGCTTATTGATATTGGCAAATAAGCTAATTCTCAAGTAAAGCCAAAAGGTTTCTGGCACACATTAATTCACAATTTCAAATTAGTAAGCAACATAAACAACAAAGTTACATTAACTATTCAAAAGGCAATACATTGTAAAGAGTGACGTAACATAATAGCATTACTGACATAAGATAGCATTACAATATAATACATTATACTGTTAGATGTGACATTGCAATTTGTGGCAAAATAACTCACCAGACTGACCCAAATTAACAAATAGTAATTTTCCAATTACATTAATCATGTTAACAAGTTGTAAAACTAAGTATGGAAGCACTAGTGTGTCATGATCTAAAGTGGCACACAGTGCCTTTTACCCGTAGCTGCTGCGGAAAGTTCAAATGAACGAGTTATAATATAAATTTACTAATCATAATATTCATATAATTCTTAGTGAGGCAAAGTATGGAAGCACCACAACTCAAAATTTAGTTGTGCTTTGCCACATACAGTGACAGAATAACAGTGTCAGATCATGTCAATAGGGGAAAACAACAAGAATTATACTGACAGTTACAAACATAGGCTGCGTAGGAGAAAACCTCCAGCGAAAAAACAACGTTTAAAAAGGACACCATTACACCATAAAAGTGATGTGAACCAAATTGCCTGTAGTACTTGCAATAGTGGACCGATCTTGGTCTGAAATTATCTATACGCCCCGCTATATGCCCGCCTGCATGCCAAGGTATGTTGAAAGGCCTTACTAGACCAATGTACATATAATATGGACCAGTTTCATGCATAAACAAGGAATAAGTTGTGAGGTATGGGTCAGAATATTTGAAAAAGCATTAAGAATAATAATCAAGCAGACCAACAAAAGGCGCTAAATTATTAGATAGGTGATATATATAAAATTTCATCTACATGCAATGATGGCAAAGTTTTGGCCTGGAAACAAAAAATAATAATTTTAATATTTTTTTGTCAATATTTCAAGATGTATAGAATATGCATGAATCACACCCACAAAAGGCACAAATTAATCATATAGGTGACATGTGTAACATATTTCATCCATGTACATGCAATTGTGGCCAAGTTTTGGCCTGAAATGCAAAAAGAAAATTTTTAATACATTTTTCTCAATATTCCAAAAAGTATGGAATATCAATCAATCAGACCATGAAAAGGCACAACTAGACTGTATAGGCTACATGTGTAAAAAATTTCATCCATGTACATGTATTAGGGGCTGAGTTCTAGCCTGGAAATGAAAAAAATAATTTTTTTACATTTTTCTCAATATTTGAAAAAGTACAAAATATCCATCCATGAGACCACCAAAGGGCACAATTGGACCATACAGGCTACATGTGTACCAAATTTCATCGATGTGCATGCAAAAGGGGCCGAGTCCTAGCCCGCAAACGAAAAAAAAACAATTTTTATATTTTGCTCAATATTTCAAAAATTACAAATGTTCCATCAATCAAACCATCAAAAGGCACAACTAGACCATATAGACTACATGTGTACCAAATTTCATCCATATACATTCAATAGGGGCTGAGTACTGGCCCGGAAACTATCTATCCGCCCGCCGCCCGACCGCCCGGACGCCCGACCGCCCGCCCGGCGGACGGACAACTTTTGACGAAAGTGATAACAATACCTTCTTCGAACTTCGTTCGCTGAAGGTAAAAAGTATGGGACCACCAGTCCACCACAGCACTGATAGTAAGTGTTCTGCTTTGCCACATACAGCATCAGACGAAAGTTTAGGCTGCGTCAATATAATGGAAAATAGGAGATCGGCTTAAAAATGTCTGCATGGACTTTCTTGCCTATGTATCAAGGAAGTTCTACAATAGCGAAAACTTTATCTATTTTTATTACTTGCTTGAATATGTGTGGTAAGCAAAAATTTCAGGTCCAAAAACCAAATTCACTGAGCACTGATCTTAATGGCGGTCAATTAATTGAACTTATTGAATTTTTTTCCCTGCTTATTACTCATGTTGACAACACCTTGCCAAAACTTCTTAAATGGCCAATGGTTTTTTCAAGGATGTATCTGCTTGCCTTGGTTTTTTATGTGAATACAGGTCAACAGATTCCATGTTTGATGAATGATGAATGACAGAAAGGAGTCTTTTTCATAACAGATCAAGCTCCACTTTATAAAATTTGCTGACTTTTAAAAATAAGTTTTGACTTGAACTAAACAACATTAAAATGCTGATGTAAATTGACGTCAGTGTAAAATTACACTACAATATGTAACAAGTTAGTTATTAAGTTTTAAAAACTTGTTTCTTTTTAATGTTGACGAGTTTCTAAAATATGCAACCTATCTATCACAAAATTATGTCCTACGCTGGATGCTAGCAACTCTTTCTGTTATTTTACAAATTGGTTTAACTAGCTTCATCATATTCAAAGTGTTTTCAATGTTTTGTATACTTTATTTGAGATTTCAGTAAAATTTGTCAAAAGTTCTGGACCGTGACGAACGTACCCCATGTTGTCGATAACATTTTGGGGAAATCAAGGGTCATTTGCCCCCCAGAGAAAAATCCTAGCTACGCCACTGAAACCTCCTCCAGTAAAAAATGATGTTTTTGTTTGTGAATTGTCAAATATTTATAAAATGATACTTCGTGAGAGTGATATGATTATTATAATGGGCATGAAAAAGGTTAATGATAGACGTAATGTTTTAGCTGATTTCTGTTCAATGTTTTCTTTAAGTAATACTGTTAAAGAAACTACTTGTTTTAAATCAATTGAAAATGAATCTTTGATTGATTTAATTATTGTTTCTAAACCTAATGGATTTAATGAAACATTGGTGTACGATACTGGATTAAGTGATTTTCACAAAATGATTTGTATTAATAGTAAGGCTTATGCTCCAATTAGAGTTAAACGTAAAATATATTATAGAAGTTTTAAGAAATTTGATGAAAAAGCATTTTGTGAAGAAGTTGATTTCATTCCATTTCATGTTGCGTCTATTTTTGATGATGTAAATGATATGACATGGTGTCATGAAAAGCTGTTCTCCGATGTCATTGAGAGTCATGCTCCTCTAAAACAAAGCATTTTAAAGAAGGAATCACTTCCTTTTATGAATTCAGCCTTACGGAAAAATATTCATAAAAGGAATCAATTGAAAACTTTGGAAAAACAAAACCAGGGAAAACTGGAATAATTATAGAGTTATGCGTAATAAAGTAAATTCATTATTACGAGCATCGGAGATAAGTTTTTTCAGATCAAAAAGTGTCAAGAGTTCAGCTCCAAGTGAATTTTGGAAATTGTTCAAACCCTATATTAGCAGTAAAACTGAGGGTAATGACAGTATTGTACTCAGGGAAAATGATTCTGTTGTTAGTCAACCTAGTAAAGTATGTGAAATCTTTAAAAAGATTATTATAGTGCCATCGCTGAAAATATAGGTGTTCCAGATCATCTTAGTGCTACTGATGTAAACAGGCATGACCAAGTTTTTAGTCATCATAACAATCATGCTAGTGTGCTCAAAATTAGAACCTTGTCTCAAAATGTAAAGGAGTTTGTATTTAAAGAAGTCAAACCGGAAACGGTACTTAAATTTATGAAAAAACTTGATGTAAAAAAATCTGTAGGGTATGATAATGTGTCACCCTATTTCATTAAAATTTCTGCTTCAACTCTTGCTTATCCAATTTCTACTATCATTAACAAATGTTTTAGTCAAGGTATTTATCCGGATAGTTATAAAATGTCTGAGACTAGTCCATTACATAAGGGTGAAGATAAACACAACAAATGTAATTATAGACCTGTCAGTTGTCCGACAGCGATCTCTAAAATAGTGGAAAAAGTTATCTCTATCCAAGTGTCCGATTATTTTGAAAATTTGTTTCATGAAAAGTTGTCTGCTTATCATCAAGGTATAGGCTGTGAACAGGTATTAATAAATGCAGTCGAGGATTGGAAATATTCATTAGATTGTAACAAAATAGTGGCTGTGCTTTTGATGGACCTAAGTAAAGCTTTTGATGCTTATGGTATCTCAGAACAGGCTTGTACTCTGTTATCTTCCTACTTATATAATAGAAAACAAAGAATTAAATATTATGGTTATAAAAGTGAATGGTTTATTGTAAAAAAGGGAATTCCACAGGGAAGTATATTAGGTCCCTTATTATATAATATATTTATTAACGATCTCTTGTATTTAATTGATGATTACTATTATAATTATGCTGATGATAATACTATTGCTGTCATTGGTAATGACAGAAAGCGAGTATAAACCAAACAATAACTGGAAAGTGTACACAATCGCTGAAGTTATCGTACATCCGTGAGTGTTGCTTTAAATTTTAAGCAGCTTTTCTTTGCAAACAAAGAGCCATTAGTCGCCACCCTCGAATTGTCCAAATTGAAGTGTTCATCTTTACCAAGACCGCAGCAACCTGATAGTCATCATAATTGCTCTTAACTCTTGAGGTGTAGTGTTTTCAGATAACTGTTTTTCATTGTTGTAAAAACTTTGGTACAAGTTTTGATGCAAAATTTGTTTCTTCAGACAAACACAAAGAAGCAGATGCATATCAGTATGACTTCAAGACAGAAAGCGCGGATGAAGAACTTTTTCTAGGAAAGGATCTGTGTGTTGTGCACCATGTTCTATGGATGTGCAATACACTGAAGATGCACAAGCCTGGTCTGTCCATGTGGTCATTCCTAGCTTCATTGGTTCATCCATCTAGGGTTGAAGACTGAGCAGGAACCATTCACAATGACTAAGAGTGATGCAAGGATTAAGAAAATCGTGCTGAATGGCAAAGCCAAGGTGCAACTAATCAACAGCTTGCAAAGCCTAGGTGCCACCAGCACAGAAACCAGTGCAGCAATAGAATATCTTCATAATGCCTTAATATTCTCAATGAATCTCCTAGTTGAATTCCAGTGAAATTAAAGGGGATTAACGAACAACTTCTTTGCAGCTTGGTATTCAGAAAGTTGAAAAGCAGTCAACTGGCAGCTATAATCTGGGAAGCTTGTAGTGCGCTTGACCTAGGACTTACGTCAGATTACACAATGACAGACGGAGACTCATCTAACTGAGGTCTTGTTTAATGTAGTGTGCGACAAAAAATGCTAAATTGTCCAAAAACGAAAGTAAGGATCTTTTCGATGCTTATCACTGAATTTTTCTCATGTAAGATCCGAAAAACTGAATTAAACATAGGCTGCGCAGCAGCAAACCTTCAGCGAATAACACCTTTAGAAGATTACAATAATATCATAAAATTGGTGTGTTTATGGAATTGCTTATAGGTATGCAATAGCGGTCGAGTAGTGGCCTTCCATTATCTCTATTTTTCCAATGATTCATAAAGTGTTATACTCATCAAAAAGCACTGCTAAATTAATTGCATAGGTGATTTGTTTAGAAAAATGCATTACTGTATATGCAATAGTGGGGAAGTTTTGGCTCCGATATAAAAAAAAATTTGTTTAAATATTTTTTCTCAATATTACAAAAACTATAGAATAGCCATCTGTCAGACCATGAAAAGGCACAACTAGACCATACAAGCCATATGTGTACCAAACTTCATCCATGTATATGGAATAGTGACCGGATGTTGGGCCAGAAACAAAAATAATAATTTTTATGTTTTTTCAATATTTGGAAAAGTATATAATATTTTCCATCAGACCTTTCAAAAGGCACAACTAGACCATATTGACCATATGTGTACCAAAGTTTATCCATGTACATGCAATAGTGAGCGAGTCTTAGCCCAAAAAACAAAAAAAATATGTTTTTATATCTTTTCTCATTTTTTCAGAAAGTATAGAATATCTGTCAATGAGACCATCAAAAGGCACAACTAGACCATATAGGCCACGTGTGTACCAAATTTCATCCATGCACATGCAATAATGACCGAGCCTTGGCCCAGAAACGAAACAATTTTTTTTTTTATATTTTGTTGATTATTTCAAAAAGTATTTAAGATCTATTCATCAGATCATCAAAAGGCACAACTAGACCAACAGGCTAGATTTTTACCCAAGTGATTACAATACCTTCTTCGAACTTCGTTTGCTGAAGGTAAAAAGATCTGCAACAGCATTTTCTCCAGCAGAGCCAACAACAATGGAAAGAAACGGAAGCTTCGCCTGAGAGAGAATCACATCATCTTGGCAGTAGGGGCACCTATCCAAAAATGGAGAAATTCTCACGGCCGCCATTATGAAACGTTGTAAACCTGTCAACCATGCTTGCTCAATGTTGCTGATTACCTAGGCATTGTCAACACTCACCCTTCATCTTGATTTGGTCAGCTGGACTAACAATCGTGATTTGTAGTTTCCAGCAGCATCAACTATTCTGTCCACATAAGATATCAATAGCGGCAGCAGCACTACTTTCTGTGAGTAATACACTGTTTACATGAGTGAGAGGGCAGATATCCTTGCACCCTTTCACTGTGAAGTGTCAAATCCGAGTACCAGTTCTAGCAAACTGGCTCTCCACTAGGGCGAGTATGACAGTATTATTTGGAATCTACACAAAAAATTACCAGGGGTTTGCCGACTTTTCAGGTAAGTTCACCGTCTTCTTCCTTTGTAATTTGTCTTTTTGTCCTTCAAAATGCTCATCACCTTGCAAACTTGAGTGTGCATTGTCTTTTTGCAATATTGGCCTTAAGATCAGAACTGTTTGGCACTGTTCAGTTGTTGTTGTGATCGTGAATTTTTGGCACATGACCGTGAATGCAACCCTGCATGACTACAGCGCTCCAGGTGCTGATGGCCATTGCAGGAACTATTCTGTCCATGAACCAATTGATCACTTCCTCATGCAATTCATGTTGGCATCCTAAAATGTTCTATGCAACGTTTAAATTAATGCATAACATCATAATAAATCATGGAATAAACTGCATGCACCAATAATAAATGTCTTACTTTGTTAAAAATCTATACCATCATGCCATGATGCTGATGTATATTATTCTCACTTTATAATGCTTTTTGACCGGGGGGGGGCTAACCTCAAAACTAAAAATGCATTTATTTATATATATATAATAAAATTATATTTGTATCAATATATATTGTGTATATGTACACAAAATAATAGGCCTATGTAATTACTAATTAGTAAAACACAGTAAAAAAAAAAAGTCACTGATGGGGAAATGTATACCTTAAATTGGTTTTCTGGGATTTAAAGCCACCAGTTTAATGGTGCTTTCAATGCAGGCCTACGTGGCACAATACTGTTGTTTCTGTAAAAGGACTGTGCCATTTTGAAAGATAAAATTAGTTTATTTTGCTTTTTTCAGCGAATCATGGCAGAGGCTCTGGATGTTGTTCCCACAGGAGGTAGAGTTGGTCTTACCATAAGTGAAGCACAATTGGGAATGAATGTGCAAATTTCTGCCAATTCAGAAGACACTGTAACAGAAACTACAGAAGAAATTGAGGAGCAGATTGGTGAATTACTCGCTACAGTCGAGTTTGAAGTGTTTCCCACTTCAATGATGGTAATAACAGCACCAGAAAACAATGAAAATGATGAAACCAACATGGAACAAGGTTAGTATCAGTTATACGTAATATATATAATTCATGATTTATTCTCTTAAGACTATTACAATATTCATTGGAAATTATAACATGAAGTTCTATCTTATAAAACTTAATTTTTTTCCCTCAATTGCAGCTGACAAACATCAACGTGGCCCCCGAAGCCTCCACTACCAGAACGAGAAACTCAAGCGGCGGAGTGTTTCTCAAAGAGGAAGGATGGAATAATCAAGAAGAACTGAGCAGTAGAATCATAAAGCCATAAACTTTTGAAGATATCTCCCATTGAAGTCAACATCTGATTAAAAATAACCTTTGAAGATATCTCCAATTGAAGTCAACATCTGATTAAAAATAACATTTGAAGATATCTCCAATTGAAGTCAACATCTGATTAAAAATAACATTTGAAGATATCTCCCATTGAAGTCAACATCTGATTAAAAATAACCTTTGAAGATATCTCCCATTGAAGTCAACATCTGATTAAATATAACCTTTGAAGATATCTCCCATTGAAGTCAACATCTGATTAAAAATAACCTTTGAAGATATCTCCCATTGAAGTCAACATCTGATTAAAAATAACCTTTGAAGATATCTCCCATTGAAGTCAACATCTGATTAAAAATAACCTTTGAAGATATCTCCCATTGAAGTCAATATCTGATTAAAAATAACCTTTGAAGATATCTCCCATTGAAGTCAACATCTGATTAAAAATAACCTTGATGAACTGAAACATGTTGACCCTCATACCCAACGCCAGAGTATTGTTTTTTTTTCAGAACAAGGAAAACAAAGAGCATGAAGAGATTAGCGTGACAGAGACTGATGATCTTGGAAATTATGAATCTGAGGAAACTGAAACAGATGAAGCTCCAGCGTTAAATTACGAAAATAAAACGGGTGAAAATCCAGCAGAAAAATATGGAAGAGAAACGGCAGAAACACTTGGTACTACGCTTGTGCGCAACCCAATTGTTGGCAGAAACTTTTTGCATCGACCAACAACATACTATTCTGTCATTCATTTATAGATGCAATAGGAACATTTATTGCAAGTCCGTAAATAACTGTATTGTGTCAAAATTGAGAGATCTAAACTGTCTTTAGCTTTCAGGATCACGGATAAGAATGGAAATGAAACTTGACGGGTTAATTCTCTTCCACCTGCGTATGATTTAGATAAGTAATGCTCTCGGGGATGCAAGAGAAGATATTTTAATTCATAAGAGAGAAAAGGAATTCAGAAGAACAGCCAGAGGCTGAATGCAGACAATTGTCAAAAGAGAATTCTATTTTTCATTTCAAGTTAATAATTTTTCACAGGACAAGCCTGCTGGTACATTTTATGGGATCATGGCTGATGAAGTCCGTGATACCAGCAACCTGGGGCAACAGGGCATTGCATTGAGATATGTCAAGGATGGAAAACTAGTAGAGAAGTTATTTTCCTATACCTTCTCTGCGAAAAAGTCACTGGCATTGTAGAGGAAATCATTTCTGAGCTCAACAGCGTGGGCCTTGATCCAATGCTGTGCCGATCCCAAACCTACGATGGGGCAGGTAATATGGCAGGCGCACAAAAGGGTGCAGCTGAAAAATTTCGAGAGTTAACTGGTAACAGGCTGGCCCCATACCACCATTGTGCATCCCATGACCTTAATTTGGCCATATCCAAGTTTTGTTTGGCTCTAGAGGTATTTTTTATGTATTCTACAAAGAGGCAAAGGAAAGAAGGTCTAGAAAAACAAATTTTAGGTGGGTTGAAAGACACACTGCCTTTGAAGACCTGGACTCATTCTACCCCGCCATGCTTGACACACTGGATCACATCAGATGTAACACAGGTGGAACCTGGGCTTCCAAAGCTGTCGCTGAGGCTAATGGCCTCTATTGTAGCTTGACCAGTTCAACATTTATAACAGCATTTCAGTCTTGCAGGTACATCTTCTCCATAACAAAGCCACTGGCTACATTGCTTAAATTCATAACAAAGTTGATAATAATTTACTATTTTTATATATCATGTCTGGGAGGGACTACCCTACAAAGCATCGCTGCTGTTTTTGCGGAGTGCTACAACGTCAGATTTCCAGGCATCTAGAGAGGAAGCATGCCTCAGAAATTGAAGTTGCTCGGATTCCTGCTTTATCCGCTGCATCCAACCAGGAAAAGAATCGAAATGGAACGTAAGACTGAATTTGAAAGACTCAGACCCTCGGCAATCTCAATCATAACGTGGAGGTTCTTCAAACAAGCGTGGAACTCTCTTTGTGTGTCGCAGGTCAACCAATGATGCATCACAGTACTATTTTTATATGTCATGTCTGGATCTTTCCATACTTCCCAGGTTGGCATCTCGCTAGCGACAAGAATCTGTCTTAGACATGTCATCCTGTTCCACATAATTAATCTTAATTATACATCATGTGTTCAGCTTTTGTTACCAATCCTAGTTAATAATTGTTCAAAGCTGTACAATTATGAAATTTTGTGGAAAAATGAAATTCTTGAGTCTTGACAATTGAGTTTCTTTTTCATTTCAGGTCAAGTTCAATTACTCAACAAATTTGAAATTTTAAGTAGACTACCTTGGACCACACCACCTGAAATTGATGGATATCAATGCCAAGAAACCGGAATGCAATTTTGTTAATCTACTGCCAAAATTGCAGAAAGCCAATTATCAGATTAGTAAGTATTACCTGTCATTGAAAAACACTTAATTGAAACATTTCCTTGTTAGGTATCATCTGAAGTGGAAATATGGACAGAAAGACAAGATACACCAAAGAGAAGAAATGAACAGTTTGAGAAAAATACTGAAGTGTCCTTCAGTGAACTCGTTGATAGCCATATAATTGCTTACTTGAATCTTGACCGTTGACCAACTGAAGACCCCTGAAATGGGATTCCTAAATCCGAAAATATTTCAGGAAACTCCAGACTGCCAAATATCTTTCTTGATTTGAAAAACAAGGAATTGAGAATAACAATTATAGTTGTGGGTACAACATAAGAACAGATCTACGAGCCTCTATGGCTGTCACTCAAATTTGATACAGTATGAGTTTTTTGAAGGATTGTCTCAATCCATGGACATTGGATGCATCATGGAATGCATATGCCCAGCAGTATAGTTCAGTATGGAGCAGGTGGGAGAGATGTTACCTCAGAGAAAAGAAGACACACTGCATACAGAAACTTTGTCAGAACAGTCCACCGCAGATAGGGAAGACACATCAGGGTAACCATTCCCAGTTGTGTGGATTGTCAGAGTGGCATTCCCAAATGCAGAGAATAATATAGACTATGTTGGCTTCTTACCATTCTGACTGCTTGTTAAAACCAGTTGCATTTGGCTTGTGCGGTAGTACATTGTACTCATTTAAGAGTCATTATCAGTATGACAGTTTACATTGACACAGAAGTGTGACAAATCAAAAGGTATTTATAATATTTCGGGCTAAGCAAAAATGCATTTCCCATAGTCCACTTGTGACTCCTCATGGAGGCAATTTAAGGACTGAAACTTCTAGTGAAGCAATAAGTGCCCCCTCCAGTGAAACATTTTATCCGCCGGTAGTCAGATGTATCGGATATTAGATGAAGTTGAGAAATTGCAGAATCAATATGAAAATATGGTCTTGCTTGGTGACCTTAACTGTGATTACGAAAAGAAGAACTCTTCAAATTCAAATATTGTCAATGAAATGGAGGATTTGTTTTGTATGAAACAATTAGTTTATGAACCTACAAGAGAAACCTTAACAAGCTGCTCTCTTATTGATATTATCCTAACGACTGTTCCTGATGAACACATTAGTACAGATGTATTGAAAGTGTCAATGAGTGACCATTACTGTGTTCAAACAATCCTGAAAACTACTTGCAGTTCTAAAGTTAAACACAACTTAGTTACTTTTAAAGACTACAAACGGTTTGTTAAACAAGACTTCTTACAAGATGTTATGAATGCTTTCCCCGACTGCCAAATGACAGGAAAAAATATTCAAGATATGTGGAAAAATTTTAAGACAAAATTTATAGAAATTAGTAACAAACATGTGCCTCTTCAAACGAGACGTTTGAAAAAAAGGTTTAAGCCTTGGGTCACTCATGGGATCGTTCAAATGATGTATAAAAGAGATTATCTGAAAAGGAAGGCAATTAGAAATAACAGTCAACAATTTGGAATGACTATAGAAAATTAAGGAACAAAATTACCTACAAAATTCGGAAAGCTAAAAGGGATTATTTTCACAATGAAAGTTTGAAGTGTAAGAATAATCCAAAATCTACATGGAAATTATTAAGTAAAGCTCTAAATAACAATAGTAATATTTCACCCCCAGTGAACTGACAGCGACAGATTTCAATGAATATTTTAGCACTATTGGTGAAAACACAGCTAAGGAATACTTTGACAATGAAAGTGATGGCTCTCATCCTTGGAAAGGGCCTGATTTCACAACTTCAAAATTTAAGTTTCATGACATTACAAATAATTCTGCTTTAAAATTACTCAAAGGTCTTGGTGAAGACAGCAATTGTGATATTCTTGACTTTGACAGCAAGCTGCTGTACTACAGTGCAGAAATTATAGCACCCTACATTACAAGTATGATTAATATATCATTAAAAGAGGGTCGGGTAGTAGATGACTGGAAGATATCCAAAGTAACGCCAGTTTTCAAAGGAGGTGATGACAAGTTTAGTAAAAATAACTATAGGCCGATATCGGTCATCAGCCATATAGCAAAATTGATGGAGAAAGTCGTCCAGAGACAAATTGTAAATTACCTAGTAGAAAATGAACTTATATGTGTAGACCAGTCTGCGTATAGGAAGTATCATAATACTCAGACTAGTCTTCACAGATGTATGGAAGACTGGATTGATAATATTTGTGACAAAACTTTTACTGATGTATGCTTCTTAGACATAAGGAAATGTTTTGATACGATCGATCATAAAGTGTTAATGAGAAAGCTATCAAGGTATGGTATAAAAGAAATAGAAGCCTTATGGTTTGCATCTTATCTTTCGAATAGGTCACAATATGTAAAATGTAATAGTGAAATGTCATCGAAGTGTTATGTCCCAATAGGTGTACCTCAGGGCTCCGTTTTAGGTCCAATATTTTTCTCTATATTTGTTAATGATATAAGTAGTCACACTTACCCCTGCAGTGTTAATCTATATGCAGATGATACACTTTTATACTGCGCAGGGAACGATATTACTGATGTGAATGTAAAGTTACAGACAGCTCTGAACGAGGTCTCAAAATGGTATTATGGAAACAGATTGGCTCTAAATGCCAGTAAGTCGCAATGTTTGGTTGTAGCGTCTAAGCACCAAACAAGAAGCGATTGTCGGTTGGATTTATGTATAAGCGATACTGCTATTGAACAGGTAAATAATGTAAAATATTTAGGTGTTATTATTGATAGTAATCTTTCATGGAATGAACATGTTTCAGCTTTATGTAAAAAATTGTCTTATAAAGTGTCACAGTTGTCACGAACAAGGAATGTTATAACCAGGGACAGTAATGTTAACAATATACAATTCTATAATCCAACCGACTATCGACTATGCAATTACTGTATGGGGCCATACCACTATGACTAACTTAAATAAAATTCAAAGACTACAAAATTTAGCAGCAAGAATAATAATGAACAACTTTGACTACATAAATGTAAGGGGAATTGACTTAGTTAAGCAACTAAAATGGATGAATGTTTCGGAAAGAATTATGTATTTTGAAAGACTGTTAATGTTTAAATGCATACATGGTATGGCTCCAAACTATCTATGTGATCAGGTTACTATGGAAATTGAAATTAGAGATATTGAGACTAGAAGCCATGACACTAATGTGTATGTCCCTTTTCCTACTAATGAGTTTGCTAAGAAAAAACTTTATTACTCTGGTGCTAAAAATTGGAATAGTTTATCTAAAGAAACAAAAGATATTGTTAACATTGAAGGCTTTAAAAAGCAACTGAAAAAGGACATACATAAGGTGCGATTTTTTATTTTAATTTTTATATTGATTTTATTATGATGTTTTAAAGATTAAATAACTGTATAGAATAGCAATTGTTGATGCTGCTATACAGTGAAATATTTTTGTTATTGTATATAATTACTGTAAATATTGTATATAGTTACTGTACATATATATATATATATCTTTTTTTTTTTTTTTTTTATATTTTAAGGGCATTACTGAAAAATAATGTTTTTATACTGAGTGATCACCCTTGTTAAATATATTTATAAATAAATAAAAATAAATAAATGTATCTATCATACTTTAATCATCTTATTGCAAAGGCCAGGAGATCCTTTTGGGAAGATATGAATGGTAAACTAGGTGGGAGGGGAGGTTTATTTAGTAGAAGAATTTTAAAATCTGGATTTTTGTAGAAAAAATGAAAATTGGGATACTAAGGTAAATTTGTTACAGAAAACATCTACACACTAACGTATGATCAACCAGTAATATGAAATTGATTTTTCAGAGAATCTTGAGGATGCACGGTTATTGTGAGAGAACATGAAATACGGCACACTGGTGTAGTGAAGAGGGGGAACAGGGCTCCCGCTCCTCGGCCGAACCCTCAACCAGAATGACAGATTGTGCAGAATTTTGCTGTAGGAGGCCATGATATGGTTGTTAACCAGGATGCACCTACCACTTCTCCGAAAGAAAAATGGGAAGAACAGATGATGTCATTTGAACTCCTGCAGCTCACACTAGGTACATTATTATCCTTCCAAAAAGTATGTAGAATTTGAAAAATCTTGCAAAGTTGGTATGTGACCTCACACTGTTGGGACATAGTGATTGGCTGTGGTGAGGAGTGTGATGCAGTGTTGGCGTATGATGTAGTGTGGAGAATAGCCATATATGGTATGTGACATAGTATGAATGTTTTATCAAGCATAACTGAGTAAAAGAAGAAGATTACAAGCTGTGAAATTCAATAAATAACTGTTACTCATGATACTCATAAACTGTCTAATCTGAATGTTGTTTACAGTTTGCTGCCAGTGGCACAGCTAGGGTGTCCCAAGAAGGGGATATACAGTTGCACAATTTTTGTTTGATGGATTCACCCTTGTGTATTATATATTTTTGAAATTATGATCATTATTTTTGTATGCCCTTGGTTCAGGGTTGAGGGGCAAGCCCCTTACCCCTCATGCCCAAAATTATCATGGAAGAGATAGGAAATGCAGAGCACTGCATTTTCACCAAATGTTATTTCCCCCCAGGCCATTTCTACATTGTAGATACACCCCTGCTGGCCACACCTTTCAATGTTTCATTTCTACACACATGGCTTGAAGTCATATGCCTGTATACTACCTCACAGATTTGTTATGACATACTATGCAGAGTGAGCCATGATTGGCTGAACAACCTGTGACCTCACATGGAACACCTGATTTTCAATGCTAACCTATGGGAACTGCCATATGATGTCACACTTCAACATTACAAGAAAAAATCACTTTCTACATACTTTTTGGAAGGATAATAAGGGGAATCCCAATGGCTATATATACAAATCCCAATGGTTATATCTGAAAATACCAATTGTTATTTCTGCTATATCCTAATTGTTATTTCTGCAAATCCTTACTGTCATTTCAACAAATCCTAGTCGTTATTTCTGCAATTCCTAACTGTTATTTTTGCAAATCCTAACTGCAAATCCCTACTGTTATTTTTGCAAACCCAATTTACATTTCTACAAATCCAAATGGCTACGTCTGAAAATCCTAATTGTCATTTCAGCAAATCCTAACTGTGATTTCTGCGAATCTCAATGGTTGTTTCTGTAAAACTCAATGGTTATATCCGCAATTTATACTGTTATTTCCGCAAATCCTACTGTTATTTTTGCAAATCCCAATGGGTATTTCTGCAAATCATAATTGTTATTTCAGCAAATGCTAACTGTTATTTCGGCAAATCTCAATGGTTATTTCTGCAAATCCCAATGGTTATGTCTGCAAATCCCAAAGGCTATTTCTGCAAATCCTACAGTTTTTTTCTGCAAATCCTATCTGTTATTTCTGCGAATCTGTACTGTTATTTCTGCAGACCCAATTGTTGTTTCTGCAAATGCTAACTGTTATTTCTGCAAACTCAACTGTTATTTCTGCAAATCTCAATGGTAATTTCTACAAATCCCAATGACTATTTCAGTGAATCCCTTACTCCATTTTGTTCTATTCTTGGGCCTCTACTCTTTTCCGTTATATGTCAATGACATTGTTGATATATCCGAATATTGCCAATAAAATTTACAGATAATACAAATGTATTTATGACTGGTAAGTCTGTTCAAGAAATATCTGACCAAATGAATTTGGAACTCAGCAAGATACTTACTTGGCTTAACGCAAACAGATTGTCTTTAAATGTTGCAAAGACTCATTTCATCTTATTCAAATCAATAAACCGCAACAAGGGTAATCCGCCTTCACTTCAAATTAATGGAAACGAAATTGATTGGTAAAAAAAAACTAAATTCATTGGTGTCATGCTAGACTCGGACTGAGATGGCGTCATCATATTAATTTTACAAAAGCCAAGATTGCTAAGGGAATAGGGATAATCTGTAAAGCAAGCGAGTTGTTAGATGAAAAAACAATAGCTGCTCTTTATTACAGTATGGTGTACCCTTATCTAACATACTGTATTGAAGTATGGGGACATTCTGGCCAAATCTTGTTATCATCCCTGTTCAAATTACGAAAAAAGGTTCTGCGAATAATAACGTTCCTTGCTACCATTCAGAATCAACCCCATTATTTAAGAAATTAACAATTCTTGAACTGTCACCTTAGCCATTCATTAATGTAAATCTATCACTTTATCTTTCTATATTGATATCAATATTATAACACTCTTCTCAGATCATCACATCTATGAGCTATCTTTGTACAGAAGTGTGCAACACAAATAAAGGGAAGTTAGAAAGTTATCCTTTTAAACACCAAGATTCTAAAACTCTAAAGGTGAAGACGCTAAGTCATGTATTTATAATAAATGCATTTTACAATTCACTGTCTTTGGCAACAAGCTTTTGATTATCAAACAAACCACCCATTAAGCTTTTCCAAGGATGAATGAGTCAGTGCATTGATTTTCCCAAGATGAATGAGTCAGTGCATTGATTTTCCCAGGATGAATGAGTCATAGCATTGATTTTCCAAGGATGAATGAGTCAGTGCATTGATTTTCCCAAGATGAATGAGTCAGTGCATTGATTTTCCCAGGATGAATGAGTCATAGCATTGATTTTCCAAGGATGAATGAGTCAGTGTATTGATTTTCCCAGGATGAATGAGTCATAGCATTGATTTTCCAAGGATGAATGAGTCAGTGCATTGATTTTCCCAAGATGAATGAGTCAGTGCATTGATTTTCCAAGGATGAATGAGTCATAGCATTGATTTTCCAAGGATGAATGAGTCAGTGTATTGATTTTCCCAGGATGAATGAGTCATAGCATTGATTTTCCAAGGATGAATGAGTCAGTGCATTGATTTTCCCAAGATGAATGAGTCAGTGCATTGATTTTCCCAGGATGAATGAGTCATAGCATTGATTTTCCAAGGATGAATGAGTCAGTGTATTGATTTTCCCAGGATGAATGAGTCATAGCATTGATTTTCCAAGGATGAATGAGTCAGTGCATTGATTTTACCAAGATGAATGAGTCAGTGCATTGATTTTCCCAGGATGAATGAGTCATAGCATTGATTTTCCAAGGATGAATGAGTCAGTGCATTGATTTTCCCAGGATGAATGAGTCATATCTTTGATTTTCCAAGGATGAATGAGCCATAGCATTGATTTTACCAGGAATTTAAGAACAGCCGGAACATGCATCATCATGGGTACTAACTTATACAAAGAAAAGCAGTAGTCTCAGTCCCAATAAAATAAATTACTTTAGTCCCACCTTGTGGAAAGTTTTGAAACAAATGTATGCAAATTTGAGTAGCAGGACTGCATTCCTATCAACATTTTGCTTGACATAATGCAAGTCTTTGATCGGTTACTTTGTTAAAAGACTGATATCGGCAATACAGGAAATGGAGGTCTGTAGAGAACAAATCTCCCCTACTGTTTCTGTGCGGAAAATGGCAATAATTAATGAAAAGACAAACCTTTGCTACTTCAAAGGAATATTTTTGCATCTATAAAGTGAGTTGAATAATTTTTTGAGTTTTAATTAATTCCCTTTACTTGAAATTTTCTCCTTCAACAACTTCCCCTTACATTTGCATGGTAAGAGGGTAGGTTGATGTTTCGACCTGCACCTTTTTTATTAACTTTAGTTATTGTTTAGTCATGTACTTATATATTTTCTAAAGTGCGCACAGATAAAATCTCTTGAAGACCCTGCAAAACAGATGTGATTTATAGTCAAAAAGACAAAATTAAATAACAGTAAATATGGAATATAAAGATAAAACTGTTTATAATGAAACATTAAGTTGAGCTTAACTTTAGTTGGTTTAAGTTAAAGTTAAGTCTACTAAAGCTTTTACAAGATATGACTATCATCATGTGAGTCTTTAAAGATTGGCCAAAGGTAAAATTGGATATTTCTTAGGGACCGTTCAGAATTTATGACTGAGGGGGGTGGGAGTTTTGCTGGAACTTCCCGTCAAAAATTGATACCCCCCCTTGAATTTCATGTGGATTTTTAGTACCCCACCCCTAGGTTTCATGCGTATTTTTAGTACCCCCCCCCTCGACATACAAAGCAATACACACATATGTATACTGTTATACATGGCCACGCGTACAGATTCGCGGACTTTTGCGCGTAAAAAAGTCCAAATAAAAGGAGTTTATGCGTGTTTTTCAACATTTTTTCTTTGTTAAAATTTCTTACCCCCCTTGGAAGTGTTGTCAAAAATTAAAACCCCCCCTTGAAACACGTGTGAAAAGTTAGTACCCCCTTGGCCAAAACTCCCACCCCCCCAGTCATAAATTCTGAACGGTCCCTTAATTTAATAATTACACATTTTATCTCCAATACAGAAGCTACAGACACTTTTACTTTTGTGAAAGCTAGACATGGAAAGGTGATTAAAATATTTATTAAATTTAATTAACTGTAATAAATGAAACATGAGAACAACACAGGAACATAAATTCTTCCCAATGACCAGACCTGCGTCATTCCGCCGTCAGATCAGTCATGGGTAACTAATCACCTTTGAACACGTATATATTTTTCATTATTTGGCATGTTCACGAATTTGTGGACATGAAAAAACGATCATAGGTGCTCGTGTACACGTAATAACTAACACTCGTGTATCTGCTTTATTATTCATTCGTGTGTCTGCTAACACTAACATTCGTGGAAGTGCTATATCATTAGGGTTTAATGTTAAAATTAGGTTTAGAGTTAGTTTTAGCCAAGTTTAAGGTTGCAATGTTCGTTTTTACACCTACACAAATTTGTGAATTGCAATATTTCACACTTACACGAATGCCAAATTCGTGTATATGTTCGTTTTTGCAGGTATACAAATTCGTGTACATGCCAAATAGTGAAAAATATATACCTCCTTTGAATTAATAATAAATGTAAACAGTCCTGAGTAGAGAGTAATTGAACACTGGCAAATTGTCCTTTGGCACAGTCAATCGTGAGTGATCTCTCCCGTCTTGGTGGGAACGAGACCCGCCAAACAACCCATCGCATGGGTTGCGCCAACAAAGGGAGACAGCAGGAGGGGAGGAGAGAAACATCTGAAAACACACATTGCGACAGCGATCGTGTAGGGATGAAGACTTAATGACCTACTACAGGGCTTGTAGCACAGGAACGTGTACACTCACTTTCGGTTTGCTTCTAGAGCTTATATGTTTTTGAATATTTATTCTTAATTGTTGCAACTTGCACAAGGTGATAGCTTGTTTTTCAACGGACAATTTGATATATAGTTCGTAAAGGGTCCCATTGTTTTGTGGATCCCACAAGGCAATTTTAGAGTAAAAAAACAGGGAAATTTAGCATTTTATAGGGACACGCCGCTGAAAGGGGGTCACAGAAGTGAGAGGAAAATAATTCTAAGCTGTACCAGCTACTTGGAAACACTCACAATACAACAGAAATGCATGGCAGTCCATGAGGAAAAGCAATAATGAAGCAGCTGCATATATTTGTTGCCAACATTTCTTACTGTTTATTCTTTCATTGATTACATCAAGGAAACATTTTTTAAATCACCTGTGATATGTATGTTACCAGATCAAAATAGGTTGTATGTCACAAAGTTTGCATGTTGTTTTAAGATAGCCATGTTGTGTACAGCAGAATTATATCACAAGTACACCTATCCACTCAGGAGATCACTCCATCACCATAGCCTTTCTTGACTGCCGCCAAATGTGAGAGAGTACGGTAATTTAATTTATGGCTGCGAACAACACCCATAAAGCTGCTTCATGAAAGTTTTTTCAATACAACTTAATCATATATTTTATGATTAAAATGTTTGTGCAACATGGTCAACCTACAGCATCAGGACTTCCAACGGTGGACCATAATGCGGTGTGAGAGTGTACGGTACATTCTTGTATGTCACAAAACTCGCTACAGCAGAGACATACCAATGGTTCAAGGCAGCTGTTTATGGTATGTTAGTAGTTGTACTACCTGGGCATATTTTGAGCCTATGTACTTAACTGGTTCTTTGAATGTATTTAATAAAACGTCCAATAATGATACACAAAAAAATACGTCACGTTTTTCGTACGTCCCGCTCTCTTTCTTTTTCTAATTGACGGAAACAGTTTTGAATCATGTCAAGAGGTAGTGTAAACTGTTGTCTGGAACATGCAATAGGGTTTTACTTTAAATAGTTCAAGCGTTAGCTAGAGTTTTCAAAAAGCTCTTTCAATGTTTCTGTCAAAATACGTCACGTTTTTCGTACGTCCCATTTTCGGGCATCACATATTTGGCCAAATATGGAAACCTACTTTGGAGAGTTACTAATTTTGGGGAAGTAGACATAGTCACAAGGCCAAGCACTGGTAATGAAAGCATTTTTGTATTGCAGGCCTGAAGTAAAGCCCATGTCATGAATGGGTCGAATTGCAGAAAATGCCCCATGTTATTGTGCTTCACAATGGGAATAGATACGTATCTCATCACATAGGAGGTATTAAGCTCTGAAATTTCTCTGGTTCGTGCCTGGGATGGTCCCCTTTGAAATGGTGTTTAACAATGAATATTACAGGACACTTTATTTTCCACCCTGTGGTGGCCAGAATCTGTACGCGTTCCCATGCTACAAGCCACAGGAGACCTTGCACTGTGATCATGATGTGATAAATGCCGTTATGGAGAAAACTCCTATTGGATAGGTACGAGACCTTCCCGAGTCCCAAGAAAAAAGTCTTAACAGTGTGATGTTGTGCTTATAACTGGCGCTCATTGCAAGGGCCAAAGATTAATTCAGCAGGGACTGAGAAGACACTGTCCGTAAACATCTTCTTCAGTTGTAGGCACTCGTTGCAAGGGCCAATGAATAATTCAGCAGGGACTGAGAAGACACTGTCCGTAAACATCTTCTTCAGTTGTAGGCACTCGTTGCAAGGGCCAAAGAATAATTCAGCAGGGACTGAGAAGACACTGTCCGTAAACATCTTCTTCAGTTGTAGGCACTCGTTGCAAGGGCCAATGAATAATTCAGCAGGGACTGAGAAGACACTGTCCGTAAACATCTTCTTCAGTTGTAGGCACTCGTTGCAAGGGCCGAAGAATAATTCAGCAGGGACCGAGAAGACACTGTCCATAAACATCTTCTTCAGTTGTAGGCACTCGTTTCAAGGGCCAATGAATAATTCAGCAGGGACTGAGAAGACACTGTCCGTAAACATCTTCTTCAGTTGTAGGCACTCTTTGCAAGGGCCAAAGAATAATTCAGCAGGGACTGAGAAGACACTGTCCGTAAACATCTTCTTCAGTTGTAGGCACTCGTTGCAAGGGCCAATGAATAATTCAGCAGGGACTGAGAAGACACTGTCCGTAAACATCTTCTTCAGTTGTAGGCACTCGTTGCAAGGGCCAATGAATAATTCAGCAGGGACAGAGAAGACATTGTCCGTAAACATCTTCTTCGGTTGTAGGCCGGATGGTAAAGCACCAGCTTCGGCGAGACCCTCATTCCATAGCTGGTAACATTTCTGAATGGACCTTGTATGGGTCAACAACTATAAATCTCAATCCCCAGGCCTTTCATATTATAGACAATTGAATCTGATATCATCTCAAGTAGGCCTCTTGGGATGCACTTAATTGCCATAGTAATAATCATCAAAAATGATTGGAGGAGACATTGACGAGCCCAATGACAATCCGCCGACAATAGTCTTGGTGGACAGTAGAGAAAACTTTGCTCCCTGCGGCAGGTTATCGTTTTTGGACGAAATCGGTAGCACAGGTGTCTTAACCCCTGCAGTGTGGACATTTGTGTGCGTATTGTAATTACTGGAGCTCGCAATGTTGGACGGTCGAGTGGAACCTAAAGCAGGCCCAGCTTGAAGGGCGGTTCACATGGTTGACTTAACACTTGGCTAAATCCGTTGGTTTTTCACAAAAAGGCTGCACATTATTAGCGACTGCGTTGACCTGCTGCCTTTCAATCTCCACATCAAAGGACTCACATTGGTTCCTCGCTTGTGTCAATGAGTGCCACTTGCCCATGTGGACAATGATCTCTCGAGGGTTGACTGACTGTGAGCCGACACTCTCCCCAACAGGGCTCCCAAGAGAGGTCTCGAGGTCATCAACCCGCTGCTCCAAGCGACCAATTGTCCTCTTGTCTTCCCTTTGTCTCGCAGTAGAGGGTGCCCTCGGAGTCGCCTGCCAAGCTGATCCTGGCGTTGCCTGCCACGATGAGGGCGAAGAAGCCTTAGATGGAATGACTCTTGCCATTTGGCAGCTTTAGCGGTGAAGAACGCCTTCTGGTATGTTTCGGCATCTGCAAACACCTTTAGAACCCTTCTCACAATATTGCACCGACTTGGTACTGACGGTAACTCATTCACTGGAATGGTGATCCCAAAATAGCGGTGATCGGAATTGAAAATATGGAGGTCACAAAATAGTGGTGACCGGAATTGAATATGTAATGGTCACAAAATAGTGGTGACCGGAATTGAATATGTAGTAGGGTGGAGTGAAAATTGAAATTCAAAAAACAGCAGGTCTAGATACTTGTCAATTTGCATGAAACTGGCCATTCCATTTTCATTTTTGAGCTGCAGTGAAAATTGGCGGTGCACTTCAGGATCAAAGATATGCCTTTAAAGTTGGTTTCGGTAGATTCGCGGTTAGCGTTATTTTTGTCCAGGTTAAAGATACAGACATGAGAGTTACATATTTGAATTCAGAATAAAATTTCCTTCAAAATGAGTACCAACATGCCATATCTATGTATATTATCAGTGCTCAGTAAGTACTGTGAGAACTGCATAAAAATGTTCCGGTGGGACAAACAACCAAAAGCATTGTGCATGTAATGAAAAAAGCTTGAAACTTTCAAGATAGCTTCTACAGACTCTGAACTTCACTTTAGATGTTCAAACACTTTAAATTTCACCTCTTATTGTCCTTGGGGGTTAGTGAACTCTGAGACTAAAAATTACACATATTTAACTGTTTTCACGTCCTTGCAACATTAACTAACATCCCTAAAGTCTCCATAAACTTTTAATTTGGTTGGCTAACTTACTACAGGTGTTCATATAAATATTTTGGTAAGTCACATTGACACCTTGGTGACCTAGCCCTGGGACCCATGCGTGATTGAAAATTTTGAGATTTTGACATAGGTTCAGGAGAACGGGCCTAGATCCAGCAATTATGATCCAATCTTCATAAAATTTGGAATAATACTGACACCAAACGATCCTGTGATAAAAGTGTATCAAGGAAAGATTGATTCCTATTTGAGGTCACTGCCCTCGAGAGATGTCAGTCACTGTCATGATATCAACTGTCAGGGTGATGACCACTTGGAACAACTGGACGACTGGTGCAGATCTTGTGAACAGTTGTCTTTTATCTGACGATGTTCTTCCCTCAGTGAGAAGCAATAGAAAGGTCATCCCTGGATGGACTGAGCATGTAAAGCCTTTTAGAGACAATAACATATTCTGGTTTGCTACTTGGAAGTCTTGTGGGAAGCCCAGGAATGGACTGCTGTTCGACTACATGAAAGATGCCCGAAGACAATATATGTATGCAATCCGAAGAGTTAAGCGCCAGGAACTAAATCTGAGAAATCAGCGCTTGGCATCAGCTATCGCAGAGAATAGGTCACGTGACTTCTTCCAGGAAATAAAACGCATCAACCCTCGCCCAAAGCACAACCATGGTATCAATGGATTAACTGATGCTCAAGACATTGCTGATCAATTCAGTACAAAATATAGACAGTTATACAATTCTGTCCCATCTGATCCTGTGAGCTTGGATACGGTCGAAATGAACATTGATCAAGGGATTTCACAGTCCTTAGCTGAAGATGCCTTAGTTTCAAGTCAGGCTGTGGAAAGAGCCATCAAACGACTGAAGCATGAAAAAACTGATGGGGATGAAGGATTCATTTCTAGTCACTTGATTTATGCCAGCAGTTCTCATCACGTGGAAATAGCAAAGATGCTCAGCTCCATGATGATCCATGGCTATCATCCTCAGCAGTTAGTCGTCTCTACCATTATATCCATGCCAAAGGATTACAGTGCGGATTTAGAGATGGATGATAATTACAGGGGAATTGCACTGTCAAACTCAATAAGCAAGGTATTTGACTTGATTATGCTTGAGAGAAATAGCGGCATACTGGATACATCACCTCTTCAATTTGCTTATAAAAAAAATATGAGTACATCCATGTGCACCGTGGTCATGAAGGAAGTGATCAAACATTACTTGGATAATAAGACAAATGTATATTGTTGTACACAGCGAGCTTGAAAAAATTTCGGGGTTAAAAAAATTGACCAAGAAAACGGTTAGCGCAGTGATGTAGAGAAAGGTCAGACGAACATTTTGATGTATCAAACTAAAAAATCTGTTGGGAATTTTTTGAGTTATTGGAGTTTTATTATTTTTATTTATCACACCCTATTCTTAGCATGAAATCTCGATCAAAGAATGCTCAGAATTACCCATTTTTCCTGTTTAGTAATATCTAAGATGAAAGTCATTATTGAAGAGTAGAAATATGCAGTCATTGTCTCTGCAGAAAGTATGTACAACTTCATTAAGACTGACACGGTGTGATAAACCTATCACAGTAAACATCTCGGGCTAGAAATGTATGAAATGCCACGTTGTGTTACTTTCATAATTCTGGTAAGTAATTTAACAGATTCGGTGTCATCATATCATTTCATCAAGCTTTGTTGAGTTTTTTGCACATTTTATCACAAATTTTGCCACAGTGAAACAAACATATCATGACTTGTAAAAGGATCGACAAAGTTAATTCAATTTTTGGACAACACATGGATGAAATGTTGGTAAGTATATACTTCAATATGAAATTGAGTCCCCTGAAATTACATGAAAAGTCTTTGCACTTTGACAATATGCAAAAATAACTTTGAAAACTATTAAAAAACAGTAATTTTCATGCTAAATGTATTTTGGGTACTTAAAATGGATGTTAAGATGTTTAATTTTGTTGTAGGTTATCTGGCATCCAAAATCAATCAATCTTTAATAGTACAGAACAACAAAAATATCCTAAATTCAGGTAATCAGGTAAAAATGTAGTAAATGCAAAAAATGTACCACTACTGCATTTTTAACATGTAATTTCAAAGCATTCTACTTCATACTTAACTAAATGCTTACAAACACTCTTTCCACACGTTTTCTGATGATTCACTCGACATTGGCCACACTTAAAATGGTTGCAAAGTACTTGTTTCACAGTGGTGAGATTTCTCATAAAACACCTAAAAACCTCCATAAAATGCAAAATAGTTCAAAAGTGAGGTAGCTTCTACTACAATTATTCAAAGTATGATGAAACTTAGGGCTAGCTGGCAAAAAAAACCTATTTTAAACATTTTCCAAGACGTGTTTATAGTTTAGGTTTATCACACTCTGTCAGTCTGGATGAAGTGGTATTTACTTTCTGCTGTTACAATGACTGCATATTTTTAATTCTGAATAATGACTGTTGTCTTAGATAGTACCTAGCAGGAAAAATTGGCGATTCAAAGCACTTTTTGATGGAGATTCCATGCCAAGAATAGGGTGTGATAAATAAATAATTGAAAACTCAAATACCTCAAAAAATTTTTTTAGTTTGATACATCAAAATGTTCATCTAACCTTCCTCTACATCACTGCGCTAACCGTTTTCTTGGTCAATTTTTTAAACCCCAATGTTTGCTTAAGCTCGCTGTGTGTAGCATGGATGCATCAAAGGCCTTCGACAGGATCAGGCATGACAGGTTGTTTCAGGTATTGATGGAGCGCAATACGTATGTCTGCCTTGGATTTACGAATTTTTTTTCGGCAGTACAAGTGTCAGAAATTACGAACCAGTTGGGATAACAAACATTCCGAATACTTTACTGCAACAAATGGTATAAGGCTGGGGAGCATTGCCTCTCCTATTCTATTTTGTGTCTATCTTGACAAACTCCTGAATGAACTTGAGCAGATTGGCTTGGGTTGCTGGCATGGACAAAAGTATTATGGAGCACTCACTTATGCAGATGACATGACTTTGTTGTCTCCCACTGCCTCAGGGCTGCAATCTATGGTGACTGTTTGTGAGAACTTCGGCTTGGAGTATGGCATGTTATTTAATGTCAGAAAAACTGTGTGCATACTTTACACCAGGAAAAAAGGACAGCCAAAGCCTCAAGTCATGTTGGGTGGTAATAAGTTGGAATGGAAACCCTATGTGAAACATCTTGGTAATTTCTTGACTGAAGATCTAAAAGAGAATGTGGAGATCTCAAGGAAGAGAGGGGACATCATCGGTCGAATAAATTTGATCAATGGACATCTTGGTGGTGTGAGCAGCAAGCACAAAATCAGAGTCTTCCAGTCGCAGTGCAGCTTTTATGGAGCAACATCCTGGCGCCTGGGAGACAAAAGTGTGAAATTGTTCCATACCGCATTCAACCGTGGTATAAGAAGAACTATGGATTTACCGTATGCCACACACACTAGGTATTTACCAGAACTGAGTGGATTACCAAATTCACAGATAGCATATCCAATAGATTCATGAAGATGTACAAGTCAATGCTAGACAGTGACAATGATCATGTTAGACTTATTGCCCTTAGGGGCCAAAGCACTGCTGAATCCATTTTAGGTGAAAATTTGAGGCTGTTGAGTAGAGACTATGGACTACCAATTGACGATTTACTCAAAGCCAAGCTGCGGTCAAACACCTGTAGCATACACGACTCCTGTACGGTTCAAGCTGTAAAGGATATCCTTGATGGCAGCCTCCCTGATTTCTTTACTTGTGAAGAAAAATGTGAATGGCTTGAGGACCTTGCTGTGAACTAGACTTGTATTTAAAATGACTCTTCAATTTATTCTTATTTTAAAATTATAATCAACTGCTCAATTTTCTTTTTCCACAAATGTTTGCAACATAATATACCTTTGTACGAAAAGTGTATAATAAACAATATAATAATAATTAACGTATGAGTCACAGTCAATGTTTATTATTGCTATTGACCATTTCATTTATTTGATTTATTTGTCATTTCATTTATTGTATACAATTTTATATTATTCTATGTCTAATTTTCTATGCATTTTTGTATCTATAAATGTATGTTTTCTGATCATTCTTGTGTTTCATATCTCAATCTTTTTGTCTCCGGTCATTTTGATCATGATTTTCTCAGTTTCTTGTTTTGTTTCTGTGACATGTCATGATGAAAGTCCAGCTTCTATGTTTTTCATGTTTTTCATGATTGTTTGATTGTGTTGGTGACAGCAATGACTGCTGGTTCACATCCTTATTCTGCATTTTACTCCCATTCACTTCACATCAATTCATGGAAATGTTTCAAAAAGGATATTCAGAGAAACAAATTGTAAGTTTGTCTTTATTCATTTCTATATACATAATTATGCAATACACAGTAATATATTAATTCCTTTTTCATTATTTGTGTAAATGAATAAGGCAGTCAATACTATTTTTATGTAAGTTGAGTAGGTTTATGACTTCCTTGTTTCATTTACTTCTTTTCCTAATTGGCACATCAGTGCATAAATACAGGAAAAACCAAATGACTATTCCATGATATGTGTTTAAATACCGTTATTTGTTATAATGATTAGCTGCATACATATGTTCCATGTATACATGTATTGTATTTAAAACCAAATTGTTATAGATATTATTTTCCGTTGGTTGCAACTAATCTCTTCCTACACCACATCATCTCAAATACGTAAATAAATGGAGCGTTTGAAACTTCTCGATGCATTGTCACTTTCTTCAATCTTAAACAGCTCTAATGTCTAGATCTCATAACAGGTAACGCAGGACTTTTTACACCGGCAGAGCAGCAGCTTAAGATGATTTCAGAGAAAAAACCGTTTTGAAATGGCGAGGCAAGATGATTATATAAATAATTAAAAAGGGATTAGAGGCATAGAACTGTGGGGCAAGAATATACATCGGTTGGGCTAGATCATACATCCAAGGAGCAGATCATAACCACTGGCGAGGCAGCAAATGATCCAATGGACCAGCAGAAATGATCGGCAGGATCAGCAGTGAATGATCTGCAGGAGCTAGGGTTGGCCCTATATCCCGCTGATGATGTTGGTTACTCCTGCGAATGCCCAGCGGATATCCAAAAATTGAGAAAAACTCCCACGGAGGCTTAATAAAAAAGTTTCAACAAGCTGAAAGTGTTTTGACTGCCTCGGAGGAGTTCCTCTGATTTCTAGGATAGAGGCTCTTTTGTGACAGCAGCTCTTTTGTCTTTGAGAGAAAACAAATATGTAGTAATAATAACAAAAATAATATGGATATATATAGCGTTAATTTCAGTAAACTGCTCATCAACGCTTTTTCAGATCAAATCACTTTTTCCTGTTGTATTGAGTTTGCTTTTTTAACTCCTGTATGTATTTCATTGTCATGTCTCTTTATTATTGATAAAGATGTTTGTCTGTCTGTCTGTCTATCCGATTAGGAATACTGTGTACAACTTTTTTTTTTTCAAAAAATCAATTCCCAGGAAATCCTAGCCCGCCGGATCTCCTCATGAAAATGGTTCAATTTGGGCATAAGTCTCACACACCAGAGTCCCAGACCCGGCAATGGACTAATGGGATACTCTCGGTCTTGGAGGCTCATGCCTCAGTCTCGGATGTCCCGGCCTTGACTCTTAAGACTGTAAATTACACCTTGAAAAAACCTTTTCAGCAGAGCTGAGAACAAACATAATAAAACACCCCCAGCCCATGCCCACATGACTGAATTTTGTCATGATCACTTTCAAAACAACTGGTTGGCCTAACCTTTATCAGCATCAGAAACAGCTGCAATGAGATGGCCTACTTCACTTTAAAAACTTTTTTTTTAGTGCCAACCCTTGTGGACAATTTCCTTTGAGGAACGTTGGTCTGAGGAAGCATTAAACCTCCAATTCATATCGGACCAAACGTTGCAAAACTACGCATTTTGTCGACAAATGACTACGAGATTATTACGTACGTATGTATAAAAAATAATGCGTATTTCTCCAACCCCCCTTTTAATAATGGTTGACTGAACATGATAGATACACATACATGGGAGCTCTGACTTATTTTGAACAAATTGAGTGGATCTAAATATCACTGCTGGAATATTTATATTGACTTATTTGTGAATGCACTGTGCTTTTTATGGATATATTGTGGATGGTTTGCTGGACTGAAAAGGTGTGTTTTTAGAGAATATTCTGTGTATTTTCGATTTGGCCAACCCTTGGGTCTTGACCTACTGGAGGGGATTTGGGGGACTAGGCCATTTTTGACTATCACAGTTCTCTTACCTTCTGTCTGAAAAGGTGTGATACACAGATATCAACAGAGCAATTAAATTGACTACAACTGTGACAATGTTTGCTCTTGTAACATTCCTCATCCACAACAGTCAAAGACAATCATGAAGCTTGCAGTCAGTTTTCCCTTTGGAATATTGGGAGAAATAGGGCAAAATGACTTCTATAGGCAGATGTATTCTAGTATAACGGAAATTGTCAATAAAGAGGATGTTTGCGGAATACAGGTGTACCCTGCGCAGTGGCCACGCAAAGTGATAATATCTGTAAGATATCTGCCTACCAAAGAAGCATTGTTAGTTGCTGGAATTAATGTCAATGGAAGCCATGTCGAATTGAGGGACGAAGCTTTAGACATTATTAGAGTAACTGTTAAAGATGCTCTAATCGAATGGAGAAAAGAAAAGATTGAGGAGTTACTCAGTCCCTATGGCAAAATAAAGAAAGTTGAGAATGAACTTATCTACATTGATGGTAAACCAACAAGCTGGGTTACAGGCACCAGATATGTCTATATGACCAACATAGACCAAGTCATTCCAAATAGATTGAATACAACTGATGGTGACAAGGAAGGAACAGTGTCAGTGTGGTACAGACGGCCTTTTGAGACCAGAAAAAAATTCTTTAAGTGCTGTGGTCAACATGATCCAGTGAAATGTCCTTTCTCAAGGAAAATGTGCTTCTCCTGCCAGGGGGACCATGAGTTCAAGGAATGTCCAAAAAATGATGGATCCCGTTCCAATGATGAGGTATTCTGCTTCATGACAGAAAAGTCTCCCCTAAGTAACTTTTACATGAAGTATCCTATCCAAATCGATGGCACCCCATACAACTGCAATGAGCAATTTATCCAGAGTCAAAAAGCTAGGCTATTTGATGATAAAGAGGCAGTTGATCAAATTATGACATCAACTGATCCTAGAGAAATGAAGCGGTTGGGAAGGAGAATAAGGGGCTACGTAGACAGTGAGTGGAAACGGCATACCTCTGACATAATCATGGAGTGTGTTCGAAGGAAGGTCTATGACCACAAGGAGATGCAGGATTACCCATGATCTCTAGTACCCCTGGCATTGTGAAAAGTAACTCTGACCACGAACCAATGGCTGTATCCCCCATATTTGGAATGCAGGACAACTCTCCTGGGCTAAATTCAGGCTGCACAGCAGTTGAGAAGAACTGTGCAATCATCTTCGGTGACTCTAATGCTAAAGGATTAAGTGTGGATAATCCTGACTATGAGATCACCAAAATGTGCAGAGCCGGTGCCACAATCCAAGACATCTCTGAGCTGATGGAAGACTGTCCAGAAAATCCTGACGATGTAGATGCTGTGCTGATACAAATCGGAACGTGTAATTGGTCCTCAGACAGAACTGACTTTGTAACATCAAATGACTCACTGTATCGAGATTTTGTTGAAGCGCTCAACAGCGCGGCCTCCAAATACCCCCAAGCAGAACTGCTGGTATCCAGTGTCCCCCAGAGACTACCTCAAAGTCCAAATGAGGCCTATATTAGTGCAATTAACGCTGAAGTGAATGAGCTAAATGACTCTTTGAGAGCTCTTGCCATCAATGAGGACAATGTTGTGTTTATTGACATAGGTCATAGGCGTATCGGAGGGGGGGCAGGGGGGCGATCTCCCCCCAAAAGTTAGGGAAACAGTAAGATTCGGGCAAAAAGGCTAAGAAATTTGGGCAGATGATTAAATAAAAACTACTAAAAATTTATGATATCCAGGCAATTAAACTTGAAATGTTTATAAATTTAGATTGTGAAATTCGGGCAAATGTCGCTCGCCCCCCCCAAAAATTGCGCGTGCCGTACGCCTATGTTTATTGACAATAATGCTCAGCTCACTACAAATGATAAACCTGATGCTTCATTCTATTTTAAATCTGACAAAACTGGTGTCCACTTAAATCAAACCGGTCTGGCAAGGGTTGCACAGAACAAATCAAAGGGGCTGAGTGATCTCTTCTTTAATTCAACGGATGATCCTCAGTGGCAGGTGAAGTCAAAAAAACTGAACTGCCAATAGATATAGCCAATAACCCTTCAAGTAACTTTAATGATTATTCTCAATTTACTCAATCTTGAAGCAAACTCAGTTTGTTGTTCGGTGGTAAAAAGATACCAGAAAAACTCAGCATCCGCAATGGAAGAAATTTTGAAAAAGGCTATTGGCTTTCACTTGACATGTTCTGCTGATAATCCTGCCAGTGAACTAAAATGTTTGATTCTGTGCAGGTCATATATATCATTGACAATGGCAAAGGTGAAAACGAAGTTCTCTCTTGTATGTACATCAAATATTACACGGAACACAGTCTTGTTGCATTTATCGTTTATACAGGATGTGAACTCTTACACATATTTGATGTTGAGTAATTGTTTTGAAATTATAGCGCTTAAGATTCAAGATAACGACATGGCTAAACGTGGAAGTAGATATTGTGTATTTAAATTAATCGTTTTGAAAAAATTCTGGAGAGTTAAGTCAATGCACCTTGATTCTAATAGTATGCTAGATATTAACCAAAATATAGCAATGTCATATATTTGTGAAATGTCATTGTTGAATGAGATCAACTGTGTAATGATGACGTTACCTTGTAAAAGTGCACATTGTCGAATGTTTAAAATCAAAAACATGCCTAAACCTGTGTTCATGATGAAAATATGCAGTTCTGACAAGAGTGCTAATACACTTGGTATAAAATTGATTTCAGTCTTAAAACTTCTGTTATTTAAATGACTCAAAACATATTTCCATTCTATCATTTAAGCAATTTTGAACTAGCACAACTAATTGAAAGGCCTAATAAAAGGATAGAAAAGGTCTTGAATGAAAATAGATTTGACAGGTATGTTCGCAATACGCTTGAGAACGGTATGGCATAAATGTCAGAGTGCAGTTATCATCATGAAGAGTCACTCAGTAAATTACTGAATGATTATCCAGATGCCCTCAAAATTCTTAATCTTAATATAAGAAGTCTGGATAGGCATTTTGGTGATTTATTGGTTTTTATTGAAAAATCTTGATTATCATGTTGATGTGATAACTCTTTCAGAAATTGGCAGGAAGAACTCTCTCTTGCTTGTTTGTGGTTGAGCAGTACTTGGGAATTTTTTTTGCCCAATCTTATATTACAGAGTTTAAGAGATATTTATTTGGTAATTTTTTTAACTGGTGAGCTACTATTTCTTTATGGCTTCATCCAATTATCACCAGCAAGCATCCTGATTTTTTTATAATCTCAAAGTTACCAGATAGATTGAATTAGGTATGGAATAGATGGCGCTACAAGGCTCTCTCAGACTCAAGATCCCAGGTTCTGCAACTTTGTGCAAACCTCCAACAAACCTTTTGCAGATACGTATGATCAGACGTTTGCCCTGAACATTGCTTTCAAACGTTGTCCATACATATCAAAAACACATTGGAGAAACCTTGGAACTTATGTATTGCCAAATGTGCGACCATACCTTTGTGAAAATGAATCAAAGGTATGGTCATACGTAATAGTCTAAGGTTGTAAAAACCTCTCAAATGAATGTTCGACAAACCTATGATCAAAGGTACGGTCATACGTAATAGTCAACGTTCTTCAAACCTCTCAACCAAAGGTATGACTTACGTAATAGTCTAAGGTTTTAAAAACCTCTCAAATGAATGTTCGACAAACCTATGAATCAAAGGTAAGGTCATACGTAATAGTCAAACGTTCTTCAAACCTCTCAACCATGACTTACATATGACTGACACGTTTAGCCAAACGTTACAACCAAACGTTCTTCAAACCTCTCAACCAAAGGTATGACTTACGTATGACTCGAACGTTAGGCCAAACTATATAACAAACTATCTGCCAACCTCTTACTAAGGTTGTGACCTACGTTTGGTTTTCCATCTGAGTGCAACGTTTGGAAATTACCTTTGCCCTACCTTTGTCATACGTTGTTTGGTCCAACGTTTGATTCTAACCAAAATAGTTACGTAGCAAAAGGTTGGATTTACGTTGCTGCTCGGGAGGGAAAGTGTATACTTTTAATAATTAAGAATTTTATGGCCCAAAACTCAGCAGTTCGACTCATTCAAAAATTAAAATAGCATGACAGTGTAAGCCAGCATAGGAAACTGCTACACTGGCTACCAATTCCAGCTAGAATACAATTCAAACTCATGTTAACAACTTGGAAAGCAGTCAATGGACAAGCTCCTTTGTATATTCAAAATCTGATTCAGCCGAAATCTGAACGAAACTTCAATCTGAGAAGCAATAACAAAATGCTCTTATATGAACCAACTTCCTACAATAAAAACAAATATGAAGACAGAGCCTTTTCGCATAGCGCTCCAAAACTGTGGAACCAACTGCCGGAGATCGTCAAGGCCTCAAAAACTTGTGAAGGCTTCAAGAGAAATCTTAAAAATCACCTGTTTAAGAGTTTCTACAAATAAATCCATCATTCACAAGCGCCACTGAGCAGTTTTAAACTGGAATTGGCACTATATAACTGTCTATTATTATTATTATGTCTCGGTGCTATAATACACCTACTCTCATAACTCCAAGAGATTGCCCTGAGCTTTTATATTGAATGGATGAGGTTTGGGCCCGGTACAGCTATAAATAAGATTGTTATACATTTAGGCCCTACAGTAGTCATTTGAGGGGCCCAGCAAGTTAGGGCTATAGGCAATTTGCCTGTCTGGTGTGTTGACAGTTGACCCACTTCCAGGGAGAAACACTGAGAGCTCTATTGAAGTTTTTCAGGATAAGGGAACTTAGCTGGCTACTAAGAATGTCCCCTGAAGGTGGCTCGATACTCGTGAACTTTCCAAGATAGGATTTCTTAAAAATATTTTTAAATGATCCAAAATATAGTTTATAGAAAGGATATATAAACGAAAGTGGTCACTACCAGCCTTTCTTTCAAAATATTTGAGGTTATGCAAAAGAAAGTCAGTCCATGCAAACCTGAAAAACTAAATTTTTTTCTTAATTTTTTTACTGTGAAGTTTTCCCTGCCATTCAGTGGCCATTAGGGTGGTTTATTTTTAGATGGGAAAAAATTATTTTGTGAATTTCACATCGCATACCCTCTTATTTGATGAGGTTAGGTATAAAACTGATGCATGAGAAATTTTATGAAAATCCAACAAGAGGAAGGGGTCCCCCAAAAGCCTTTAAGTTGCAATGTTTTTTACCTTCAGCGAACGAAGTTCGAAGAAGGTATTGTTATCACTTTGGTAAAATGTTGTCCGTCCGCCGGGCGGGCGTCCGGGCGGTCGGGCGTCCGGGCGGCGGGCAGATAGATAGTTTCCGGGCCAGAACTCAGGCCCTAATTATTTTTTGCGTTTCCGGATCAAGACTCGGTCACTATCGCATGTACATGGATAAAATTTGGTACACATATAGCCTATGTAGTCCAATTGTGCCTTTTGATGGTCTGATTGATGGGTATTCTATAGTTTTTGAAATATTGAGAAAAAATAATAAAAACAATTTTTTTCATTTCTGGCCCAAAACTTGCCCAGTATTGCATGTACATGGATGACATTTCATAAACATATCACCTATATGATGCTGTTGTGCCTTTTGATGGTGTGATTCATGGTCATTCTATACTTTTCGAAATATTGAAAAAATATATTGCAAATTATAATTTTTGGTTTCTGGTCCAAAACTTAGCCTCTCTTGGATGTACCTTGACAAAAATGCATCCACATATTGCCTATAAAGATCTTTCACTGGTCTCATTGACAGGTAGTTTTAACACAGAAAAAATTTGAAAAATATAAATTAATATATACTTATTGGTTTTCGACCCACAGCTCATAACCTATTCCCTGTACATGTATGAAACTGCAACATAATAAGTGTAAATTTGTCTAGTTCAGCCTTTCCATGGTTTTACATACCCTGGCAGGCAGGCGGGCAGATGGTAGGGCAGCGGGTATATAGATAATTTCAGGCCAAGATTTGGCCACGATTGCATTATACCAATTTTGTCAACATCGCTTTTATGACTTTACAGATGTCTTTCGCTAAAGGTTTGCTGCTGCGCAGCCTATGTTTAAATTTTCGACCATTTTCGCCAATCCGCGGTTCTCCATAACCTCGTCAGTATTAGTCATACAGCATTCTAATTGCTATGGTTGGAAGGCTCTGAAAAAGACCTATATTTTGAATACCAACATCAATGGTCTAGGACGATATATTGACAATTGACTCTTCGGCCTGCACTTTTCTGAATGAAAATGTCGCTGACTGTCTAATCCTATTAAAAAAAGGCTTTTGATGTTTTTTTCACTGATAATTGCTGTGATTCACATTCTTCAAGTTCCAGAATAAGCAAACAAAATATTTTTTTAATTTTTGGTCATGGAAAATCCAGATTTATAAGTTTGGAAGTTTTAATGCAAAATTTCGTCAGAATTATTGAGACAATTCATGGAGGGGCCGTTATATTTCATATTTTAACTTCACAAGAATTAAATATAGGACTACATCATTGGAACCAGGAGAATGCTAAGAGTATTTCCTTTCATTTGGTACCATTCATGTTGCCCTGCAATAAATTCTGACGAAGATATTATATGAAATGCAACAGGCCCCATCTCACATTTTACGAGTTTTCAACTGACGTTAATATTAAAACTTCATCACTTACATGCCAGGCACTCCCGTGGTAAAAATCAAAAAGTTTTTTGTATTTGGTCATTCTGGAACTATGAGAATGCGAATCACTGTAATTATCATTGAAAAAAATTCCAAAGCCATTTTTTAAACAGGATTAGACAATCTGCGTCATTTTCATTCTAAAGAGTGCAGGCTGAAGAGCTAATGGGAATCAAGATATCGTCCTAGACCATTGATGTTGGTATGCAAATTGAAGGTCTTTTTGAGAGCTTTCCAACCATGGCAATTAGAATGTTGTATGACTAATACTGACGAAGTTTTAGAGAACCGCGAATTGGCGAAAATGGTCGAAAATTAAAAAAACATTGCAACTTAAAGGCCTTTGGGGGACCTCTTCCTCTTGTTGGATTTTCATAAAATTTAAGCTGCATTGTTTTTGCACCATTTCTCACAAAATTGGAGGGTATGCGAATTGATATTGACAAAAAAAGTTTTTTGGACCACCCTAGTGGCCATTCATCCTATGTTATTAAATGAAGCATGGAATTAAAGAGGACAGTTTCATGGAAAAGCTGATTAAAATTCCAGAAATATATATAGAGATTAAAGAACTTTTCTGCAGGTTCGGATCAAAAGTTATGATTTTAAAAATCAATTTTTTTTATGAACCATAGCGCTAAAAAAAATGACGAGATAGGATTTTTTATTTCTTTGTCATTTGCTTCCAAATGAAGTAAGGAACAATATAATGATACAGACATATGGCCCTATGGGCCTGGAAATTGATATAAACATTTATTTTTGTTACATAGTCATTTTTGAGAAACTAGAAATGCTTGCCGAAAATCGCCTACAAAAATTTTATACTAAAAGTAGAGAGCTGAAAGTTCGGCAGCTTATAGTCATCTTCATAGCGCATCTTATGCCCTAAACGAGAAGTCTCTAACCCCAACAGAAATGGCACAAATGGCAAACGAAGCGGCCGACGTATGGAATTATCAGAATTTAAAAAATTTTGAAGCTTTGCCCTGCTGCTGTGGTGACGTTAGGATAGATAGGGCCTGTCTGGCTGCGCGTGAATGTGCGCTCACCACCATTTATCATGAGTAGCGAGCCACCTTAAATGCTTATTTTATGATTTCTGTAATGCATTACATAATAGTCACATTGCAGGTTTGCTGAAGCGAAACATAAGTTTGCATACATATTCGATAATTTTATTTAAAAAATTTACATAAAGTGGTTCAATTACACTCTCTTAGTGACCTCCACTAAGCCTTAATGGACATAAGTTCTTAGTAGCCAGCTAAGTTCCCTTATCCTGAAAAACTTCACTAGGCCTACAACGATAACCACTGTTGATGACAGGGCAGTGTTGTGATGCAACAATCATGTGTTGGAGAGCTCAAACCCACAGGATTTGTTCACACAAATTGTCATCCAAACATCATTCTGCATCCCTGATGGATTATTCTAGGCTCACATGAAGACACTGTGGCAGGCGGCAGCACTGCCAGAGACACGGTAAGTCATCATGCATCAGTGATTCTGGGTCATGCAACACAGTGGCTCAGTGCATTCTGGAACAGACCACTGAAGAGTACACATGTCCTGCTTGTAAGTGCCATCCTAACCCCACGCCCAACGCGCTGCAACAACACAGACATTTTTTGTTCAGAGCTCCAAAACGTCAACTGTGGCCAGTTTTAGGGCCAGAGGCGTGGAACTCCACAGCGCTGTGGTTGATTTGGATGCTTACTGCTAAATGACGCACCTGCCCTGGCAAGCGGAGGGCTCACTTGTTGATAGTGCCATGTGGCGGATTAGTTCAGTCAGTTCATCATTGAAACTTAATAAAGTACTTAACTCAAAATAAATGAAGTTGTGTCTTAATGAGTCTTCCACTTGCTGCCTCATCAAATTTGTTACTTTAATTACTAAGTTATTATAATAATACAATTTGTAAAGAATATATAAATTGAAATTGACCTTGCTATTGTTGTATTCTCTGCAGAGATGGGCTCGAGTACCTAAGTACTCGTGTACTCGTGTACTCGAGTACATAAATTGCAACAAAAATAAGTTTGAAGATCGAGCATTTTCCTATGCAGCGCCAAAGCTCTGGAACACTTTGCCTGAAAAAGTGAGGACTGCACAAACATTAGAAAGCTTCAAGAAGAATCTAAAAATTAATTTGTTCAAGAATTCCTACAATTGATTTGATCTGAAAAAGCGCTGATGAGCAGTTTACTGAAATTAGCGCTATATAAATCCATATTATTATTATTATTATTATAATGATATATATACATAATTTATAATAAAGTAAAGAAATTGAGTTGTCAAGTGGTTGTGGGAATTACAATTGAAGTGAATTCCTAAATAATTATGCTAAATTGCTGATTTTCAGTGAAGGTTTAATTAATGAGAATTAATCAAATAACATGTTATAGAGATAATATTGACAATAGAAATGAAGAAGCATGACAATTCAAAAGTGCCATACCTGTCTGACTTCACAAAGTCTTTCATAACCTTCACTGTAAAATTTGAATTCTGAGTCAGCTTAAATGATTGAGTAAGATGGTTGCACAATTCCTTTGAGCTATCAGAGCTTGTTAATTGTTTAAAGTTATAACAACGAAAAGATTATCATAACTCAAAACATCAAGCTATGTTAGCTCAAACAATTTGTGCAACCATCTCACTCAATCATTTGAGCTAACTCAAAATTTCAGATTTTACAGTGTTATATATATATATATGTTTATTAATACCAAAACAGGTATATTAGTTACTCGAAAGAGAAAAAAGATAACATCATATATAACAAATTCAATTTAAGAAATACACAAAAAGTCACTGAAAGTGTCAATTTCTGATTGAGTCCAGTTTTCTACTGAACAGTCTCTCAGTTCTTTGATTGTCTTTACAGTACATAGTTCTGCTGGGGTGCACTGGTATTTGGCCATCCTCACTTCTTGTGCACCAGTTTTGCTGACCAGGCTGTCGATGTGCTTCATATTTGTTCCAATGATGGTATCAGCATCCTGGCTTGCCCGTTGGGCAATAAACTTTACAAGACCATTACTCTGGCTGTCCAGCATACTTTTAACCATCTTATGAAATCTCCTGAAAATCTGAATCTTGGAATGCTGCATCTCCGCCAAGCTAACCACGTATCGGACATGAGTTCTGGGATCTAGTTTCAAAAGCCTCCTCAGGCATTGGTTCCACATTGTGTGGAATTCTTCCACAGCCTTGTCTGTCATATTCCATGCTTTACAGCCATAAAAATGACAGCACTGAGATGAGAATAACTTCAGGACAATCTTCTCAGGAGCATCACCACAATTGGACAATAGACCATTGACTCGTCCTACTAGGTCTCCCCTTTTTCTGGAGATTTCTGTCTTTTCAGATAAATTTTGGCATAGCATATTCCCAAGATGCTTCACTTCCTTGACCCAAGGGACATCAGAGCCATTTAATGTAATCCTAAAGTGAGTTTCAGTTAAATTTTTCCTGGAAAAGTAAATACAAACAGACTTCCTGGGATTGTACTCCATACCATATTGTCTGGCAAAAGACTGACATTCGTCAATCATTAGTTGTAAGCCACTTAAACTAGGGCTAAGTAATGTGAGGTCATCTGCATAGCAGATTGAGCCGAGATAATGGATTCCTATCCAACACCCGTGGCCTTTGTTTTGCAAGCGAGATAAAAGTTCATCCATGTATACAGTGTACAAGATGGGAGACGCAATGCCTCCCTGACGTATACCATTTGAACATGTAAATTCCTTTGAGACGGTTCCATCCCAAACTGTTCGTGATATTTGGCGCACATATAAGTCTTTTAAGGCACATAGATCTATTGCACTCATATCCCTTGCAAGAAGAAGATCAAATAGTTTGTCGTACCTTATCCAGTCAAACGCTTTGGTTGCATCGAGGAAACAGCTGGCAACATCAGAGCCATGGTTCAAATAATGCTGAACTGTCTCTTTAACAACCAGGGTGCACATCGTTGTCCCTAATTGACTTTTAAAGCAAACTGCTTATCTGAAGTAATAAGTTTGCGACTGTTCCTTGCAAGTAAAACTAAATCCAGGAGCTTACTGAGGCATGATGAGAGGGCAATACCCCGATAATTTGCATCTGAGCACCGGTCCCCTTGAGAATCCTTTGGAATAGAACTTAGAGTACTCAGTAGAACATTGCAGGGTTGATGACCATGCATGAGCACAGCCGTAACAATCTGGGCAAAATTGTCAAAGAATAAGTCAGTTGCATATTTGACATGGTTTGAGATTAATCCTTTATTGCCATCTGATTTTCCTTCCTTCAACTTCCCAGCAGCATATACCATGTCTCTGGTGATAATAGCTTCACAAGGATCCATCACTTGTAATTTCTCTGATATTATACCATCAATATCAGCCAGTCTTTGAGCATCGGAGGGAACACTGTTAAACAACTTTTCATATTTATCAGAAAATATGGAGGTTATTTTCTCAGCGTCAGTTTCATTATTGATGCTGATTGTCTTACATGCCTTGGAACTGTTGATCCGTTTGATTTCTCTGAAAAAATCCCTGGAGTTTTTGTTGCACATTGCTTCTGCCATCTTTCCGTACCTGACGCTTTTTTCTCTGTGTTTACATCGACGAACAGCATAAAAATACTGTTTCTTACTCTCAGTCATATTGTCATATAGCATGCCATGTTTGGGTCTTCCTGCTTGCTTCCACAAGTTGAACCAAAATAAGGAGTCCTGTCTCTGCGGCTTAACTAGTTCATTCCAACCTGGCATGCACTTGGAGTTTTTTGCCACCAACTTCTTGGATGGAAAACATTGTCCTGCTTCCAAGCATATGTTTACAAGATCATTGCACCATTTATCTATTTCCTTGAAATGAGTGTCATCAGTGCATTGTAAATTTCTACAAACTGAAACGTTATGTAATCCTTGCTGACAAAGTAAAGAATTCATATTATCCTTGTATGTCATTATGTCCTGGTCAGTGACCTTATGCCACAAAATTTTACAGTCCTGATTTGTAGTCGGATTCTCGACTTTAACATATCCAGGATGAGACTTCATTACCAACACAATTGGCCTATGACCAGGTGGAGTAATTTCACTGTCATAAACTGTCACTTTCTTAATCAAATGCAGCAGATCTTGATCAATGCAAAAATGATCAATTAGTGAAAAAGTCTTTCTAACTTCATTTGAAAAAGGATAATACAGTTATGATGTTAATGTGGTAAATGTTATCATCAGAGTTAATAATATAAAGTCTATATCTGTTTGCAGAATGAAACATACTTAATAAAGACTTGTAATATTTTAAATTCATAGAAATATTTTATTCAGGACTATACTATGAGTTGCCTAATTGCTATTTAAGACAATGAGAAGTGTTAGAATTATTTATTTGGAAATGACAGAATCAAAAATGTGAATGATGTCAAAAAATAATGACATTTTCATACTTGTGATTTTAAAGACACCATAACTTTAATATATTATGCCTGGTCTTCCTAAAATTTGCAGATAACCAGTTGAAGTTCACACACTAGGCCTTTTAAAAAACATATTGTGTGCCTTTTGTACTATACTGACCAAGTGTTGTAAAAAAGTGCTTGTAAATACAAAGTAGTTAGATGCCAATTTAAGAAACTGAACTTGATGTCTTCTCTAGTTGGATTCAGCAATTATATCATTTCAAGCAGTTTTATGATATTTTATACAGTGTCTTGCAGATCTGGTTTACTACTTGTACTTGTACTCGAGTACATTTGGATGTACTCGTGCCCATCCCTGATTCTCTGTACACTGCGTTCCCAATTATTATGCAACGAGGCTTTTTCGTGATATATCCATCAGAAATAATACCAAATGGACGTCCTTCACACATAATGATCAATGTGCCATGGAAGCAACATCCTGTCACTTTTGTCCAATTATGTTAGGTGTTATGCTAAATTATCAGGTTTTGAGGTGTTCCCAATTATAATGCAATGATGCTTTTTCGTGATATATCCCTCAGAAATAATACCAAATGGAAGTCCATCACACATAATGATCAATGTGCCAAGGAAGCAACATCCTGTCACTTTTGTCCAATTATGTTAGGTGTTATGCTAAATTATCAGGTTTAGAGGTGTTCCCAATTATTATGCAATGAGGCTTTTTCGTGATATATCCATCAGAAATAATACCAAATGGAAGTCCATCACACACATTGATCAATGTGCCATGGAAGCAACATCCTGTCACTTTTGTTCAATTATGTTAGGTGTTATGCTAAATTATCAGGTTCTGAGGTGTTCCCAATTATTATGCAATGATGTTTTTTCGTGATATATCCATCAGAAATAATACCGAATGGAAGTCCATCACACAAAATTATCAATTTTCCATTGAAGCAACATCCTGTCACTTTTGTCCAATTATGTTAGGTGTTATGCTAAATTATCAGGTTTAGAGGTGTTCCCAATTATTATGCAATGAGGCTTTTTCGTGATATATCCATCAGAAATAATACCAAATGGAAGTCCATCACACACAATGATCAATGTGCCATGGAAGCAACATCCTGTCACTTTTGTCCAATTATGTTAGGTGTTATGCTAAATTTTCAGGTTTAGAGGTGTTCCCAATTATTATGCAACGAGGCTTTTTCGTGATATATCCCTCAGAAATAATACCAAATGGAAGTCCATCACACATAATGATCAATGTGCCATGGAAGCAACATCCTGTCACTTTTGTCCAATTATGTTAGGTGTTATGCCTAATTATCAGGTTTTGAGGTGTTCCCAATTATAATGCAATGATGCTTTTTCGTGATATATCCATCAGAAATAATACCAAATGGAAGTCCATCACACATAATGATCAATGTGCCATGGAAGCAACATCCTGTCACTTTTGTCCAATTATGTTAGGTGTTATGCTGAATTATCAGGTTCTTAGGTGTTGCCAATTATTATGCAACGATGCTTTTTCGTGATATATCCATCAGAAATAATACCAAATGGAAGTCCATCACACAAAATGATCAATGTGCCATGGAAGCAACATCCTGTCAATTTTGTCCAATTACGTTAGGTGTTATGCTAAATTTTCAGGTTTAGAGGTGTTTCCAATTATTATGCAATGAGGCTTTTTCGTGATATATCCATAAGAAATAATACCAACTGGATGTCCTTCACACATAATGATCAATGTGCCATGGAAGCAACATCCTGTCAATTTTGTCCAATTATGTTAGGTGTTATGCTATATTATCAGGTTTTGAGGTGTTCCCAATTATTATGCAACGAGGCTTTTTCGTGATCCATCAGAAATAATACCAAATGGAAGTCCATCACACATAATGATCAATGTGCCATGGAAGCAACATCCTGTCACTTTTGTCCAATTATGTTAGGTGTTATGCTAAATTATCAGGTTTTGAGGTGTTCCCAATTATTATGCAACAATGTTTTTTACGTGATATATCCATCAGAAATAATACCAAATGGAAGTCCATCACACAAAATGATCAATGTGCTATGGAAGCAACATCCTGTCACTTTTTTCCAATTATGTTAGGTGTTATGCTGAATTATCAGGTTTAGAGGTGTTCTCAATTATTATGCAATGATGCTTTTTCGTGATATATCCATCAGAAATAAGACCAACTGGACGTCCTTCACACATAATGATCAATGTGCCATGGAAGCAACATCCTGTCACTTTTGTCCAATTATGTTAGGTGTTATGCTAAATTTTCAGGTTTAGAGGTGTTGCCAATTATTATGCAACGATGCTTTTTCGTGATATATCCATCAGAAATAATACCAAATGGAAGTCCATCACACAAAATGATCAATGTGCCATGGAAGCAACATCCTGTCACTTTTGTCCAATTATGTTAGGTGTTATGCCAAATTATCAGGTTTTGAGGTGTTCCCAATTATTATGCAATGAGGCTTTTTCGTGATATATCCATCAGAAATAATACCAACTGGATGTCCATCACACATAATGATCAATGTGCCATGGAAGCAACATCCTGTCACTATTGTCCAATTATGTTAGGTGTTATGCTTAATTATCAGGTTTTGAGGTGTTCCCAATTATAATGCAATGATGCTTTTTCGTGATATATCCATCAGAAATAATACTAACTGGACATCCTTCACACATAATGATCAATGTGCCATGAAAGCAAAATCCTGTCACTTTTGTCCAATTATGTTAGGTGTTATGCTAAATTATCAGGTTTTGAGGTGTTCCCAATTATAATGCAATGACGCTTTTTCGTGATATTATATCCATCAGAAATAATACTAACTGGACGTCCTTCACACATAATGATCAATGTGCCATGGAAGCAACATCCTGTCACTTTTGTCCAATTATGTTAGGTGTTATGCTAAATTATCAGGTTTTGAGGTGTTCCCAATTATAATGCAATGATGCTTTTTCGTATATATCCATCAGAAATAATACCAACTGGATGTCCATCACACATAATGATCAATGTGCCATGGAAGCAACATCCTGTCCCTTTTGTCCAATTATGTTAGGTGTTATGCTGAATTATCAGGTTTTGAGGTGTTCCCAATTATTATGCAACAATGCTTTTTCGTGATATATCCATCAGAAATAATACTAACTGGACGTCCTTTACACATAATGATCAATGTGCCATGGAAGCAACATCCTGTCACTTTTGTCCAATTATGTTAGGTGTTATGCCTAATTATCAGGTTCTGAGGTGTTCCCAATTATTATGCAATGAGGCTTTTTCGTGATATTATATCCATAAGAAATAATACTAACTGAACGTCCTTCACACACATTGATCAATGTGCCATGGAAGCAACATCCTGTCACTTTTGTCCAATTATGTTAGGTGTTATGCTAAATTATCAGGTTTTGAGGTGTTCCCAATTATTATGCAACGAGGCTTTTTCGTGATCCATCAGAAATAATACCAACTGGATGTCCATCACACATAATGATCAATGTGCCGTGGAAGCAACATCCTGTCACTTTTGTCCAATTATGTTAGGTGTTATGCCTAATTATCAGGTTTTGAGGTGTTCCCAATTATAATGCAATGATGCTTTTTTGAGATATATCCATCAGAAATAATACCAACTGGATGTCCATCACACATAATGATCAATGTGCCATGGAAGCACCATCCTGTCACTTTTGTCCAATTATGTTAGGTGTTATGCCTAATTATAAGGTTTTGAGGTGTTCCCAATTATTATGCAACAATGCTTGTTCGTGATATATCCATCAGAAATATTACCAACTGGATGTCCATCACACATAATGATCAATGTGCCATGGAAGCAACATCCTTTCACTTTTGTCCAATTATGTTAGGTGTTATGCTATATTATCAGGTTTTGAGGTGTTCCCAATTATTATGCAACAATACTTTTTCGTGATATATCCATCAGAAATAATACCAACTGGATGTCCATCACACAAAATGATCAATGTGCCGTGGAAGCAAAATCCTGTCACTTTTGTCCAATTATGTTAGGTGTTATGCTAAATTATCAGGTTTTGAGGTGTTCCCAATTATAATGCAATGATGCTTTTTCGTGACATATCCATCAGAAATAATACTAACTGGACGTCCTTCACACATAATGATCAATGTGCCATGGAAGCAACATCCTGTCACTTTTGTCCAATTATGTTAGGTGTTATGCCTAATTATCAGGTTTTGAGGTGTTCCCAATTATTATGCAACAATGCTTGTTCGTGATATATCCATCAGAAATATTACCAACTGGATGTCCATCACACATAATGATCAATGTGCCAAGGAAGCAACATCCTGTCACTTTTGTCCAATTATGTTAGGTGTTATGCCTAATTATCAGGTTTTGAGGTGTTCCCAATTATTATGCAACAATGCTTGTTCGTGATATATCCATCAGAAATAATACCAAATGGAAGTCCATCACACATAATGATCAATGTGCCATGGAAGCAACATCCTGTCACTTTTGTCCAATTATGTTAGGAGTTATGCTAAATTATCAGGTTTGAGGTATTCCCAATTATTATGCAATGATGCTTGTTCGTGATATATCCATCAGAAATAATACCAAATGGAAGTCCATCACACATAATGATCAATGTGCCATGGAAGCAACATCCTGTCACTTTTTTCCAATTATGTTAGGTGTTATGCTAAATTATCAGGTTTATAGGTGTTCCCAATTATTATGCAACAAGGCTTTTTCGTGATATATCCATCAGAAATAATACTAACTGGACGTCCTTCACACATAATGATCAATGTGCCATGGAAGCAACATCCTGTCACTTTTGTCCAATTATGTTAGGTGTTATGCTAAATTATCAGGTTTTGAGGTGTTCCCAATTATAATGCAATGACGCTTTTTCGTGATATATCCATCAGACATAATACTAACTGGACTTCCTTCACACATAATGATCAATGTGCCATGAAAGCAACATCCTGTCACTTTTGTCCAATTATGTTAGGTGTTATGCTAAATTATCAGGTTTTGAGGTGTTCCCAATTATAATGCAATGACGCTTTTTCTTGATATATCCATCAGAAATAATACTAACTGGACGTCCTTCACACATAATGATCAATGTGCCATGGAAGCAACATCCTGTCACTTTTGTCCAATTATGTTAGGTGTTATGCCAAATTATCAGGTTCTGAGGTGTTCCCAATTATTATGCAATGAGGCTTTTTCGTGATATTATATCCATAAGAAATAATACTAACTGAACGTCCTTCACACACATTGATCAATGTGCCATGGAAGCAACATCCTGTCACTTTTGTCCAATTATGTTAGGTGTTATGCCTAATTATCAGGTTTTGAGGTGTTCCCAATTATAATGCAATGATGCTTTTTCGTGATATATCCATCAGAAATAATACCAAATGGAAGTCCATCACACAAAATGATCAATGTGCCATGGAAGCAACATCCTTTCACTTTTGTCCAATTATGTTAGGTGTTATGCCTAATTATCAGGTTTTGAGGTGTTCCCAATTATAATGCAATGATGCTTTTTCGTGATATATCCATCAGAAAAAGTACCAACTGAATGTCCATCACACATAATGATCAATGTGCCATGGAAGCAACATCCTGTCACTTTTGTCCAATTATGTTAGGTGTTATGCTAAATTATCAGGTTTATAGGTGTTCCCAATTATAATGCAATGATGCTTTTTCGTGATATATCCATCAGAAATAATACCAACTGGACGTCCTTCACACATAATGATCAATGTGCCATGGAAGCACCATCCTGTCACTTTTGTCCAATTATGTTAGGTGTTATGCCTAATTATAAGGTTTTGAGGTGTTCCCAATTATTATGCAACAATGCTTGTTCGTGATATATCCATCAGAAATATTACCAACTGGATGTCCATCACACATAATGATCAATGTGCCATGGAAGCAACATCCTTTCACTTTTGTCCAATTATGTTAGGTGTTATGCTATATTATCAGGTTTTGAGGTGTTCCCAATTATTATGCAACAATACTTTTTCGTGATATATCCATCAGAAATAATACCAACTGGATGTCCATCACACAAAATGATCAATGTGCCATGGAAGCAACATCCTGTCACTTTTGTCCAATTATGTTAGGTGTTATGCCTAATTATCAGGTTTTGAGGTGTTCCCAATTATTATGCAACAATGTTTTTTTCGTGATATATCCATCAGAAATAATACCAAATGGAAGTCCATCACACAAAATGATCAATGTGCTATGGAAGCAACATCCTGTCACTTTTTTCCAATTATGTTAGGTGTTATGCTGAATTATCAGGTTTAGAGGTGTTCTCAATTATTATGCAATGATGCTTTTTCGTGATATATCCATCAGAAATAATACCAACTGGATGTCCGTCACACAAAATGATCAATGTGCCATGGAAGCAACATCCTGTCACTTTTGTCCAATTATGTTAGGTGTTATGCTAAATTTTCAGGTTTAGAGGTGTTCCCAATTATTATGCAACGAGGCTTTTTCGTGATATATCCCTCAGAAATAATACCAAATGGAAGTCCATCACACAAAATGATCAATGTGCCATGGAAGCAACATCCTGTCACTTTTGTCCAATTATGTTAGCTGTTATGCAAAATTTTCAGGTTTAGAGGTGTTTCCAATTATTATGCAATGAGGCTTTTTCGTGATCCATCAGAAATAATACCAACTGGACGTCCTTCACACATAATGATCAATGTGCTATGGAAGCAACATCCTGTCACTTTTTTCCAATTATGTTAGGTGTTATGCTGAATTATCAGGTTTAGAGGTGTTCTCAATTATTATGCAATGATGCTTTTTCGTGATATATCCATTAGAAATAATACTAACTGGACGTCCTTCACACATAATGATCAATGTGCCATGGAAGCAACATCCTGTCACTTTTGTCCAATTATGTTTGGTGTTATGCTACATTATCAGGTTTAGAGGTGTTCCCAATTATTATGCAATGATGTTTTTTCGTGATATATCCATCAGAAATAATACCGAATGGAAGTCCATCACACAAAATTATCAATTTTCCATTGAAGCAACATCCTGTCACTTTTGTCCAATTATGTTAGGTGTTATGCTATATTATCAGGTTTTGAGGTGTTCCCAATTATTATGCAACGAGGCTTTTTCGTGATCCATCAGAAATAATACCAAATGGAAGTCCATCACACAAAATGATCAATGTGCCATGGAAGCAACATCCTGTCAATTTTGTCCAATTATGTTAGGTGTTATGCTATATTATCAGGTTTTGAGGTGTTCCCAATTATTATGCAACAATGCTTTTTCTTGATATATCCATCAGAAATATTACCAACTGGACGTCCTTCACACATAATGATCAATGTGCCATGGAAGCAACATCCTGTCACTTTTGTCCAATTATGTTAGGTGTTATGCCTAATTATCAGGTTTTGAGGTGTTCCCAATTATAATGCAATGATGCTTTTTCGTGATATATCCATCAGAAATAATACTAACTGGACATCCTTCACACATAATGATCAATGTGCCATGAAAGCAAAATCCTGTCACTTTTGTCCAATTATGTTAGGTGTTATGCTAAATTATCAGGTTTTGAGGTGTTCCCAATTATAATGCAATGACGCTTTTTCGTGATATATCCATCAGAAATAATACTAACTGGACGTCCTTCACACATAATGATCAATGTGCCATGGAAGCAACATCCTGTCACTTTTGTCCAATTATGTTAGGTGTTATGCTAAATTATCAGGTTTTGAGGTGTTCCCAATTATAATGCAATGACGCTTTTTCGTGATATATCCATCAGACATAATACTAACTGGACTTCCTTCACACATAATGATCAATGTGCCATGAAAGCAACATCCTGTCACTTTTGTCCAATTATGTTAGGTGTTATGCTAAATTATCAGGTTTTGAGGTGTTCCCAATTATAATGCAATGACGCTTTTTCTTGATATATCCATCAGAAATAATACTAACTGGACGTCCTTCACACATAATGATCAATGTGCCATGGAAGCAACATCCTGTCACTTTTGTCCAATTATGTTAGGTGTTATGCCAAATTATCAGGTTCTGAGGTGTTCCCAATTATTATGCAATGAGGCTTTTTCGTGATATTATATCCATAAGAAATAATACTAACTGAACGTCCTTCACACACATTGATCAATGTGCCATGGAAGCAACATCCTGTCACTTTTGTCCAATTATGTTAGGTGTTATGCCTAATTATCAGGTTTTGAGGTGTTCCCAATTATAATGCAACGATGCTTTTTCGTGATATATCCATCAGAAATAATACCAAATGGAAGTCCATCACACAAAATGATCAATGTGCCATGGAAGCAACATCCTGTCACTTTTGTCCAATTACGTTAGGTGTTATGCTAAATTATCAGGTTTTGAGGTGTTCCCAATTATTATGCAACGAGGCTTTTTCGTGATCCATCAGAAATAATACCAACTGGATGTCCATCACACATAATGATCAATGTGCCGTGGAAGCAACATCCTGTCACTTTTGTCCAATTATGTTAGGTGTTATGCTAAATTATCAGGTTTTGAGGTGTTCCCAATTATAATGCAATGATGCTTTTTTGAGATATATCCATCAGAAATAATACCAACTGGATGTCCATCACACATAATGATCAATGTGCCATGGAAGCACCATCCTGTCACTTTTGTCCAATTATGTTAGGTGTTATGCCTAATTATAAGGTTTTGAGGTGTTCCCAATTATTATGCAACAATGCTTGTTCGTGATATATCCATCAGAAATATTACCAACTGGATGTCCATCACACATAATGATCAATGTGCCATGGAAGCAACATCCTTTCACTTTTGTCCAATTATGTTAGGTGTTATGCTATATTATCAGGTTTTGAGGTGTTCCCAATTATAATGCAATGATGCTTTTTCGTGATATATCCATCAGAAATAATACTAACTGGACGTCCTTCACACATAATGATCAATGTGCCATGGAAGCAACATCCTGTCACTTTTGTCCAATTATGTTAGGTGTTATGCCTAATTATAAGGTTTTGAGGTGTTCCCAATTATTATGCAACAATGCTTGTTCGTGATATATCCATCAGAAATATTACCAACTGGATGTCCATCACACATAATGATCAATGTGCCATGGAAGCAACATCCTTTCACTTTTGTCCAATTATGTTAGGTGTTATGCTATATTATCAGGTTTTGAGGTGTTCCCAATTATAATGCAATGATGCTTTTTCGTGATATATCCATCAGAAATAATACTAACTGGACGTCCTTCACACATAATGATCAATGTGCCATGGAAGCAACATCCTGTCACTTTTTTCCAATTATGTTAGGTGTTATGCCTAATTATCAGGTTTTGAGGTGTTCCCAATTATAATGCAACAATGCTTTTTCGTGATATATCCATCAGAAATAATACTAACTGGACGTCCTTCACACATAATGATCAATGTGCCATGGAAGCAACATCCTGTCACTTTTGTCCAATTATGTTAGGTGTTATGCCTAATTATAAGGTTTTGAGGTGTTCCCAATTATTATGCAACAATGCTTGTTCGTGATATATCCATCAGAAATATTACCAACTGGATGTCCATCACACATAATGATCAATGTGCCATGGAAGCAACATCCTTTCACTTTTGTCCAATTATGTTAGGTGTTATGCCTAATTATCAGGTTTTGAGGTGTTCCCAATTATAATGCAATGATGCTTTTTCGTGATATATCCATCAGAAATAATACCAAATGGAAGTCCATCACACATAATGATCAATGTGCCATGGAAGCAACATCCTGTCACTTTTGTCCAATTATGTTAGGTGTTATGCCTAATTATCAGGTTCTGAGGTGTTCCCAATTATTATGCAACAATGCTTGTTCGTGATATATTCATCAGAAATAATACCAACTGGATGTCCATCACACATAATGATCAATGTGCCATGGAAGCAACATCCTGTCACTATTGTCCAATTATGTTAGGTGTTATGCTGAATTATCAGGTTTAGAGGTGTTCCCAATTATAATGCAATGATGCTTTTTCGTATATATCCATCAGAAATAATACCAACTGGATGTCCTTCACACATAATGATCAATGTGCCATGGAAGCAACATCCTGTCGCTTTTGTCCAATTATGTTTGGTGTTATGCTAAATTATCAGGTTTTGAGGTGTTCCCAATTATAATGCAATGATGCTTTTTCGTGATATATCCATCAGAAATAATACCAACTGGACGTCCATCACACATAATGATCAATGTGCCAAGGAAGCAACATCCTGTCACTTTTGTCCAATTATGTTAGGTGTTATGCTAAATTATCAGGTTTGAGGTATTCCCAATTATTATGCAACAATGCTTGTTCGTCATATATCCATCAGAAATAATACCAACTGGATGTCCATCACACAAAATGATCAATGTGCCATGGAAGCAACATCCTGTCACTTTTGTCCAATTATGTTAGGTGTTATGCCTAATTATCAGGTTTTGAGGTGTTCCCAATTATAATGCAATGACGCTTTTTCGTGATATATCCATCAGACATAATACTAACTGGACTTCCTTCACACATAATGATCAATGTGCCATGAAAGCAACATCCTGTCACTTTTGTCCAATTATGTTAGGTGTTATGCCTAATTATCAGGTTTTGAGGTGTTCCCAATTATAATGCAATGATGCTTGTTCGTGATATATCCATCAGAAATAATACTAACTGGACGTCCTTCACACATAATGATCAATGTGCCATGGAAGCAACATCCTGTCACTTTTGTCCAATTATGTTAGGTGTTATGCCTAATTATCAGGTTTTGAGGTGTTCCCAATTATAATGCAATGATGCTTGTTCGTGATATATCCATCAGAAATAATACTAACTGGACGTCCTTCACACATAATGATCAATGTGCCATGGAAGCAACATCCTGTCACTTTTGTCCAATTATGTTAGGTGTTATGCTAAATTATCAGGTTTTGAGGTGTTCCCAATTATTATGCAACAATGCTTTTTCGTGATATATCCATCAGAAATAATACCAACTGGATGTCCATCACACATAATGATCAATGTGCCATGGAAGCAACATCCTGTCACTTTTGTCCAATTATGTTAGGTGTTATGCCTAATTATCAGGTTTTGAGGTGTTCCCAATTATAATGCAATGATGCTTTTTCGTGATATATCCATCAGAAATAATACCAAATGGAAGTCCATCACACATAATGATCAATGTGCCATGGAAGCAACATCCTGTCCCTTTTGTCCAATTATGTTAGGTGTTATGCTAAATTATCAGGTTTTGAGGTGTTCCCAATTATTATGCAACAATGCTTTTTCGTGATATATCCATCAGAAATAATACTAACTGGACATCCTTCACACATTATGATCAATGTGCCATGGAAGCAACATCCTGTCACTTTTGTCCAATTATGTTAGGTGTTATGCTAAATTATCAGGTTTTGAGGTGTTCCCAATTATTATGCAACAATGCTTTTTCGTGATATATCCATCAGAAATAATACTAACTGGACATCCTTCACACATTATGATCAATGTGCCATGGAAGCAACATCCTGTCACTTTTGTCCAATTATGTTAGGTGTTATGCTAAATTATCAGGTTTTGAGGTGTTCCCAATTATTATGCAACAATGCTTTTTCGTGATATATCCATCAGAAATAATACCAACTGGATGTCCATCACACATAATGATCAATGTGCCATGGAAGCAACATCCTGTCACTTTTGTCCAATTATGTTAGGTGTTATGCTAAATTATCAGGTTTTGAGGTGTTCCCAATTATTATGCAACAATGCTTTTTCGTGATATATCCATCAGAAATAATACCAACTGGATGTCCATCACACATAATGATCAATGTGCCATGGAAGCAACATCCCGTCACTTTTGTCCAATTACGTTAGGTGTTATGCCTAATTATCAGGTTTTGAGGTGTTCCCAATTATAATGCAATGATGCTTGTTCGTGATATATCCATCAGAAATAATACTAACTGGACGTCCTTCACACATAATGATCAATGTGCCATGGAAGCAACATCCTGTCACTTTTGTCCAATTATGTTAGGTGTTATGCTAAATTATCAGGTTTTGAGGTGTTCCCAATTATAATGCAATGACGCTTTTTCGTGATATATCCATCAGACATAATACTAACTGGACTTCCTTCACACATAATGATCAATGTGCCATGAAAGCAACATCCTGTCACTTTTGTCCAATTATGTTAGGTGTTATGCTAAATTATCAGGTTTTGAGGTGTTCCCAATTATAATGCAATGATGCTTGTTCGTGATATATCCATCAGAAATAATACTAACTGGACGTCCTTCACACATAATGATCAATGTGCCATGGAAGCAACATCCTGTCACTTTTGTCCAATTATGTTAGGTGTTATGCTAAATTATCAGGTTTTGAGGTGTTCCCAATTATTATGCAACAATGCTTTTTCGTGATATATCCATCAGAAATAATACCAACTGGATGTCCATCACACATAATGATCAATGTGCCATGGAAGCAACATCCTGTCACTTTTGTCCAATTATGTTAGGTGTTATGCTAAATTATCAGGTTTTGAGGTGTTCCCAATTATTATGCAACAATGCTTTTTCGTGATATATCCATCAGAAATAATACTAACTGGACATCCTTCACACATTATGATCAATGTGCCATGGAAGCAACATCCTGTCACTTTTGTCCAATTATGTTAGGTGTTATGCTAAATTATCAGGTTTTGAGGTGTTCCCAATTATTATGCAACAATGCTTTTTCGTGATATATCCATCAGAAATAATACTAACTGGACGTCCTTCACACATAATGATCAATGTGCCATGGAAGCAACATCCTGTCACTTTTGTCCAATTATGTTAGGTGTTATGCTATATTATCAGGTTTTGAGGTGTTCCCAATTATAATGCAATGATGCTTTTTCGTATATATCCATCAGAAATAATACCAACTGGACGTCCTTCACACATAATGATCAATGTGCCATGGAAGCAACATCCTGTCACTTTTGTCCAATTATGTTAGGTGTTATGCTAAATTATCAGGTTTTGAGGTGTTCCCAATTATAATGCAATGATGCTTTTTCGTCATATATCCATCAGAAGTAATACTAACTGGACGTCCTTCACACATAATGATCAATGTGCCATGGATGCTGTTTCCTGTCACTTTTGTCCAATTATGTTAGGTGTTATGCTATATTATCAGGTTTTGAGGTGATCCCAATTATTATGCACATTCTTGAAAAAGCATCCATTGTCACTCAAAATTACCCAAATTGATCTGAAAATCCCATCCACATATACCCTATTACACTATACAAAAAGGACAAGCATCATTTCAAACATGGGCGCATTCATATGATAGTTCTAATCCAATGTTATTCCCTTGTATTGAAATAGCATGGGAATTACCATTTTATTACAATAAAAAGACTTAAGGTGGCTCAATACTCGTGAACTTTCCAAGATAGGATTTCTTAAGAATAGTTTAGAATGATCCAAAATATAGTTTATAGCAAGGATATGTAAAAAAAAAGTGGTCTCAACCACGGATGGGCACTAGGCATACAACTTTTCAATTTTTTTCCTCCAATTCAATTTCCTGTGTCATAGCCTGATGAACTTTTGTATAAAAACCACTGCAGTTAAGTCATTTTTGACCTATCTTCAAAAAAGTTCACCCATGAACTCATGTTTGTGTTGGCCATCTATTACAGTCAGAAAATGGCAATTTTCCGCCGGTGGAGTACTTTATTTCATCTTATAGCTTTTTGTCTATTGAAGATACAGCAACCAAAGTAATACCAAATTAAAGCATTTGAAATTAGCTTTTCAGTGGACCATATAAGGCACTTCACATATTTCACGTTACCTTGTATGAGCTAATATTATGCAGTTTCCTTCCAATTTTATCATTTTTCTGTTGAAAAATTTAGTGGATTTGTCAACTATTTTGCAAATAATTAAGCTATAGCATTATTAGAGATTCCTGATGAAAAGCACAATGCTATAGTATTACTTTATGCCACCGCATATCAACAAAATTAAATTGAAGTGAGGATGAAACTCACTGATAGCACAGATGCACAGGCTGCGGAAGGATTTTCAAGTGTCAAGAGAGACCTCACCAACCTTCCTTATTAAACTTACACATTTGTCAACTTTGAGGAACTGTCCTGACTTTTCTGGTATTCACATGCATGTCTTTTAGTCCTTTACACAACATATGTGTATTAAAACTATCTCTGCAGCATTGTAAACTGTCAAATTCCAGGAATTTTGCTTCTTTGGCCATGTAAACAATATTCACTTGTGAAATGTATTCTCAGATGTTGTCGGCCACAGCTCATGATGGGTTTATCCATCAAATAAGTTTTGTTTGAAGTTGTTCAGAAGAACAAAGAGAAATGGAAGAGAAATAGGTCCATTCCCATTAATCTGGAAGTCATGTGCCTGTAGAAAAGAAGTCTGACTGACCCGCAGAAGCCAAATTGCTCTCAAGAAGCGGGCTGTTGGTGATACCTAATTTCTTGGGAAGTCAGTTGAAAACAGAAAGGACAGAGTGGCAAAATTATCAACTGAGTTTATGCAGCCGGGGACAATTAAACTACTTTCCAATGATTTTTGAGCAAGTGACATTATCCAAGCTCGAAAATGTGCTACATTGACAAATTAGTGAGAAAAACAAAAATATGAGCCTGTAGCAAAATTATTGAATGGCTCATGCAGATGAAAATTTAAGCTGTATTCTATCAAAGTTCAAGGTCGGCTATTTGGCAGGCAAAGCTGCAAGTAAGTGCCTGGATTACAGAAATAGTATGTGAGCCAGAGCTGTGATACAGCTGTATGTCACAATTTGTCAGCACTATGTTTTAGAGTGAAATCCATGCATTTTCATGGATCGGGAGCCGGTGGACCGAATGAAGTCATCAAATGTATAGCATATTTGTCAAAGATTTATAATAAAACATTATGAACTCCAAGGGTCCTTCCAGAATGGAACTCATGTCATTGATGATCAAACTGGTGGGAGAAATAATTATTAAGAAGTTTCTGTCCTTCGACGAAATCAAATCTTTCCCTTTCAGGTTTAAGAAGTTCCAAGTATCAGTAAAATTAATGCCAAATGGAATTCCAGAGACATCCCAGCTTTAATGGCCTTTTATCTGAGGTCATATTTGAGGGAAAGACTGCTTGCAGTCTGTCAGTTTATCTCTAATAACTGGACAGACCACTGGATCAATGATCAAATGTATCAAGCTGGAGAGAATGTGAAGCTTTCACAAGCCTTGTATAGTATACCTTCTATAAGACACTTTGAAGTTCTTGAAAATCACTGAAAGCAAGTGCCATCAAAACTAAACATCAGCAGGAATAAAATCAATGTAGTGAACAAACAATTAAGGTCATGAAAGAACTGCACACCAAATGCAAAAACTAAGGAAATTTGCGATTGCACTTCACTCTTACTTATGACTTGTTGTAGCTTAAAAAATCCATATTCTGCAACCTTCTTCTGTATGAATTGCTTTATAATTGCATTGAAATATAAAGTGTGGCTCTTCTAGTTACAAAAAGTTATATGGTTCCAAAATAAAGGCCATTTCATCAATGATCCAACCACATTTACATTTCTCGGAAAATGCGCCAAATTGACAAAAAATGCAAAAGTTTCAATGAGAGTCATGGGTGAACTTTTTTGATCAAATACCAAAAAGACATTGATTTTCAGTGCTTTCTAGCAAAAGCTCATCACAATATGATACAGGGTTGTGACGTTGCAAAAAAGTTGTACCCCTAATGGGCACAATTCAATTCATGAATTGAATTAATTCGAATTAATTCAAAATTTCAAAAGCTGATGAATTGAATTGAATTGAATTGACCATGTTGGGAAAATGCAATGAATTGAATTGAATTGAATTGAGATAAGCTTTGAATTAAGGTTTTAATTCAATTCATTTTCAATTCAACCAGAATATATATTGATCATACCTCAAGAAGAAAACGCTCCAACAGTGAGAAACTTACAATTTAGAGTAAGAGTCTGAACCTTTGAATCATTATAGATAAGGACTGTTAACAAGTACTTGAGTACTTAAGTACTTCTGTATTAATAATGCACTGTTTCTTTATAAAAAGAATACTTTTAAATAATGCTATTTATATAATAAATAAGTAAATAATTTATTTAGCCTGTTAGAAGAGATATATATATGGAATACAGTTTCCTTGGACAGTGCAGAAATATAGCAATTAGTCAATTTTAATTTATGCTATAGAAGAACTCACACTTAAACCTGTCAAAGCAAATTGGAAATGTGATTGCAATTAGACAAGACATTATAGAGTCACTATCTGAGTAGTCGAACCATGTTGCTGAACTAGCCTCTCAGTTCTGCAGTAAATATATGATAAACATTTATATAATTTTCATTTTAATAAAAGGTAATATAACTTTGATTATAAAAAAATAGTTTATCCATAATGTATTTATTCCATTTCACCCTTCGAATTTGTTTGGTTAACCTTTCAAGAATACATATGTTTATGATAATTATTTGAGAAGTAACTTTTTTTCATGATGCATCATTTTGAAAGTATGCTGTATACATGCATAAATTCAGTAATTATTCAATCAATTTCAATGCCATCTTTTGGAGGGGTTTTCCATGTTCATTGAGGCATGTAAGCGTGAATGCATTGGCCTATTGTCTTTGGCAAAGAAATTGGGTCACTGCATGTACCTGAAATTGTACACAGGTGTGAGAATTACCCTCTTTACAATTTGACAGGGAACTTTCAAAATAGAATGTTAATTTTCAACCATATTGATATTTTTTAGTTAAAAGTATTTTTTATTTATTTATTTATTTTATTCACCCCCCATATTTGGGGAAAACTTAAGAGGATAACATACAAACAAGGTACAACCATGATAATAAAATCAGAATAACAAAACATAAAATGTAACAGGGTAAAAATAGATAGTATATCTTGTCATTTTGAAAAATATTTTGTTGCTGCTTCTACAAAGTTCTACATGTTCAATTATCAGTAAGTGGCTTCCAAGTTCCTTATTGACCACACAGCGAGCTTGAACAAACTTTGGGGTTAAAAAAATTGACCAAGAAAACGATTAGCGCAGTGATGTAGAGGAATTTCAGACGAACATTTTGATGTATCAAACGAAAAAATCTGTTGGGAATTTTTTGAGATATTTGAGTTTTAGATTTTTTATTTATCACACCCTATTCTTAGCATGTAATCTCCATGAAAAAGTGATCAAAACTGCCCATTTTTCCTGTTAGGTAATATCTAAGATAAAAGTCATTATTCAGAAGTAAAAATATGCAGTCATTGTCTCTGCAGAAAGTATGTACCTCTTCATCCAGACTGACAGGGTGTGATAAACCTACAACAGCTAACATTCCTGGCTAAAGGCCTGAGAAGATGTTTGCAATACCAGGTTGTGTTAGTTACATAATTCTGGTAAATAATTTTAGCAAATTTGGTTTCATCGTCTACTTGTAACAGGCTTTGTTGAGTTTTTGGTGCATTTAATCACAAATTTTGCCATCGTAAAACAAGCATTTCATACCAATGTAAAAGGATAGACAAAGTTGAGTAAATTATGAGACAATGCATGCATAAAATGTGTGTAAGTATCTGCTTCACTATGAAGTTGAATCCCCTGATATTACATGAAAAGTCTTTGCAATTGGACAAAAAGAGAAAAACAAGATTAAAAGCTATAAATAAACAGTAATATTCATGCTTAACGTATTTTGGATGTTAGGTGTTTAATGTTGATCTGGCATCCAAAATCAACCAATCTTTAATTGCATAGAACAACAAAAACAGCATAAATTCAGTAAATTATTTGAAAATGTAGTTAATACAAATATGTACAAGTATTGCACATTAAGACTGCAATGTCAAAGTATTTTACTCCATTCTTAACTAAATGCTTCCAAAGATTCTATCTATGCGTTTTTCTGATGATTCACTCAACGTTGGCTACACTTTACATGGTTGGAAAAGTACTTGTTTCACAGTGGTGAAATTTCCTTAAAAAACACATAAAAACCTCAATAATTCACCATAGAGTTCAAAAGTGAGGTATATTCTACTACAATTATTCACAAGAATGATGAAACTGAGGAAAAGCTGGCAAATAAACATATTTTATAAATTTTCTAAGAAATGTTTACAGTTATAGGTTTATCACACTCTGTCAGTCTGAATGAGGTGGTATGTACTTGCTCTTGTGGCAATGACTGCATATTTTTACTTCTGAATAATGACTTTTATCTTAGATATTACCTAAAAGGAAAAATGGGCAGTTTTGATCATTTTTAGATGGAGATTACATGCTAAGGATAGGGTGTGATAAATAAAAAATCTATAACTCAAATATCTAAAAAAATTCCCAACAGATTTTTTCGTTTGATACATCAAAATGTTCGTCTGACCTTCCTCTACATCACTGCGCTAATCGTTTTCTTGGTCAATTTTTTTAACCCCAAAGTTTGTTCAAGCTCGCTGTGACCATTGATTCATGACAGATTGACAATGGTCAAATTAGTTACAGCATTGACCAAAATGGTGTGCAGTCAAAACGGCCATAAGCCAGAACGGCTATTGTATTTTTGACAGTGCCACAACGGCGATGCCAAAACGGCGATAATTAGATATCCAAAACGGCTATAGGTCTATACCAGAACGGCTATAACACTATGCCAGAACGGCTACACCTTTGTTTCACCTGCAATTCCCCTAATTGGCATTGAAGAACAACAGAGCCCTAGCTGGCCCTATTAAAGGGAGGTGTCAAAGCTGACTGCACTTTGCAAAAAGCAACCCATTCCCAGTCTGCCATGCAAGGTTTCAAGGTTTTTTATTTACGCTCAGGCCACTGCTTGTGGTATAGAGCAACAACTGAATAAAATAAAATAATACACAACAAGTTCAACATATATACAGTATGTACATACCCATACATTGCAGGTAATTACCATTGATTGATATATATATGCATATTTAATGTGAGCTTGGTAAAAATCAACGCATTCATGAGATAAAACAAATATCTCTTTGAGAATACATTATTAATTTTTGGACTTGGCTCAAAATTTATCAAAATAGAAAAGTGTGGGGCATGTCCATTGTCCATCCCCCTGGGTGCTGGGGCATTGGCTTGATGGCCTCTCAATGTATTGATTACAATCATGGGTGACACCCCTAATGACAAGTAAGAGTAGGATTACAGAATTGCTGGCAGCCGTTGAATAAGCTATGTACAGTATTGCAATCTCTGATAATCGCCGTTTTGGTTAAGCATGATAGCCGTTCTGGTAATGTCTAATAGCCGTTCTGGCAATGGCATGCATTTTGAACTTTTGCAATAGCCGTTTTGGTCCAGCTAGGAAAAACCCTAGCCGTTTCGGCAATAGCCGTTTTGGTTTATCGCCGTTTTGACTGGCGGTCACCAAAATGACAAGTGCAATTGAAATTATTTAATTGTATTGTATTGTATTTTATTAACCTTCAAAAGAAGAAAACAGAAAATATACAAATAAGAGTAGACAATAAAAAGTAAAACAATTAAAATAACTTAAAAACAATGTGTGGGACTGGCTAATACCTCAACAGTAGATTTAGCATCTCTTTGTCATTAGGCGAATAATTTCTAAGCAAATTAGAGCAATTATCCATGACACCATCATTAGAAGGAAATCTTTTCACCTCTTTGATACAATGGGCAATAGCCTTTTCATTAAATAGTAAATTAAATGTATTAAAATTGTAACGTTGACAGACCTTGGCAAACCTCTGACTCAACGGATTACCTGCGGTTAAGTTATGACTAAATGTAAAAGTATAGAAATCCCTGGCTCTCGTGGAGCTAAATAACACTGCCTTAAATAGGCGCAGGGTATTTACATTGATGAGAGCGCTAATACTGCTTATTCGCATAGCATCTAACAATGGAGTTGATCTGAGATATTTACTCAAGCCTAAGGCCGTCTTTAAAAGTTTTGACTGTAAACGTCCAATGTCAAAATATTCTCTATTTGTCAATTTATAACACTCATTACCGTACAATAATATGGGTTGTAACACAGTCTTCCATACATATGATATTGCTTGTGGCTTAACACCATTGTTACATAGACCAACACTTTGTAAATTAAAGAAAGACCTTCGGCATGATTGGACCCTCATATGGAGGTGGCTGTATTACAATTGCCTAACACAGCACTAAAGTAATCAATGTCATTGCATATTTTTTTACTATCGCCATTAATTGACCATATTGGTTCTTTTACAAAATAATTTTTACCAAGTATAATACACGAAGACTTTTTAGAATTGAATGAAAGACCATGGTTAACAATATACTCATTCGCCTTATCAATAAGGCCCTGAAGGCCTGTAACAGTTGTACTTACTAACAGCAAATCATCAGCATAACAAAATACATTATAACAAGTGTTATTGATTCTCATGCCACCTTCTGATTTCGATAGATCGTCTACAAGTTCTTGATATAACAAGTTAAAAAGTAATGGCGAGGTTAAACCACCCTGCCGTGTACCTTTCTCTATAGGAAAGGACTCAGACATATTACCATTCCATTTAATAACGGCTTTTATACTCTTATACCATGTGTATAAAATACGCCACCAGTGATCTGGGAGAACACCTTGGCTTTTTTCAATAAAATACTATGTGGGACTCTTAATGCACTTCAAAGAATGGACAGGGGCAAACTTGGTCTTAGCAATTGCAATCAAGTCAGTATTTACTTTTGTGTTTTTTTTTTTTTACAATCATGCTTGATATTCAAGTTGAAGAGACTTATAAATATATTTATCTACTAATCTCATTTCTGTTTTACTTTCAATTTTGACGATGTTTTTCTATAAAGGGCATTAAATATAGTATAGATCTTATACTATGATAATAATAAAAAGTGGAAATATTCGTTTGTCTGCTTATATACTTGATTAAGCTATAACGACAGCCACTGCATTGACATATATTACATGTAGATCTATTGGTCTATGATGAGTGAGCAATACATTAAATATTGCAAAACTCATCCCAACACCAGGTGCTTACGTTTTTTTAAACAAAATTTATCGCAAAGACCAGTTACGTGACAAAATGAATTGAATTGAATTGAATTGACTACCCCTATGAATTGAATTGAATTGAATTGACTTCCTTCCAAAAAACAAGTGAATTGAATTGAATTGAATTGGCACTGATGCCCAATTGAATTGAATTGAATTGAATTGCACATAGCTGAATTGTGCCCATCACTGGTCTCAACCAGCCTTTTTTTCAGAATATTTGAGGTTATGTACAAGGAAATCAGTCCACGCAAACCAGAAGAACCCATATTTTTTCATAATCAACTCGATTTTGGTTGGCAATGGATGCTTTTCCATCAAATTGCATAATAATTGGCAACAACCCAAAACCTGATTATACAGCATAACTCCTCATTGAACCAAATGAATGTGACAAAATTGAAAGATTTCTTGCTTCATGGCACACATGTCATTGTGTGAAGAGATATCCGAATAGGGTTATTTCTTTTTTAGATATTGTGCAAAAGCATTGTTGCATGATAATTGGGAACTCATTTTATATATGTATAGCCCGCTAAATAAAATTATTTCTACCCAGATTCTGCAGGCTGCCACACAGAGTTACTTGATTGAGTTATCCCTGCCGGGTAAAAGATGCAAAAATCATGGGTGACATGCTCACACCTGCAACAGCTGAAAACTCCTTCCCGAGCAAAGCCACTCACCTAAACTGTCCACCTATCCTTATTCATCTATCCTGTTCTTCTGATAACAGTGAAACAGCTCCCTTATTTACGTTTTCTGCCTCTACTGTTTTTCCCCACCATGGGCGCATGCATCTCCATCGTAGTTCCGCTGTTGCTCACATTTAGGACTGGCGCCACCCGTCTGCCTTCCCGCCAAAAAGATCCACACACTTCACTCTCACACCTTACACCAATACATATGGCAGTGCATTTGTAACTTCAATTCCTCTACCACCAATCTGTACTTCTATTACAATTATCACTCACATGCTATTTCAAATGGTCACCATGCAACACGGGCCCACATGCCCATGCAGGTAGAGGGGGTGGGGGTTAATTATTCCCCATTTTAGTCCTGCCCCAAATCATGGGTAAATCTAGTACCATATATTTGAAGTAAATTTAAATTATTGTAACTTTTTTGTTATTTATCAAGGAAATATAGTCTCTGTATTTATACAACTTAAATAATTATTGATAAAGTAATTAGTCTCTAAATGTATAGCCTACTAAATGTAAGTATTTTAGCAATATTCTGTAAGCTTCCACATAGAAACAAATTACACTCAAGGACCAATGCCACAAGTTGGTAAAATTTGGAATTTCTGATGAAATTGGCCAAAAAATCAATAATCACTGACATGCTTCCTATGTGTTACTAGATTCCAAATCCAAAAATTTGAGGTTGTATGCGCGTTTTTGTGACGTCTATGCCTAATTATGCTAGTACATTAAAACATGAATGTTAAGAAAATACTAACTTAAAATGCAGTTTATTCAATACGAAACTTTGTTTCTTCAAATACATCTGCAGCAAAGACTTTTTAAGATATCACTACAAAACTTGCACATGTTTTGTTGAATAATATTCTTAAAACAAACAAAAAACAGATTTTTCATTATTTGCCTTCTCATACCTTCTATGGTGTAATTAGCAGGCAATGCCGAAAGCAAGCTTTGCACTTTTTGTCAACCATAAACACAGGGCCATTATAGCATGATAGGTTTGACTAAAAATCATATTGTAAATACCAATGGAAAGCTATGCTCAAGTGTAACAACACAATATTAAACAAGTGAAAATTCCAGCAAAAAGTCTTTATCACAAAGCATTTGAACAAGACATGTCTGAACTTACATTTTTACTAAGTGTAAGAGTGCCACATTTGTTGTCAGTGACAAAGACATGCCATTAATACCATGATAGGTGACATTTACAACCACGTTCTACAGACCAAAAGAAACCTGGGCTCATGAGCAACAAAATCATATCAGAAAAGGTAACTTTCCTTCCACTAGCCTTCATCAAGAATCGTGTAAAGAAGAAAGGTCCTCATAAATATTACAAAATGTGAGAGCGTCGCATTTTTTGTCAGTCTCAAAGATAGGGCTCTAATGCCATTATGGGTGGGACTTTCTACCCTATTCTAAACACTAATACAAAGCAAGGCTCATGAGCATGACAATACTACCAAGAATGCAAGAATTCCATCAACAAGCCATCATTAGGAAGTACCAGAACAAGAGAAGTCCCACAAAATGTTTGCGGAATATAAGAGCGTCGCGCTGTTGTCAGTCTTACTCAAGCCATCACAGCTTCCGGCACAACAGCCTTAGCCACTTTAAGTGATATATTCCTGACAGACAAGGTAATGAGCAATTCATTGGTATATCAAATTTTCTGAAAATGTTTCGATCAGTAGTTTATCTGTGGCATCAAAAATCACATTGCACTTTTAAGCTTCACCCGGGACACACCAACTGCGGATTACAAAAGGTGTATTAAAAAAGTATAGAAACATCCAATTGCAATTTTTCTGAATTCACAAGATGCCCACCTAATCAGGGAACAGTAATGTGTTGCAATTTTGATCCTAAATCCGTCCCTCTTTCTGTATTTGAAAGTTGTATGCAAAAATTTTACATGCGGTGTCCAGGCGGGACACCAAAAATTTCCCTAACTGCAATCATGTATCACTCATTATCTCAAGACCAGTGACATATGGATGCAGTTGCTGCTATTTACATCAAAGAAGATATTTTTGCCTATCATTCGATGCATAATACCAGCATAAATTCCTTTATGGGGCTGAGATATGACCTAAAATGTTAGTGCATATTGGCCCAAAACCGAAATTTTACCAACTCATGGCACTGGACCTCAATCATCAACAAGATTTGCACTAAGTTGGTTTGAAATTAAACAATTCAATCTCTTTATGTACAACCACCAAATGCTTGTGTGTAAAACAAGATTCTACAGGCTGACACGCAAAGGCAACTTTACTCAAACATAAATTAATTTTAAAGTAAATCTTAAATTTAACTTGTGAAATAATTCAGTGCCTCCCACTGCCTACAGTGGTAGATATTGTGTCTTTGCACTGGCTTGTGCTGCCCTCTGGAGATGCCCTATCTGCTACATTTACAAAACATCATTACTAAACCTCTGCATTGGAATACTTTCCTTTTTTTACTCAAAACGTATATCCTGTTCTTAGAAAAAGCAATGCAGAGGTTTAGTATTGATGTCTTTTAATGCATCCATATTCAAAAAGCTTGTTCTTCATTGCAAGTCATAGAGTAAATGCTCATGGCAAATTGGATATTTTCTTCATTGCACATGTACATCATTATGAAGTTGTGTCTTAATGAGTCTTCCACTTGCTGCCTCATCAAAACCTAATTTGTTACTGTAATTACTAAGTTATTATAATAATACAATTTGTAAAGAATATATAAGTTGAAATTGATTACCTTGCTATTGTATTATTCTCTGCAGAGATGGGCACGAGTACCTAAGTACTCGTGTACTCGTGTACTCGAGTACATAAATTCAAGTACTCGTGTGTACTCAGTACTCGTGGTTTTTACGAGTACTGTACTTGTACTTGTACTCGAGTACATTTGAAAAAGTACTCATATTTATGAGTACATATGAGTACATCATGAGTACATTATCCAATAAACATGGATCTGATCATTGTTTGAATCAATAGAGATGAATCATGAAGATATTTTTGACACAAAAGGATACTCCAAGTAAAATATTTCAACTTTGACGTCAGAAGTTAATAAAATTATCCTTAAAATGCAACAATTCCAGCTTTGAAAGTATTAAAATACTAAAGAAATATCTTTAAAAGTGATGATTGTAACAAGTTTGAAAATTATTGAGAATTTGAATCTAGTTTATTATTCAGAATTCGTAAGATATACCAAAAGCACTGTTTACTTAAGATAATGATATATATACATAATTTGTAATAAAGTAAAGAAATTGATTTGTCAAGTGCTTGTGGGAATTACAATTGAAGTGAATTCCTAAATAATTATGCTAAATTGCGGATTTTCAGTGAAGGTTTAATTAATGAGAACTGATCAAATAACATGTTATAGAGATAATATTGACAATAGAAATGAAGAAGCATGCCAATTCAAAAGTGCCATACCTCTCTGACTTCACAAAGTCTTTCATAACCTTCACTGTAAAATTTGAATTCTGAGTCAGCTTAAATGATTGAGTGAGATGGTTGCACAAATCCTTTGAGCTATCACAGCTTGTTAACTGTTTAAAGTAATAACAACGAAAAGATTATCTTAACTCAAAACATCAAGCTATGTTAGCTCAAACAATTTGTGCAACCATCTCACTCAATCATTTGAGCAAACTCAAAATTTCATATTTTACAGTGTTATGATGTTAATATGGTAAATGTTATCATCAGAGTTAATATTATAAAATCTATATCTGTTTGCAGAATAAAACACCCCTAATAAAGTTTTGTAATATTTTAAATTCATAGAAATATTTTATTCAGGATTATACTATGAGTTGCCTATTTGCTATTCAAACAATAGCTGCCCTTATAGTGCAATGACCGTTGTCCAAACTTTACAATGGCCAGTGTTTGAATTGCATTTCAGACAATAAAAAGTGTTTGAATTGTTTATTTGGGAATGACAGAACCATAAATGTGAATGATGTCAAAAAATAATGACATTTTCATACTTGTGATTTTAAAGACACCATAACTTGAATATATTGTGCCTAATCTTCCTAAAAGTTGCAGATAACCAGTTGAAGTTCTTTTGTACTATACTGACCAAGTGTGTATAAAAGTGCTTGTAAATACAAAGTAGTTAGATGCCAATTTAAGAAACTGAACTTGATGTCTTCTCTAGTTGGATTCAGCAATTATATCATTTCAAGCAGTTTTATGATATTTTATACAGTGTCTTGCAGATCTGGTTTACTACTTGTACTTGTACTCGAGTACATTTGGATGTACTCGTGCCCATCCCTGATTCTCTGTACACTGCGTTCCCAATTATTATGCAACGAGGCTTTTTCGTGATATATCCATCAGAAATAATACCAAATGGACGTCCTTCACACATAATGATCAATGTGCCATGGAAGCAACATCCTGTCACTTTTGTCCAATTATGTTAGGTGTTATGCTAAATTATCAGGTTTGAGGTGTTCCCAATTATTATGCAACGAGGCTTTTTCATGATATATTCATCAGAAATAATACCAACTGGATGTCCATCACACATAATGATCAATGTGCCATGGAAGCAACATCCTGTCACTATTGTCCAATTATGTTAGGTGTTATGCTGAATTATCAGGTTCTGAGGTGTTCCCAATTATTATGCAACGAGGCTTTTTCATGATATATCCATCAGAAATAATACCAAATGGAAGTCCATCACACAAAATGATCAATGTGCCATGGAAGCAACATCCTGTCAATTTTGTCCAATTACGTTAGGTGTTATGCTATATTATCAGGTTTTGAGGTGTTCCCAATTATTATGCAACAATGCTTTTTCTTGATATTATATCCATAAGAAATAATACCAACTGGATGTCCTTCACACATAATGATCAATGTGCCATGGAAGCAACATCCTGTCACTTTTGTCAGATTTTTTTTTTTCAGATTCAGATTCGTTTATTTTTCCCATATATATAATAATTTACAATATTTATCAACTATTTGCTTTTAATTATTGTAGTAAAGCGGGAAGGGAGACCTCTCAAAGACTTGTTTGTCGCTGCAGAGAGGCCACCCCTTTATTAATATAAAGGCATATATATATACGGAAAAAAATTATTGCTGAATATACTATTATTTCAGATTCTGTGTATGCTGTATATATAAAAGGAGAAGGTCACAATGCAAATTTTTTAAATTCATTAGAAAAATAATTATAATTTTAAATTTTAAATTTAGCAGATTTCATCAGAAGACAAAAGAACAGGACACCAGGGGACACTAACGACCACATATGTAACAATTTTCAATTATGCAAACAGTCTCATAGGATTCAATAATCTTATTCTTGATATATAATTTGTACCCAAAGAAGCTGTGGGTACTGATTTTTGCCTTAAAATTTGGATCCATGTTGTTAAATACAAAAGGAAAATGATACCTTATTGCCTGCTTTGCAAAATCATGTCTCACAGCAGGAAGACGAAGCATCTCTCTCTGTCGTGTGAAATGAGTATGAGTAGTATCCTCTTGAAGTTCATAGAAGTACTGAGGTAATTGTTTGTTCACAAACTTATAGCAAAACTTGAGGTCATGCAGTGTACGCATATCTTGTATCTTCAGAATATTAAGTTTTTTGAAAAGTGGGCTTGTATGTGCATTATACTTAGTCCTTGCAATTGAACGTACAGCCTTTTTTTGAAGCTTGAATAGATTGTTAAGCTTCCATCCCCACAAGATAGTTCCATAATTTAAGTATGACACAACTAAAGAGTTATAGATGTTTAACAAAATCTCTGTCGGTAAAAAGTGTTTCATCTTATTTATAATCCCTACAGTTTTTGAAATTTTTTTACTTAATGTTTCAATGTGAACTTTCCATTTTAAATTTTCATCAAGAATAATTCCAAGATAATTGAAACTTGAAACAAACTCTATATTATGGCCATCAATCTGTAAATCTGGGTAAGTTACTTTCTTTTGAGGTGCATGAAAGAGTATAGCTTTGGTCTTAGATACATTTAGTGACAGTTTATTTATCTTTAGCCATTCATTAATCAACAATAACTCATCATTCAGACTGTTTGCATTTTCACTACTGGTATTAAGAGTTGTACAGAGAGCAGTATCATCTGCATATATGACCATATCAAAAACTGAGCTAGAAAATCTAAGGTCATTCATGTATATTATAAAAAGAAGTGGCCCCAGGATAGATCCTTGGGGCACACCGCAAGTAATCTGTAATAAATCTGAGCTTATATCATCATATACTACGTATTGTTGTCTTTCACACAAGTAACTACGGAAGACATCCAGAGCAGTACGCTGTATTCCATAAAAACTTAGTTTTTCCAGAAGTATATTGTGGTCCAGTGTATCAAAGGCCTTTGAGAGATCTAAATAAATGTTGATAGGAATTCTACCGCTATCCATTTCCTTGATTACTCTGTCAATTAGTTCAAGTGTAGCATATTCAGTGCAGTGGTTCTTTCTGAAGCCGTATTGGCTGTCATAGAGTAAATTTGTATTGACAAGATATTTGTATAGTTGGTTGTAGATAATCTTCTCAAAGACCATTGACACAATTATGTTAGGTGTTATGCTGTTATTGTCCAATTATGTTAGGTGTTATGCTATATTATCAGGTTTGAGGTGTTCCCAATTATTATGCAACGAGGCTTTTTCGTGATATATCCATCAGAAATAATACTTACTGGACGTCCATCACACACAATGATCAATGTGCCATGGAAGCAACATCCTGTCACTTTTGTCCAATTATGTTAGGTGTTATGCTATATTATCAGGTTTTGAGGTGTTTCCAATTATTATGCAATGAGGCTTTTTCGTGATCCATCAGAAATAATACCAACTGGACGTCCTTCACACATAATGATCAATGTGCTATGGAAGCAACATCCTGTCACTTTTTTCCAATTATGTTAGGTGTTATGCTAAATTATCAGGTTTTGAGGTGTTCCCAATTATTATGCAATAATGCTTTTTCGTGATATATCCATTAGGGTGTGGCTGGTGCCCATCAAATTGGAAAATTTTGGAGGAGACACCTGTACCATTTTTTGGTATTGTGGTTTGATCTGAGAGACATTCCTGTGAAGTTTCAAGAAAATTGAAAAACGTTTAACTTGAGCACAATGCAGTTGAAGTTTTCTCGTGTTTTATTAAAAACCGAAATCGCGGTATCCCGTAACTTTGTCAATATACATTATTGAACAATATAATATGTGCAGTTGGACAGAGCTCAATTAGACCTTCATTTTGAATACCAACTTTAATGGTATCAGATAATTTTAAGCAGTATATCAATTTATAATTTGACTGCAGTTGTCTTTTATCACAATTCATTATTCAACTCAAATTTTAAAAACATACAGCTGGCTCTACATTTATGCACACACAGCCAAGAAGGTGTCTGACTGTGTGATAAATTATAACTAGTTTGGATGGATGAATGATTGAGACTGATTGACGTGTTATAATGCATGCACTTGGAAGGCTCCTATACACAGGTCTACAAGATCTTGGTGATCTGTCCAGAGCTTGAGCTGAATCAAAGACCAACCAAATGAGCTAATTTGGAAATAATTCCCCCAGACCTTATAATGAGGTGCTTGACACATGTGACGTATAATCTCAGTTCTTGTGAATAGTTTGCTGCATATTATATGGACTATGGTCTCACTTACCTCATGCCAAATTAATAATTAACTATTTTTGTTTCTTCAAAGTTGTAAGTTTTATTTCGATATATGTATCACAGTGTGCTATAGATATTGGGGTGATAAGGCTCATTTCGGAAACTTTGCGAGCTTTGACTGAAATTTTACAAAGAGTAACTTTTAACATTAGTGTATTAAACTTAAGAAATCCCAATAAACTCAAAATGTCTTTAAAATGTCAAGATGTTGTCCATGGCACTTTCTGCCATGCTAAATTACCCTGATTACCTGCATAGCTTTGTCTTTATCTTATCTGCAATTTATTTCCTGCACAAGCATGAACTATAACTTTGCAATACCCCGTAATATTGTCTGAGACCATTGAAGTTGGTATTCAAATTGAAGCTCTAATTGAGAGCTGTTCAACCATATAGGTGATATGACTGTAGGATTGATATTGACAAAGTTATACAATACCGCGGTTAGCGGTTTTTAAGATAAATCAACATTTTTCAACTGAATTGCGCTCAAGTCAAGCATGTTCCGATATTCATGAAACTTTCAAGAAATGTTTACTTGACCAAGATGCAGTACCAAAAAATGGTACAGTGGGATATGACAACTTTGGGGCATCAGCCACACCCTAATATCCATCAGAAATAATACTAACTGGACGTCCTTCACACATAATGATCAATGTGCCATGGAAGCAACATCCTGTCACTTTTGTCCAATTATGTTAGGTGTTATGCCAAATTATCAGGTTCTGAGGTGTTCCCAATTATTATGCAACGAGGCTTTTTCGTGACCCATCAGAAATAATACCAACTCGATGTCCATCACACATAATGATCAATGTGCCATTTAGACCCCGAGGTCAGTCAAGTCATGCTAGGATGACTGACTTGATGTTCAGTGACTTGACTGACTAAGACGATTTACTCATCATCTGTGACTTGACTTGACTTTGAAAAAAATGAATTTGGCTGACTTAGTCAGCTAAGTAAACTAAATGAATAAAATAACATAGCAAAAACGTGAAAACAACTTTTGATGATTTTCATTTGCTTGTGTGACCAATTCTGAAAAATTTTCAGACGGATGTTTTGATAAAACTCAAACCACAAATGAGTCACAATGGAACAGTTCCGTCCAAGTTCATCCAATTTTGAATTTAGCACCGTTAGAATGGTCAAAATCAATATTTTGATTCTGAGTCCCTTGGAAAGCCCTTTAAACTAATATATTTCTTTGAAATTATAATAAGATTTTCCATTGAAGTGTACATTTTAATTTCATGCTTCATTGAATAATATGGGATGCATGACCACTGAATGACAGGGCAAACTTCACAGTAAAAAAGTTAAGAAAAAAAGTTTTTCAGCTTTGCGTGGACTGACTTTCTTGTACATAACCTCAAATATTTTGAAAAAAAAAGGCTGGTTGCGACCACTTTTTTTTACATATCCTTGCTATAAACTATATTTTGGATCATTCTAAACTATTTTTAAGACATCCTATCTTGGAAAGTTCATGAGTATCGAGCCACCTTAAGTAGCAAGAAAAAAATTAAAATCATTACCAAACTAATTATCCACGTTCCTTAGGTTTAGAACTCTCCTCTCAACCAATGGAAATCAAGTTGCTCAAATTTACTTGAAAAATATCTTGCAATTAATTTAGCTCTGATTGCCAATGCTATTCCAATGACAGAGGTGTGACTTTTAAACTTGATGAATGATTTTTTAGAGATATTGGATTTTGTTTTTCATGGCACGGTATGACCGTAGTGTGCTAGAAACGAGTTCCACACTGGAAATTCAGTGATATTATCTTTTTTGAGAACATGGGAGGCTTATATTGTGAGGAAAACGCTAATTTCAATTACTTTCCAAAGCAGTTGCATTATGTGGATAACTTCGTCATGAAGGTAGCCACATCCGAAATGATGGTTCTCTTATTAGGAAAATGCTAATTTCAATTACTTTCCAAAGCAGTTGCATTATGTGGATAACTTCGTCATGAAGGCAGCCACATCCGAAATGATGGTTCTCTTATTAGGAAAATGCTAATTTCAATTACTTTCCAAAGCAGTTGCATTATGCGGATAACTTCGTCACTAAGGTAGCCACATTTGACAGGATGGTTCTATTATTAGGAAAATGCTAATTTCAATTACTTTCCAAAGCAGTTGCATTATGTGGATAACTTCGTCATGAAGGCAGCCACATCCGAAATGATGGTTCTCTTATTAGGAAAATGCTAATTTCAATTACTTTCCAAAGCAGTTGCATTATGTGGATAACTTCGTCATGAAGGTAGCCACATCCGAAATTATGGTTCTCTTATTAGGAAAATGCTAATTTCAATTACTTTCCAAAGCAGCTGCATTATGTTGATAACTTCGTCACTAAGGTAGCCACATTTGACAGGATGGTTCTATTATTAGGAAAATGCTAATTTCAATTACTTTCCAAAGCAGTTGCATTATGTGGATAACTTCGTCATGAAGGCAGTCACATCCGAAATGATGGTTCTCTTATTAGGAAAATGATAATTTTAATTACTTTCCAAAGCAGCTGCATTATGTGGATAACTTCGTCATGAAGGTAGCCACATTTGAAAGGATGGTTCTATTATTAGGAAAATGCTAATTTCAATTACTTTCCAAAGCAGTTGCATTATGTTGATAACTTCGTCATGAAGGCAGCCACATTTGAAAGGATGGTTCTCTTATTAGGAAAATGCTAATTTCAATTACTTTCCAAAGAAGTTGCATTATGTGGATAACTTCGTCACTAAGGTAGCCACATTTGAAAGGATGGTTCTATTATTAGGAAAATGCTAATTTCAATTACTTTCCAAAGCAGTTGCATTATGTTGATAACTTCGTCATGAAGGCAGCCACATCCGAAATGATGGTTCTCTTATTAGGAAAATGATAATTTTAATTACTTTCCAAAGCAGCTGCATTATGTGGATAACTTCGTCATGAAGGTAGCCACATTTGAAAGGATGGTTCTATTATTAGGAAAATGCTAATTTCAATTACTTTCCAAAGCAGCTGCATTATGTGGATAACTTCGTCATGAAGGTAGCCACATTTGAAATGATGGTTCTCTTATTAGGAAAATGCTAATTTCAATTACTTTCCAAAGCAGTTACATTATGCGGATAACTTTGTCATGAAGGCAGCCACATCCGAAATGATGGTTCTCTTATTAGGAAAACGCTAATTTCAATTACTTTCCAAAGCAGCTGCATTATGTGGATAACTTTGTCATGAAGGCAGCCACATCCGAAATGATGGTTCTCTTATTAGGAAAACGCTAATTTCAATTACTTTCCAAAGCAGCTGCATTATATGGATAACTTCGTCATGAAGGTAGCCAAATTTGAAATGATGGTTCTATTCTTTTAGTGTTAAGAGGTATATGTTAAAGGCTTTTTGTAATTAACTTGATATTGGGTGGCAATGGATGCTTTTCCAAGAAATTGCATAATAATTGGCAACAACCCGAAACCTGATTATACAGCATAACTCTTCATTGAACCAAATGAATGTGACAAAATTGAAAGAATACTTGCTTCATGGCATACATGTCATTGTGTGAGGAGATACCTGAATAGGGTTATTTCTTTTTTAGATATTGTGCAAAAGCATAGTAGCATAATAATTGGAAACGCATTGTATAGATATATAGCCCGCTAAACAAAAGTATTTCTACCCAGATTCTGCAGGCTGCCACACAGAGTTACTTGATTGAGTTATACCATATATTTGAAGTAAATTTAAGGTATTGTAACTTAATTGTTATTTATCAAGGAAATATAGTCTTTTTATTTATACAATTTAAATAATTATTGATAAAGTAATTAGTCTCTAAATGTATAGCCTACTAAATGTAAGTATTTTTGCAATATTCTGTAAGCTGCCACATAGAAACAAATTACACTCAATCATCAACTAAATTTGCACTAAGTTGGTTTGAAATTAAACAATTCAATCTCTTTATGTACAACCGCTAAATGCTTAGGTGTAAAACAAGATTCGGCAGGCTGCCAAGCAAAGGCAAGTTCACTCAAACATAAATTAATTTTAAATTAAATTTTAAATTTAACCTCCCACTGCCTACAGTGGTTGATATTGTGTCTTTGCACTGGCTTGTGCTGCCCTCTGGAGATGCCCTATCTGCTACATTTACAAAACATCATTACTAAACCTCTGCATTGGAATACTTTCCTTTTTTTACTCAAAACGTATCTCCTGTTCTTAGAAAAAGCAATGCAGAGGTTTAGTAATGATGTCTTGTAATGCATCCATATTCAAAAAGCTTGTTCTTCATTGCAAGTCATAGAGTAAATGCTCATGGCAAATTGGATATTTTCTTTATTGCACACTCATCATTATGCAGTAATTCTTCCAAATAGTTGGAAACATCATAAAAACATGAACTGATGTCACATAGTATAATAAACATGTATTTATATAATAATGATAAGAAATCTGTTTTCCAGAGCGTAAAATATAAAAATACGCTTCACATTGAAAAATGATATTAAAAGCTAAAAATAAGACAATACCAAAAGTATATACAATGAAATTCCTGACAACAATATAGAAGTTTAAGCATAAGTCAGACTCAGACTCAGAATACACCATAATGGTTGATCACTCAATTTTGATGATCAGGAGCTTAATAAGATATTTACACTTCAGCACTTCAGAGCACAAGTACTGTGATAGTTGATAATATTAGTCCAGTTTCAATGTGAAGGGACACCATAATTACACAATTTACATGATAAGATATACTACAGTTCAGTGCATAAGTACTATAGTTGATCATATTTATCCAGTTTTGCATAATATTATTTATACAACTTACATTACAGTGGCCAAGTTTAATCATTAGTCATATTCAAATAGTTTCGATGTGACAGCAACCTTTACACCAATCTACGTCAGATATATTTGCACCCGAGCACTTCAGAGCACAAGCACCATAGTCGATCATACTCACACAGATTCAATGTGACAAAATGACATATTCATGCCATTAACACATTTTCACTCTTGCTCATAAATATGGAATATACCAAAATAATCATGATCGTGGCTTGCTTTATTTTTTAGCCATGTTTTAGTTCAGTCTAGAGTTATAAAGTTAACTTCAATATGCCGAGAAAAGGCTCAACTAGACCAATATGGGTGGCTGGAGAGGATTGGCCCGCTCTTCTTCCTGATATATCTAAATGACTTTGATAGATCCACGGATATGTTTAAATTTATTAGTATGCAGATGACACTACCTTAATAGCTTCCCTTTTACTAGATACACCTGCCTCTCCTCGAGTCTTTGAGCTTTCACTAAATGAAGAACTAAAAAAAGTAAATGATTGGTTGAAAAAAAGTAAATGATTGGTTGAAAATTAATAAGCTCTCCCTAAACATAGGAAAAAACAATATTTATGATGTTTCATACAATGTATAAATGCGTTCCCCGACTTTCCTAAGAAATTGAACAAAACCAGATACAACGTGTTGATAATTTTGATTTTCTTGGTGTTATCATTGACAAAAATCTTACTTGGAAATCACATATTGAGAAAATTGGAATAAAAATCGTAAAAATTCTGGCTATTCTAAACCGACTAAAACACTATGTACCATTAGAAACGCTTTGTACACTGTATAACTCCCTCATTTCACCACACCTACTATATGGCATCCTGCTCTAGGAACAAAAAACAAAAAATATCACTAAACTCCAAAAAAAGGCGATGCGACTCATTACCAAATCTAAATACAATGCCCACAGAGAGCACCTATTTAAAAAATTAAATATACTAAAAGTCTCAGATATTTTGACCTTACAAGAATGGAAATTTTATTATAAATTAGTCCATAAAACTCTCCCAACTTATTTCTTGAAAATTTTGCTCAAGAGACAGAGCGACCTCAACCATTATCAAACTCGACAAAACAATCTTTTCATGATACCCAAGCTTAAATATCAACTCTCTCTCAGCTCTGTAAAAAACCGATTGCCTAATTTGATTCACCAAGCCCCAATCTCTACACTGGAGAAATTTCATACGCATAGTTTATTCGGAATATGTTTTTACTTGAAAAGGGCATTCATCAGTGCCGACTGTGATTCATGTGAAACACTTGACTGCTACATTTGTAGAAGACATTAGGTCCTTTTATTGTGTTTTGTCTTTGATTCTGCTTTTCTACCCTTCACATCTTACTTTGAGCTGTAAGAGTTGACAGAGTTCAAATAGTATATAATTATGCTCTTTCCCACTCTGTTATCTACCCCTTGAATCCTCGTCCCATTATCACAATCCCATTCAAAATTACTATACCCCCATACTTGCACACGTACTGTCAAATTTATATCTTAATATTGGTGGTTTGCAGACAGCGGCTATTGCCTTATGCAAATCCCCTTTGTTTCAGTGTAGAATGACTCAAACTTTATCTTTACTGCATTGTATGTTAATATGTAAACATTGAACAACAATAAACTATTTCTGCCTGTCTGTCTGTCTGTCTGTCTGTGATTCTGTTTATTTTGAGATTTTCATAAACAACGGTTGTAAACGGACCTTGTTTACTGTGCTAAGCTCTCAATTGCAAACAGTCAAAACAGTTGGAATTATAGCTCATTTTGCTATAGCACACATTGGGCGTAAAATTGTATATCAATAAAATATTCCTTGTTGTCATGCTGTCTTGGAATTAGAAAATGAAAAAACCTGTGCCATTGGCCCAGGCATAAATATGACCTATTTTGTCTGCACTCTGATTATTTGTCTCAAAAGTTCCTCACACTAATAAACAACGAATTAACTCATTTAAAGGTTTATTTTTCATTTGGTACCAGTAACTTTCACAAATCAACAACTTTGAATGCAATTCTAATCCTATGTAAACTTCGTATTTTGCCTTTTTTTTGCGTTATTTGTTCGATTTCCTCCAGGTTCCAAAATGTTCAAAAAATTCAGCAAATATTTAAGTGAGAAAACTCTTTAGGAATGCACTTAGGTTCTTAAAAGTGTGATTTCAACCATTGAATTCTGGTGGGGCGGCCACAATTCAACAGTCATTTTCCTGTTTTCCTATACAGTGGTCCCTGCGTTATGTGACCGCCCCTTCTGCAGGAGAAAGCGGATTCTCGTGGGGGTGCGGTCTCTCCTCGGGGTACACCTCGCCTCAAGGTATATAGACTTGGTGAAATATTTCATTTTGAGACAAATCTCAAGTCATAATAAGATTGAGAATATTTATTCATCATTGTGTGTAATCCTGCATTGCAACTTCATTCATTCCATCCATAATTCATGCTCATGAGTTCATTTAAATTAATGATTTCAGAATGTTTCAAATGGAGATGTACAGGGCCAAGAAATAGTCTTGTATACTGTTGTCTTTTATAAGTGGAGGGTGGTTATTCCATACTTGCCACAAAGCTCTCAGTTTTAGCAAAAAGGTTACAATAATATACTGCTTGAACTTGATTATTTTTTTCACTTTGAGTAACGAAATCAAACACATTTGATAATTGATGACCCATAAAACTAGGGGGAAAATATTGATAAAATTTGCACAATATGAAATCGAAATTATAAGTAGCAGAGCCAGATGTACTAAAATTAAACAGATCTGCAATGATGTCAAATTCATTTTTCTCGGACCATGCATGAATATTGCTGAAGTATGACAGCAATTCCCAGGCAATTTGTTTAAGTTAATCAAAGTGCTTATTCGCCAACTCCCTGCTTCTTTCTTTGATATCTATAGCATTTCAATTGTGAATTGCAATCAATTTGGTGTCAGCAATTAACTGAAACTCTGGAAAATGAACTCATTCCATTGGAAGCGGCAATTGACTCAATTGAATCAGCAATTGACCAGATTGAAGTAACAATTAATAGATTCAATTGTCAGCAATCAATCATTGCCTCCTTTCAAGCACAAGTTGCACAGAACATCGTGGCTTCATTGCCGAATTTTGGTCGTTTTTGGGCTTTTCTTGGTCGCATATGAGGATGAATTTGACCAAATCTGACCAAATTAGCGGTCGTTGGTCGCGTTAGACAGGTTGGTCGCATATTGGGGTGATATTTATGAAAGAAACAGTTAATGCATAGGGTCTATGGTCGTATAAAGGGGTGTGGTCGCTTATTAAGAGGTCGTTCATGGCAGGGACCACTGTATTCCATATTTATGAGCAAGAGCTTGCATGAGATATATTTACACCTGAGCACATTGTGATAGAATGACATATTTACAAAATTCAAGTGAGATATATTTGCACCTGAGTAGTCAATCATATTCAACCAGTTTCCTTGTGATGGAATGACATATTTACAAAATTCAAGTGAGATATATTTGGACCTGAGTAGTCAATCATATTCAACCAGTTTCATTGTGATAGAATGACATATTTACAAAATTCAAGTGAGATATATTTGCACCTGAGTAGTCAATCATATTCAACCAGTTTCATTGTGATAGAATGACATATTTACAAAATTCAAGTGAGATATATTTGGACCTGAGTAGTCAATCATATTCAACCAGTTTCATTGTGATAGAATGACATATTTACAAAATTCAAGTGAGATATATTTGCACCTGAGTAGTCAATCATATTCAACCAGTTTCATTGTGATAGAATGACATATTTACAAAATTCAAGTGAGATATATTTGCACCTGAGTAGTCAATCATATTCAACCAGTTTCAATGTGACAGACTAACATATCTACAGAATTCAAGTGAGATGTATTTGCACCTGAGTAGTCAGTGACCACTTCAGTGCAGAAGCACCTTAGCTGATCATATCAAATCAGTTTCAATATGACAGGATATTCTTGTGCCATTAAAAAACATACTGCCATGGGAAATCAGCAGTTTTCTTGACTGGAGATTTTTTTTCTGTAAGCAGGCCTGGATTACCCATTAGGCTGAGTAGGCTATAGCCTAGGGCCTCACACTTAAGGGGGGCCTCACATTGGGTGAAAAAAAATTAAATTTGCCTAAAACTCAAAAATAAATAATGAAACTTAAGGAGGACAAGTTGGGCCCCATTATATGTTAAGAGGTCCCAATTTGTAATTACAAACTGTATATAATAGCCTACATGTAGAAGCTCCTAGAGATTATTATAAGATCTATAAGCTGAGAAAGATAAGGCAAATCTCAATTTTTTACATTTATTATCTAGAACTATCTGCAATGATTAGAATCTAAAATTATTGTAAAACTTTCAAAAATTTTGTAAAAATTTCTAGAATTATTGTAAAAATTTCTAAAATTATTGTAAAAATTTCGAAAATTATTGTAAAAGTTTCTAAAATTATTGCAAAAATTCTAAATTTATGGTGAAATTTCCTTGATTATCTCTGAAATACTCATGCATTACATGTATTATAAATATATCACTTTTTGTAATATATGTGGTTTTTGTGAATTTCAATTAATTCTAACAGAGCACCAGTTGCTCAATTTTTCAGGCAAGGGCTTGTTGGCATAATATTGTTTGCCTTTATGACATGTCGGCAATTTTAAAATACCAAAACTTTTGGTTTGGTGACATTGGCAATCTCACATAGAGAATTCAGGGAATCATCGGGAAATTTCTTTGGTGATTGGCGGCTCAGGTCAGGTTGTGCAAGGGGCCTCACATTGAGGTTCAGCCTAGGGCCTCATATAACCTTAATCCGGCCCTGGCTGTAAGATATAGATAAAACTTACTGGGAGTGTGTTTCACAGTATTGAATCTGGTTCATATCTGGTCTGATGCACGATAAACACTTGTCCTTCGGACTTGTGCTCTATTCTTTCGTGGCCTGGCGTTCATTAAGTTTTACTATATTTTACAATCTATCCATGATTCAATTTCAGTAATCAATACAAAGATAAACTGTTGAACAAGTTTGTTGGTGACGAAGGATTTCTGACAGAGAACGACAAATGCTTTCAAAATATGTTCAGTCATACAGTAGGGAACAACAGGACTTCCCCATTCAGCAGACAAGAATGCATATGCACCCTGAGAAGCAGTGTCTCTAATACGACACTGCAAGGGTCAATTCCATGAATCAACATCGTTGCATTTGCAGCAGCAAACAAACCGCAGTCCGAGGTGATTCCTTGAGATTGTGGAACTAAGTATTCTATGCTTGATGAATCACTTCCAATTTGATAAAGGCATCTCAACTGAGGAAGAACTTGCTGAATACGCTGATCGTCAAGCAGAGAGTCATATATCACAATTCTCCCGTTGCGTTGACAAGAGACCACATAATGGTTGGAGACGTAATGAATGGCTGTGAATGATTCCCCAAGAACACTTGTCGGAGTTATTGGGTCGGATGACATGGCTTGAAGATGCAGAGCTGATGGAGCTTGTAAGCCACACAAGAGGGCGTACTTGTCCATAGTTGTGATGTCCAATTCACCTCCTCTGAGTACATCATTTGGATCATAACCAGGAAGTTCCATCAAACCAACCAGAGCGGAGTTATCAGGCATATCTGAAAAAATATAAGTAATATATGTGTATTTTGAGTGGTCATAAAGTTCGAAAACCTTGATAGTAAACTTGTGGAGTTCAAGATATTTCCCTTCATTTAATATGGAAATCATGAGCTTTTCATAAACTAAACATCTTGCAGAAGCATTTGAAATCAAAAAAGTCCTTCTAAATGTGATGTCAGTAAGAATGACACCAATGGTAAATGTTTTATTATCGTTTTCTTAGCTGTGTGTTTTTCCAGTTTGCACTTTGCATTATTCGAAAGACTGTGATGTCACAGATTTTGTTGTATTATTGCATTTATACCATTCGACACCTCTGTCAGACAATCACATCCCAGTATTTCAGGGAAATAATTCCCATATTCTTTGTTGTCCACTTATCCTCTCATGTTTGACTCAAGGTATAAGCCGGTTATTCACCGTGGGATCAGGAACATGCAGAGATTTCAAGAAACTGTCAAAATGCATTCATACACAGATTATGTTTAGCTTGTTTGAACTGATAGCACTATATAGACTGGAAAACAGTATAACAGACTTTGTTCAGGAATGACTGCAGAGACTTCTGGTTTTCTGAAAGAAAAGCCTGAAATCAAATTAATTTTAAAAAAAAAGTGATGGCAAGGCACATTCCCCACCACCCAGAATCTGGGCCCTCCTAATGTGCACCCTTATCATGTCTATTGGCTTTTGATTATATTTTAAATTTTCAGACGCCCCACTTGTGGCCCTCAAGGGTGCAACTATGGTGGGCACATTCTTAAATTTTAATGGAGTGTGCAAGCAATATTACTAGGATCTGTACAGGTGACCTCGCAAAGGAATTTCTCCATCACAGCAAGGGGTGCGTGTGTGTGGTGACATCCACTTAAAATCCATGTTAAAAACAATTAAAAACTCGTAAAATCAGGCAGGAGTCTCTGTACAGCTAAAAACCACATCTGTTACATCTTAAGCTTCTGTTTGAATGCATCGATGGAATTTCATTCAATCGCAGCTGCTGGTGCTCGTACTGAGCTGGCGGAATCGCAGTTCATGGTAGAGATAAAACTAATCAATCCTAATGAAAATGCAAATAAACTCATCAACAATGAATTGAAGAAGGTTAGTAGCTGGCTAGAGATTAACAAATTGTCATTAAATTGTAAAAAAACGAAAGCAATGCTATTCCGCACCAACCAGCAAAAAATTGATACCCCAAAAATCCAAATAAATGGACAGGAAATCGAATTTGTTAAAACATTCAACTACTTGGGAATAATATTGGATCGAAATCTTAGCTGGAGTGGTCACTCAGATCACGTAACTAAGAAGATATAAAAAACAATAGGTTCTTAAATAGACTTAAAAACATTCTTCCTCTACAACCCTTGCTTAACATATATAACTCCTTGATTCTGTCACATCTTAACTATGGCGTTTTTCTGTGGGGTTTTAAACATCCGAGGGACCTATTTGCTTTTGCTGTGACCTTGTTGATATGTTCTGTCCAACTCAGGTCTGTTGAGATCTCTACTCCTAGGTAGGTGCTGTGCTTAGATGCCTCGAGTGTATGTCCCATCAGGTGATAGTCTTCTATGATTGGTCTTCGACACTTGTGGACCCTCTGTACAATACACTTCTTCGGATTAAACCAGTCTTCTAAGGTAGAAAGATCTTTCTGCAGTTGTTTTGCGTCTTCTCGGGAATTTATGTCTCAAGTCGGGGCACAAACTTCTGGCAGATCAAAGGGGGCTTAGTTTGGCCTTAACTTAAACCCCCCCCCCCCTCCACCACAGAAAATATGTGGGATCTTGGGTCCCCGAACGCCATAAAAAAAAATCTACCAGGTAATGTTATGAAAATGCCCTCAGCATAAGTGGGTGCCCCTGAAAATTGCAGTGGTGGATCCAGACATGTTTGATTGGGGGGCCTTTGACGAAAAGCCCTCCACCTAAAATTATCATCAAATATTTGACTGTAACTATTCAGCATTTGTAATTGCAAATTTTACAACATGCTGCATACAAAACTTTGAGGTCATTGGTAAGCTGTTTTCATTAATTTGGCATGAACTGTGATTTAAAACTCAGAAATGACTGTCACAAATTCAGGATTAGACCAATCACATTCACTGATGTCACGGTACAACTGAGAAAACAAAATTTTAAAGAACAGACAGCTATGAAAACGACAATAAAGATAAATCATCTTGCCAGATTAAATCAATCAAGTCATCAAAAGCATTTGCATACAATCACACCATTTACTTTGTTTGCAGGGGTCACATACAGGTCAGCGCCATGATACAATTTCATTGATCAATCTGAGATCATTTGACCCAGAGCCACATAAAATGTAGAAAGTTTAAGATGTTTGTAATTATTGATGATGGTCAGAATTGATGGAATTGATGGACTAGTGAGATGAGGCAGGTTAAGTCAAATATTTATCAAATCTGGTCATTATTTATGAGTGTTAAAGTCAAAATCGTAAATAAAAATAAAATTGATAATTCTGAAAGCAACCTGTTCACATTAGATTCCGATGCACAATTCTTACTACTACAATTATCTTACCACAGTCACTGCATGTCTCGCTGATGGCCCCTGATGCAGCATCATTCTCCTAATAAATTAATATCATAAAAGTTCAATGTCAGGCTCTTATAAACAACTCTTACTACTTCAATTATATTACCATGGTCACTGAATGCCTCACTGATGTCACCTGAAGCAGCATTATTCTCCTCATAAATCAATATTAAAGTTCATATTATAAAGTTCAATGTCGGACTCTAATGCACAATTCTTACCACTACAATTATATTACCATGGCCAATGCACAATTCTTACTACTTCAATTGTATTACCATGGTCACTGCATGTCTCTCTGATGTCCCATGGTGCAGCATTATTCTCGTCATCATCCTTCGCATCCACATTTGTTGCGCCTCTTTGTGATTCATCAGTGGGAACTTGCAATTTGTCATCTGGGCTTGAACCAGTTGCAAATATATCAGTCACCATCTGTGGCAGCAGAAAAAAAATTGAAATCTTATTAGGCAACTACATACACTACCCTCCAAAAGTTTGAATACACCAGAAAAGGTTAGATTTCTTTCAAAAATACCTCATCTTCAACACAATTTTTGTTTTATACTAACACCAAACAATATGGAAATTCACATTCAGGCCATAATGTGTCCATATTTCATGGTTTCAGATCATTTTGGTATAGATTTTTCTTGATATCACATTTTATCATTTTCTAGGAAAAGCTATAAAAGCACAGTTATCTTCCATATTTACGACATTTTAACATTTTTTACACATTTCCACTGGTTGGTGATGATTTTACCAGTAGTTTCAGACCAGAAAATGGCCGTTGAAAATTGAACAAAAATACTGATTTTGGCTAGTTTTGGGTCAAAACAATGCTGAAACAGCTCAAATCAAATAATTTTCACTTGAGAAGGTACATTCTATGATTATACTTCATGGTGACTCGAAATTATTTAATTTTGTAATTTTTAGTGGTCAATGTTCAATTTTAAACTGTGTTTTTGGAGTTTTAAACTAATGTTACGATCGTGTTACAACTCTAGAAATACTTAAATATGATTAGATTTCATAAACCTAGAAGATAACTGGTCTGTGACAATTTTTTATAAAATACCAACATTTGGGATATCAAGAAAGATCATAAATTTCAGCCAAAATGACCTAAAATGACAAAATAAAGACAACTTTTGACTTTAATGTGACTTCTGATATTGTTTGATGCCAAAGTAAAACCAAAATTCCATTCAAGATGAAGCATTTTTAAAAGAAACCTCACTTTTCCAGGTGTATTCAAACTTTTTGAGGACAGTGTATGTAATATCGTATGTGCACATATTCTTCCATTTAATTTTCATATTTATCACATATCTGTTGACTTCATTGATTAATTTATGATATTTTTTAATTTCCGAATCATGAATTTGGTAAAGGTACATATTCTCAAGTAAAAGTGCTTGCTAACCATAATAAATGTCTTTTCTCCATTCTGCATGACGCCACTTCATGGTCAATAAATCAATTAATCTTTAAAGAGTGTCATTAGAAATAATAATGTGAAAAATATAGTACAATGTGTGACTGAAATTTGACTGTATGTCTTAATATCATGATTTTTTTTCGAGTTTCTCTTACTCTGGTTGTTTAAGACTCAAGAAGTTTATTTGTAATGAAATGCATGGAATACATACTCTATGAGGTTTGATGCACTTTTCAGCCCTTTTGGATTGCACTGAAATGCCCTCAAATGATGCTCAATTAAAGGAATTTGCGCAGTTTTGCTCCTACTTTTTGGCAGCAGCAGTCACTGTATTTTTTAGTAGGAAAAAATATTATTTTTAGCTTAAAATCTTTTAAAAACACTAAAAAAGAGGCTTATAATTAATTTTCTTCACTAGCAATGCAAATAAGGTTTCAAATGAAAGCAGAGAAAAAGTATCATGATGCTGGAGGCACCTTTTTGAATTTTGGTCTGTGCCAGTGGCGTAACTGGGGTGTCTTGAATGGGGGGGTACGTGGGGGGGCACGCGATTCTCTGGGGGGCACCCACTATACTAATTGTATATTTTAGCGAGAGTTGGAAAGTTCATATGGAGGGCACCTGGGGGGCACAGGTCCAATATGGGGGGCCTGTGCCCCACTGTGCCCCCCATAGGGACGCCACTGGGACTCTGTGCTCTTTTATTTTCTCTTATTATATATGCCCCTTGGAACAGGGATTAAAATTAAAATTTAAAAAAAGCTGCCTCTATATAATGATACTTCTTGTTTTTCATTTGACACCCTATTTGCATTTCTACTGATAAAATTTATCCCAAGTCCTCTTTTTTAGTGCTTTTATCAAATTTTAAACTAAAAATAACCTTTTTCCGATTAGAAAATACGGTAACACCCTTATACATTTTTTTCCTGCCTTATGCTGAGAATTGGGAAAAAAATATGTGAAGCTACCTAGAGCACCATTTGAAGAAGAAGAAATGGCAGTGTAAGTAGCTCAAAACCTCAAAAGTGCATTAACCAACCACAGCAAAAACAAAACTCATATTCATTTATTTATTGATTTAACAGAATGTGTAACAAGATTAACAGAATGTGTAGCAAGATGCTCTTGCTATCATGATAGTGAAAAAAACAAAATAGGAAATAATGAAAAGTAAATCATCTGTATAATTTCTTTAACAGTTCTAGAACTTTAGAATTAGCCTTATGGATTTCTGAAACCAAATCATGTTTTTTCTATTTGCTTTCTCTTTATTGAAAATGATCTAACATCCCACCATCTCCTACCTTCTCAAGCTTTTCCATGTTACTCTTTTTGGCTTGATGCAGCCCTTCAACCTCCTCTTCCAGCTCAGTGCACTCTTTTCTCTTCCTTCCAAGTTCTGTGTCTCTTTCCCAAGCAGGTTGTTGACCCATTTGATCATTTTCCTTTTTCTTTCCCATCTCTTCAATCTCTCCCTTCATCCTGAAGAGCACTGACTCCTTGTTATTAACATCTCCCAGTTTCTCAAGGAATTCGTCAATCTCCTCCTCCAGCTCTTCACATTCTCTCTCTTCCTTCTCCAATTGTGTCTTATCATTTTCCAGGAGGAGTTGGTCGATCTCTTCTTCCAGCTTCTTGCACTCACTTTCTCTCCACTGTAATTTTTTTTCGTGTCCCAATCTGTCCCTATATTTCCTGACTTCTTCGAGCTTCTCAATCCTGATCTTCAGCCTTTTCACTTCTTTTCTCCTCTTCCAGAAACGCCCACCTGGCACCTTCTCTGCTTCTTCATTGAACCTGTTGATGACTTCCTGCAACCTTGCCCTCAATCCAGTATCACCTCCTTGCTTATCTGTTGGAAATTCAAATGAAAAATCGCTTCTTGGTAATTGGCTAATAAAATATCTGTGTATTATTTTACTAATATGATACATCATAAGACCTCCTGTTCATATGAATGGCTCATCATACAGCCTCATTGCCATACTTGAATGTAAACGATCATGATATTTCATCAAATTATGTCCCATTATCTCACTGTCAAACAGCGGCATAAATCAAGTAAAGAAAAATATTTTTCTCAAATTGTGAGATATATATATACAGTGGTGTATTTAAGGGGGACATTTGGGCCGTTGTTGCCACCATCAGCCTCAAAATTGAAAAGGGAGAGATAGGAAACCACCGTGGAGCGCCATGTATTCACCCCATATAATAAGACACCAGGCCATTTCTAGATGCTAACCTTTAAAATGATAGGTCTACCAAATATTTGGGCTTTTGTCAGAAAAAAAAATAATTGAGAAAAAAATATTTGAAAAAAAAATCGAATTATTTTTTTGAAAACTCTCATATTCACGCTATCCATACAATATTAGCTTTGTTATGTTGTCCTGTCACTGATTTTGGCCAATTAGCAGTGCTGTAGCATAGTGGTCATGTAACGATAATTGTTATTGTTGATTGCCAGTCATACAGAAGCTTCATGCTTCATTGTCTGGAAATTGTGACACACTCTGGGGGGGATCCAAAAAATTCTGGAGTGGGGGTCTAACATGCTACCGCATCACGGAAAGCATAGTTCGCGACATAACATGACTGTGCGTCGACAAAATTAACAAGTAAAAATATGAAAATTTTGGTCTGGTGCGAGGATGCATCCCTCCATTCCACCACCGTGTCCATTCCTGGACACACTCATTGTTAGGTGTCCTGACTGCTAAAAACTTTAAATAAAATTTAACTACATAAAAAAACTTTGCTTGTATCACAAAAGCTATAACAGCTATAGACACAAAATTCTCACAAAACTTCAAGTATACAGTTGTAGTCAATTACGGAAAAAATCATAAACTTAGGTACGGTTGCACTGACTATATTCAACAGGCACTAATGTACTTTCAGTTTCAGAGTTATTTTAGTGTAATTTCGGGCCCTCAGTAATAACTCAGGAAACGAAATCAGTGATAGAATGCTATAAAAATAATGTTGGACAGGGTACTACCATGCCGAAATTTTTTTTTATCTTATAGAAATGCTATAGGAGTGTCAAACTATGCCAAAATTGTGATAAATATGCACTTTTGGAAACTAATATAAAATGATGTGATTCAACATCAAATAAAGTCAGCAAAATTATGACTTTATAGTCAAAATCGCTTTAAACAGTTTTAAGAGACCAGAAGAGTTGCTGAGGTGTGAAATATTGTTTGCTTAGTCATGGGTCCAGATCCTAGTGAATGGCAGAGTTACAGAGCTGACCCAAAAAGCCTTACTAATTTTCAATTCAGCTTATTTTCATTGATTTTGGGTTTAAATTGTTGAAATTGGAATCATTTGTTGTGGATTTAGTCCAAGATTATTCATCACCAGTGAAATTAGCAGATAACTACATTTTTTTCAATTTACAGTGATTTATTACAATTTGTTAAAAAATGAATATTCTGCACATAATAGACTTCAAATTTTCCTGAGAGTGACCTTTTTGGGGATGCTAAACATGTTTTCTAATGTTTATTCATAAGTCTAAATCAATTAAACAGGGTAGGGAGTACTAGTTATTGAGATTAGTCTCTGTCCCGATTCACCCCAAAGTGACGGGTGTATTGGGACAGTGGTTTTCTGAGCCTGATACCTAGAATAACGTAGGTATCAGTTAATGCTTTCAGGGATAGTTAAATCTATGGCCTGGACATGATTTGAGATCATACTGTGCTTTATTGGAAGTTTTGTGCCCATGCTATGGCAGGAAAGGGGCCAAAACTGTCCCTATTCACCCCATATTACGGTACTATTGTTTTGGTGTGCATTCCATAACTTATATTGCATAATTTATATATATATAGTTGATACCTTTTGTATGTATTCACCTTAGGGTTGTGTGTAAATACTCAGGTACATCCCAATTTCACACTTGTTGTTTCAAATACATGTATAAGGGATATTATTGGTAACATTTTTTTAAAATGTACGATGTGTGGAGAAATTTCAATCTAAATCTGTGCCTAACCAACACCATTTTTGGAGTCAAGGTTTCAAAAATATTCCAGCTGGGTTAAATAATATGAAAAAACAATGGCTGGGGAGGATTAGCACAGTAAAAAGTGTGACAACCTGCCCCTGTGACAATCAGCCTTGGTCTCCTCCAGCTGTGGAAATAATGAAATTGTTAGGCAGTGCTATGAAAATAGTTTTGCCCAAGTTCATAAACCTAAATAAAATTTTGATGAATGTCTTTCTCAAATGAATATTAATTGGCCATAACACTTATAAATTCAAGTGAAAATGTTACAAATTTATCTGAGCAAATATTACCACAAATCAAAGCACCACATATAGGGCGAAAGAAGTGAATACTAAATATGATTTTTTTAGGCAGTTGAACTATACCTGATAAAGCACGTTCCTCTTCAGTGAAGAAGACTTGTCTTCTCAACCTCTCCAGGCATCTCCCACAGGTATCCAGAAGATCAATCACTTCATGTGCTTCATACAGACTATTGGAGTGCTCCTTCAAAAAGCTGCCAATTGTCTGTTCATATTCCCTTGCCAGAAACTGAATGGCGTCAAATATCTTCTCTGCCCAAAATCTCCCGTCCTCTGCAAATCTCTTTACATCCTCCTCTGTCATCCATTTTGGGGCATTTGTGGTGAAGTGCAGTTGTTGACAGAGGATGCCATATCTCTCTCCTATGACATTTCCAAGGTCTGCCTCAACTTCCTCTGGCTGCAAAAGACAAGAAGAATGAAGTCCATCAGCACACAGGAAGGTCACTATAAATCAAATAGAAAATTAAGAACATTGTTTAATATGTAAATGGCACTGCCATGAAATTCGCGCAGCATCATCATAGAACTGCATTATCTTCAACTTTCCATGCAGAAGGCCAATTTGTCTTTTTAAAAGACTGGCCAAATGGGCAGATAGATAGAACAGATAGATAAGATCCGATCTAAGATTAGATTAGATAGATAGATAGATAGATAGATAGATAGATAGATAGATAGATAGATAGACGATAGATAGATAGATAGATAGATAGATAGATAGATAGATAGATAGATAGACAGATTGCACTGACAGCTGTGTAATTCAAATCTGTGTTAAATTTGGATCTATAAATTTGGATCTATTATGTTAAATTGTTGATGTTACATAACTGAGATCAATAAAACCATAGCTATTCAGAGATGCCTGTTTACTATTAGACTGTTACATAATTTGTTGATAGTTAATGAAGATTATGTAACCTTAAGTGTTTTTGTGATTTCTTACTTGGTGAGCCATTTAAGTCATTAACTTTTGTGTTGACTTTTAATATTCAATCACTTCTTACAATCAGGGGTATGGAAATAATTATTTCCAAAGTTGATACTTGTGTTGATTTAAATCCCTGAAATATGTCATTGGAGGTTGTTATAGGACAGACTGAAATTTAAAGCTATTTTGGAAGATATTTGAGGTATTTTAATTATTTACCAAACTAAACTCTGACTAAACTACTAGCTCCACTTTTATGGCAACTACAGGCACTTCCTGTTCTGGCAGTCACTGTAGACAGGATCACCACACAGAATGAGCTGTCCTTGTGCTAAGTGAGCTTCGCTCATGGCTGCCTTCGGCAGCCATGAGCTGCGCTCATATTACAGCTTAATTTTTCTGACCAGTCACATCAAAACTTCAGCACATAATCATTGGTTTCAATAAATGACTTGCGTGATTAGATTTAATCAAAAAAAATAAATATACATGTTTACATATATATGGAATGGTTGGTAAAATGTAATTTGCAAAATAAGTCAATGTTTCGTTTCTGTATCAAAGGTAGGGTGATGCAGATTGCACACAAAAAAATAAACTTTTGAATTTTCAATGGGGCGCCCCCCAAATATGTTTCAATATATGAAAAAAAAATTCAGTAAAAATTTGAGCCAAATCGGACAAATTTTAGAGGGTGCTACCGCAATTTGAAATATAACATTGTATTGCAATGGGCGAAATCCCAGTTTTATGGGTGCTGGGTGAAGGAAGTTGTCCAACCGCTAGAGTGATGGAAATTTTTATCTTATTTAAGCTTTCCACTATTCTCATCACAAATCCATTCATATTTTGCCAATATCCGGTCATTTCAGGCTACAGGGCACTCCTAAAGCAACAAATGTTTCCCGATTTTTACAGCATTCAGGTTAGATGCGGTATTGAATAACATAACCAGCAATAAAGGTACACAAATATAAGAATATAAGTTACACCATCTTATTAGGTAGGAAAAGAGCTTTCATTTGAATACCAACATTACTATGTTGCTATATTCTACAGTATTACGACGGTGCTTTGAATATTGGGAATTTTCACAAATAATTGTTAATGACAAATAAGCTAATTCAACGGGGTCAGATGGTCAGAATATAGCAGTGTTGGTATTCAAATCAAAGCTCTTTTCATGCTCCATCTAATGAAGTAACTTTCATTTCTGTGATATTGAAACTCGTAATGTTATTAAATACCGCGAATTCGGTATATTTTGACTATTTTATCTTCGTTAGTCTGGTGGTAGCAGCACGGAGAAGTCAAAAATAATCCGAATTTGCATTGATCCGCTGTTCTTACAACCAGACCCAAAAATTATGACCATGCCGCATTGGTTTGGTGCACCGGGTATAGTTGAACTCACTACATGCAAAATAATTGGATATTTTTGTATTGAATACTAATGTTAATTTTGATGATGCGGTAGCACCCTCTAATTTTTGTCCGATTGAGCTCAAATTTTTACTGAATTTTTTTTTCATATGTTGGAACAACTTCAGGGGGTGCCCCATTAACATTTCAAAACTTCACTTTTTTGCATCACCCTAATCAAAGGGATATTTTGGATATATATTAGAATTGTAGAATATGTAACTCAGAAGGCTTCTCAAACAGAGTAGGGAGACACAATTTCTATTATTCAATAGAATTCAATTTTAGTAGAAAGAGAGCCTTCATCCTATGACCCACAAAAATGCTTTGTTTAGCACCTGCTTGTACAAACTCTTTGTTTCCTCCTTTAGCTTAGGTACTGCAATTTTTCTTTAAATTGTGAACAACAAATTTGTTTCTCACTTGCACATAATGAAATAGTTTGATATTGCTTGACCTATAAACATTCCCAGTAGTCAAAAACCATCAGCTAACCTGCCTCCCCATCAAGTATCATCTGGTGGGCCACTATAGATATGTTCTTCGATCACCAATTGAAGAACATTATCATTTCACATTAGTGTCTTATGACATATCACCAACACCATCATCCAACATTATCATTTCACATTTGTGTCTTATGACATATCACCATCACCATCATCCAACATTATCATTTCACATTAGTGTCTTATGACATATCACCAACACCATCATCCAACATTATCATTTAAAATGATAAAGCCGAAATGGTCATGTCTCATATGATTTAAACAAATTATAACATTTGGGGAGTTTGCAACACCCCTAACAGTTGGAAATGATGTGAAAATTGAAAATAAAAGGCTTTTCTTTAATTTTTTTACCTGATTGTGTATACTAATGTATAACTACATAAATTATGATGTTTCAGTATCACTGAACTGCCATTTTATATATCTATAGCAGATATTTTGCATGCAACAAGGGTGTGAAAAACCAAAAATTTTAAATTTCAATTTTCTCAAAATTTTCCCAACAGATTTTTTTGATCTTTACATCAAATCGAAGCTGAGACCACATACTACAATGCTGCGTTGACATATTCTTTGTACATTTTTTTAAACCCTAAACTTCGTTCAAGGACACAGTGCATCATCAAACAGATACCTCAAATCATCACGGATCTTGAAATCAATTGAGTTACAAATGTATAAAGAGACACCTCCTCCCCTAGGTCCTTCTCTTGTCTTATGTACAACTTTGCAGTTAGGTATGGGATACAGATTTTAATTAGTATCTGACAACCAGGTTTCACACATACCAATAATTTTCAAAGAGTAGCTAATATTATGTAAGCTTAGAAGGTATTCATTGCTATGTGCAGGAAAACTTTTTACATTTACATGATACAATGAAAAATCATCTTTATGAAATTTGGAAGTATTTTTAACAAAACTTTCTTCTGAGTAGTAATCACAAGAGTTCAGGATATTTGAAACACTGCCTTTAAAAGAGTTCACATTTTGATCAGGATCAAGGTCAAATTTGGGTGTCGCAATGTTGACATCACAGTCATCAAATAGATTAAGTTTTTGATTCATCATTTTATTATAAATAGAAGCTTGGTCATTGACAGCTCCCAAGAGCTCAGAATCATTAACCTCATTGAAGGGTAGTACATTTGAAAATTGAGATTCTACTATGGATAAGATTGACACATCTTCATTACCAAATACAATGCTTTATAACAAATCTGCATAAGAAAGATCATCTTTGTAAAATGAACTAGATAATAATTTTGTACCAAAAGATGAGTGGGGGAGTTAATATAACAACAATAACAATAAAGGAAAAGAGAGAACATTGAGCACAATTAATCAGAGCTTACAGGTACATATCAAGATCAGTTTCAGTCTTAACTTGTTTGATCTGATTTGATCGATCTTTGATCATTACTTTGCCATTGAATGACCAACAGTCATTTATGAAATTGTTCTTTTTCTTCTGTCTAGCCAGCCATAGCAAATGTGACCTTAGTTTCGTTAGGTCTTCATTGATGAAAACCTTCAAGCAATCTTCAGTTTCTTCTTCATTTTTGTCCTCTTCTTTATCAGAATCTTCTTCGGGCTGTATTTCACGATCCATTTCATCGGCCAGTCTTTCAGCTTCTATTTCTTCCTTTGTTTTTCGTAGATTTCTTCGAGATTTCAATACTTTGGCCTTCATGTCGTAAGTTTTCAACTTGATTATAATATTTCTTGTGCGACCAGGTTTCACTTGCCCGACTCGCTAGATTTTTTCGACATCTTCATCATCAATATCAACATTCATCTGCATTGTGGCCATTGTCATAAACCTGTCCATTAACATTTCATCATTCTTTTCTCTCTTATTCTTTATCAATATATGCAATAGTGACTCAGTCTCCAGCCAGAAACAAACAAGAAATTTTTTTTTGTTTCAATATTTTCCAAAGTATATAATATTTTCAATCAGACTCTTCAAAAGGCACAACTAAACCTTACAGGCCATATGTGACACACGATCTATACTCAGATGTTTTGCAGATACGAAGGGGCATGGCCATGAATGCACTTGTATGTCTAACTGGCAACCAATGGAGGCATTGGAGCACAGATGAAATATGATAGCCTTTTCTAGTCTGGGTCAGAAATCTGGCTGACGTGTTCTGTAGTTGCTGAAGATGGCAAAAAGGTTGTCAGGTATACCATATAATAAACTGTTGCAATAATCTAACGGGTCGATTAGAAGGCAAGGACCAACTCCTCAGTGCTACTCTTGTCTAGATGCTCCTGTAGCCGACCAGTTTTGCGAATAGCAGCGTAAGAGGATCACACAAGCTTTTTACATGACCATCCATTTTCATAAACTCATCGAAAATAACTCCCAAATTCTTAATGGTCTTTGACGGAGAGATATTAATATCCCCCCATTTGAATTGAGACAGCACCACTGGTTTCTTCAGTGAAACTAGATCGGATGTGAATTATTTCAGTTTACCATAATTTAGCTTCGGTTTATTTGTTGACATCCAAATCCGGATAATCATAAGGCACTCCTCTATTGATGAAATGGAGCTTGTCAGATCGGTTCTGTTGATGTTGAAGTATAGTTGTGTATCATCAACATAACACGAATTGTGACAGCCATGCTCCCTTATTGAATCGCCCAATGGTGACATGTACATTGTAAAAAGAATGGGGCCCAACAAAGAACCCTGTGGCACCCCAGTGAGAAGGATTGCATCGTTACCTGCATCAATTGTCATCTTGATGTCATTATGAACCTTGAGAAGTGCAATCTCAGTTCTGTCATTTGCATGATAGGCAGACTGCATGATGTCATACAGTGAAAACTCCTCAAGATACCGATGTAACTGTTGTGCAACCATTCTCTCCATGATCTTTGAGAGGTACCTCAGATTTGATACCGGACGATAATTGTTCAAGTTTTCATTGTCCAATGATGGTTTTTTGACAGGGCGTGTTTGAAGTCAGATGGCACTATGCCATGAAATATAATAATGCTTGTTTGAAGTCAGGTGGCACTGTGCCATGAAATATTATATTGGCTTGTTTGAAGTTAGATGGCACCATGCCATGAAATATAATAATGACTCTGGGTACTAAAGAAAGAGCTCAGAAGAAATGCACAATGATGTTGCGTTTATCCACATCTAGGTCAGGTCATGTCAGGTCATGTCACATCTCAGACACTAGAAAAGTGAGACCAGATTTCCTCTTTATTTCCACACTATTATTTCAAACCCGTCTTGCAGCTACTCTATAGCATTCTAATGCCCTGAATAATTGAGGTCAAGATGGAGATAATTGTACTGGTAAATTTGAAGTCAAACGTGCATTAAAATAACCATACGTTTCGCTTAGCACCATATCATAGGGCTCATTTTCTTTGAGATAAATAGCAAACAAAAGCTTGTCAATAACCCATGACACAGAAATCCAGGAGTCACTTCAACACCAACTTTGCACTACAATCTTTAGTGTAGCTTTGTGGTAGTTTGAAAAATCAATTTGAAGTCAATAAACTGGGCTCAAATAATTTATGTATAATATAATTATTCACTGGAAACTTACAACATTGGAGACAATGACGTTTCAACCTCTCAGCTAGAGGTCTTGTTCACATGTGTGGGAAACACACAATGGCTTGATGTGTTTGTTGTTGTTGACACTCAGAGATGATATCCTTGTTCTCTCTTGATGCCGAGGTGTTGCTGTCTGATGTAGATTGACTCTTTGACTTTGCTCTTGATCCGCTCTTGTTCTCTGTGTTCACCTACAGCAGTGGAATGATCTATCTTCCGGTCTTTTTTCATCTTCTTGATCCGCTCTTGTTCTCTGTAGAGTATTCAGGAGTAGTCAAGGGGGGTGGAGTGCCCGGTTGAGATGTTGTGTTCACCTACAGCAGTGGGATGATCTATCTTCCAGCCTTCTTCTCCTCTGGTGCTTAGTGATTGTTTGTATTTGCGTTGACTGAATGGTGTGTGCAACATTGTATGTTTCCAGTGAACAATGATATTATATGTATGAAAGTTACCTTTTTTTGAGTCTGAGATTTTAGCTACAGGAGTTTTCGTCTGCATCACATAGACTTCTTCAGCTGACTGAACTGGGGCCTCTTCAGTCAGTCAGCTGAAGAAGTCTGTGTGATGCAGATCAAACCTCCTGTAGCTAAAATCTCAGACTCCAAAAAAGGTAACTTTCACTCATATGGATTACAATAGAGTCAAGTAACAACATATATCACCATAAATGATATTTTACATGGATATGCCTGGAAACAAGAACAGCCTATTCTCAATAGCATAATTTATGATTGTACTTTTCAAATCAAAAATCATTTGTTTGCTACACTGTATGTCAATGCAGTCATCAGTTCTTATAGACTAATGGTTACATTGAATGACACACTATCCCAGAGTGGCCTCCTGGTATTAACCGACAGGGAAAAACTGAAGAAAATGCAGACAAATTCCTCATACAGATTAAGCATATACCAGTGTACCTAACGAAACACCAGTTGTCTTTTTAGTATACCCTTGTACCTACCTGTTGTCTTTTTTAGTATTATGGAATACCTATTCTAATCTTCACTGGTGTAAACTATGCAATATTTGGTAATTTGTTTAAATGGACCAGATAAGACAAAATCTGCATTCAGTATCTTATCCCATTTAAAGCGAAAAACAACTTTTATTCAAGTAGGTATAGTCAAGTCATTTTTTTTTGGCAGTAAGTTTTTGGCTGATAACTAAAAACATACCTTACTCATGACAAAAATACTTGTCTCCCCCTGTTCCTGACACCTTGACCAAGCAGTTTCATAAACATTTGGAAGTATTGGCATGTTGTAGCCCTGGTTTTGAGGTAATCCCATTGGAATAATATTGCTGTCAACACAGCTCAAGAAGCCATTTTCTTCTATTGCTGCTGTTGTGACGTCACCATTGTTTCAGTGATGTCATGGAGCCAACAATGCTGATGACGTCACAACAGAAGGCTAAAAATAGCTCTGAATGTGTTGAAGAGCAGCAGAAATTTAACATTGTAAGTGCCTGTATGATGAAGCTTGGGGATTAGAGGACACATATTTAATCCAAATAATGCTTGGTCATGGTGTACTCAGTCTAATAAACCAAAAATTAAACATCAGACTTAATCATGGATTGTTTGATTGGCTAAAAACTTACTGCCAAAATAAAATGTCTTGACTTTAATAGAACTCCTCTGCAGTTTCTTAAGAAAGCATCCAGTATTTTCCCCAATCTTGCTGACAAACAGACATACAAATGTGACTTAATAGGCTTTCTTTATGGAAATGTGCTGAGGCATATGAAAACAACTAGGGGAGAGCGGGGCACAGTGAGACACTTTTTTTATTTTCAAGTGTTCCAAAATGTTGGCAGTAAAGAGTTAAATGAGATCAGGTCCACATTATAGATAATGACGTTGGGTATATTGTACAATAGTTTCAGGTTCCTACCTTTTTCAGGTTTGGAGAAATTTTGAGTTACGTCCATGCTCGTTAAGTGTCTCACTGTGCCCCGTGGGTGGGGCACAGTGAGACAGCAGGCGGGGCACAGTGAGACAGGGCATCTGCTGCCTTAACCGCCGATCCTCAGGACCTGCAGAATTGTTCTATCAATAGTTGCCACAGAAACTACTGTGCTGTTACAAAAGCAGCTGGCTAGGTGATTTTTTAGGTCTTATTTTGAGTATGTTTCGAAACTTCATCGCACAGGACACATGCACGACTTATTTAACCTGCCGCGCCTGTTACATACTAGTCAAAATTCTTTTCTAATGCTTGCCTTCGGATATGACTCACTAAAATCAGTAGTTTATAGCAGGCATTTTGTTTTTTATAGTGAATTGTGAGCTATGCATTAAATTCAGGTCGTTTGGAGTGTAATTTGTCATGTCTCACTGTGCCCCACCCCAAACTGTCTCACTGTGCCCCACGGAGCTCTTTCTGTAAAATTTTTGAATCCTGCAGACCAGCGGCCTGCATAGTGGTTCATCAGCTCACTAAACTAAGACAAATAATCTAGGTTTGAATCCCTGGAAATTGATTTGCATTTTCCATTTTTCTTGGGAATTATGAAAAAAAGTTGTTTATCAAAATTATTTACTTTTACTGGTCGAAAACCAAAATATTGAAATTCCACTCTTGATATGCTGCGTAGGCATTCAGGATATAGGACAGTATCTCACTTACTTACTTTTTGTACTATACTAAAGAGGGTTGATCTGTAAACAGGACCAGTTAGACGCTACGGGCTTTGTCTCATTGTGCCCACCGTCTCACTGTGCCCCGCTCTCCCCTACACTATTCTGCCATACGGCCATTAAAATTAAAAATAAAGCCAGTCCAGTTCTTTGTTATTTATGAAATGGAATACCTACTGTCTTTCCAGCAAGAAGCCATAAGAGCGTGCTCTTAATCATATAAGAGGTTATCCGCCTTTTCAGGAGATTGGACTTGCTGGTGTGATCCAGAGCCTGCAAAGGAAAATAATAGAAATTAGAGTGGTATTTGACGGCATGGATAAGATAAGATACAGACTGTTTTTTACTGTAGGATTGTATGTTCATTTAATAATGATAAATTGGTGGTGAAGGTCAAGGTAAAGGTGTCATATTTAACATGGGTAGCCCACGAAAGTCCCACATGGCAAACTACAGTTGAGGTCAAATGTATTCATACAGTGGGGTCTACTGTATTCAGTTATGTGGCATCGTAAAATCTGCCTATATTTGAATGAAAACACTTCAGATTATATGTTGTGATTGTTTTTCAACTCATGGCAGTAAAAAAACCACAATAACTATAATGATTTTCAGTTGCTAAGAGGCTCTGAATTCAAAATATCCAAAATTTGGTGGGTCAAAAGAAGACATACACTTGGATTTTTCTCCAATATATGCAAAATAAGCATTGGTAAACCAACTAAACAAAGGAAATTGATGTCAGAAATGGATGCCTCAATGCCTTATTATGTTTTGTTAATTTCTGAAATGCAAACTGTTCACTGACCTAATTTTCATCAAGGGATGTGGTAAGTTACCCACTTACATTTATTAATTCCATTTTTCAAAACTTATTTAAAGGTAAAAGCATGTGGCAAATACATGAAAAGGTGAATAATTGAGTCCAAATGATCAGGAAAACAAATTGCATGCAGAAGAGTAGGTCGGGGCATGTGGCCCCCCTTAACTTCGAGGTGCAATTTGACCTACTTTTTATGGTAGATTCTTTGAATGCTTATGCTGTCAGGAAGATATCACTTGACTCTATTTATAACTAGTGAAACTAATGTCTACCAATTTTAATAAAGGAGTTACAGCCATTTTTGTAGAAAATTTAAAATGGCCTTCTTACCCCACCCATCGGACAAGAAGCCCCCCTATTATAATCCTATGGCAATTTTTTTTGCAATTTTTTTCGCGAGTGCATTCCACTTGAAAGTTATTTCTTGGGGTTCTTCTATCATTTTTAAGGCATTCTATTCACTTTTTCTGAATTTCAGAATTTTTCTGTTCATACATTCATTTTTTTAATTTTTTTTTTGTCCTGTTTCAATTTCAGCAATTTCAATTTTTTTTTCTATTTTAATTAGCCTTTCTATCAAGATTTAAGGTAAAGTACACATTATTAAATGGTTCCTGAAGCAGCTTTGAGGCCCCAGTGTAGGGGGCCTCATGCCCAGGGGCGTAGCCAAGGGGGGGATATAGGGGTCAGAACTCCCCCCTTTGGCCCAAAACTTAAGTCACATTTACCAGACTTATAAAAGTAAGTCCTGAAAAGTGCCAAATGCATGTGAACTTGATGCAAAAATACTATTTTAAAATTATATTTTTCATCACAAAAGTTTGTTCCAGGGGCTTTCCTCGACGTCAGACCCACATTTACGGGGCAATGAGCGCGGATTTTGTAAAAATTTGAAATATTTCTTTGACTCGTACCTTTTAGATCTAGCCTATTCTTAACATAAATTCCATCTTTTTCAATTTTAGTGTAAAAGTCAAGAACATCAAGAATATAAATCAATGGAATGTCCGCTGGTCAGCTTTGATATAAATATATGGAGAATCAAGACTTGCAGGCCTGTAAATTGTTCATCTGAAAGTTGAACCGCAACTTTTGTTTGAAAGAATTGTCTTATTAATTCATGGCGTTTTCTTCTGAGAGACTATTTTTGCATTCCTATGCTTTACCAAAAGACAAACCATAACATGTAGCATGTTTGCCAATTGGAGAATGTTGTTCATTTTAAACCCAGAAGTCTATATCAATGGATTTAGATTCCAGAAAATCACATCCTTGCAAATTGTACGTGTATTTAGAAACAGGGCTGATGTGTAATGGACATTTATGTATTCGTATAGGAATCTCCAGTGCTGTCTCTGATTGTGCTAACAACCCAAGGATGAGAGTTTCACACACTCCCGTGCAACTTGACAATTATGACAAAATTTTATATTCCAATCCAATCCAAAGTATAAAAAAAAATTTGAAAAACATTATTGGACACTTTTGCCATATCCTGATCATAGCGCAGAGTAAGGGCTATATTGTGAGTGGCGCTGCATTGGTACTGTGATGTCACGGCTATTATGGCTGTCAATCTAGTTGCGTCAAGAAATGTAAACAAATGGAAATGGACAGCCGTGGCAGAAATTGATCAAAATTCGGCAAAAAATGGACCCAAAACACCTCGAAAATGTGACATTCAGATTACAAAATCGCCAATCTACAAGCAGGTATGTGTATTTCTGCTGTAGGACTTCTCAAAGCTGAGGAATCAGGCCAAACGTTAGTTCGCATGTGAGATGAGACAAGTCACACAGTGGGCAAAGATGGCAGCACTGTCCATGCAAAATGTGGCTGTCTGCTTGTGTGAGGGTTCCACAAAAAATCACTTTTGGCATTTTAACAAAGTGTCATCCACTGCTTGCATAACAAATAAATAGAATTATACCAACTTGACTTATCTAACACAGTTTACAGATTAAAATGTCATTAATAAGAGAGTAATAATCCTTTTTAGCCTTCTGTTTACTGCAGCTGGCTGTTCCAACACATGATCTGCCTCCCCCTGGGCCAAATTTCAATGGGCTTCAAACATGATTCAAACCTTTCAAATGCAACAATACAATTCACTACGGAGTTAAAACCGACCAAATGAATGCTTAAAACAGCCCCGAATGACTGGATAGGTGTTTTCTTTCATCAGTGCAAAAAACCAGTCCAAAATCGGACATTTTTTAGGTAAATTCATCATATTGACAAAGCTGTGTTTATCAAATCCCAATCAGTCAATGTTGTCAAATTTTTTCGACCTGTCACTGGTATTTGAGTCATTTTGGCGTGATTTTGCTTGATCTTACACACATATGAGGAATGTAGGATGATAGAGCAGGTTGGAATTAGTATAGTTTGTTGTTTGAAGTGTTTTAAAATGTCAAGAAATGGCTGAATTAGACGATTTTAAAATTACGAAATTTTATTTGTCAAAACTTGATTGTACGAAGTAGTTAACGTGATTTAGCTTGATCTTACACACAAGTGAGGTCTGTAGGATGATAGAGCAGGTTGGAATTAGAATATTTTGTTGTTTTAAGTGTTTTAAAATGTCAAGAAATGGCTAAATTAGACAATTTTGAAATTATAAAAATATACTTGTTAAAAAAATTCTTTGGGACATTTCTTGATCAAAACATGAATTGGAAAGAACATATCAAAATTAAATCTAACCAAGTAGCAAAGGTTAATGGTGTGCTGTGCAGGCTGAAGCATCAACTACCCCTGAATATTTTAAGGACTATATACAATAGCCTGATACTACCGCATTTTAACTATGGCATAATATCATGGGGGAACACAACTAGTAGGGAATTCAAACGATTAAAAACCTTGCAAAAGAAATCGCTGAGAATAATTTCCAATTCAAAATACTAAAGTCACACAGACCCGCTTTTCAAAAAGTTGAAACTATTAAAAATAGATGACATCTTCAAATATAGCTGCAGCAAAACCTATCATAAATTAAGCAATGGCTTAATCCCAATTTACTTTCAAAATGAACTTGAACTCAATAGTCACATCCATTCCCATAGTACCAGACAACAGAATCTCATCCATACACGTAACATCAATAGTGTCACATTGTTAGAATAACCTATCCAGAGAATTTAAAGACAAGACATATTGATCAATTAATTATTTTTCAAATAGTATCAAGAAGTACCTTCTGTCTCACTACCAATATAGTTGTAATAAACCCGGCTGCTATGTATGCAGCAACTGACTACTACTATTTTAATTCTAATTCAATACTCATATAACTTACAACTTTAAGGGTTTACATATTTATTTTGCTTTACTAATCACCTCCATTGCATAACTTGACTGCACCCACATTTCCTCTTATATTAAGAATTATATATCATAATGCACCATTTTTACTTCATTATTATTCATGCATCACTGCTCATCCTTGTATTATATCCCATTCTCATAACTCTTTCATCACAGGGGGTGTTCCGATAACAGTTATATTTAACTAGTGGAACACCTCCTTACCATACACTTGAATTGTTATATTGATTTTACTTTACTGATGGAATGTGTGAATATGTGAAAGTGCATTGTTGTATATATGAGTGGTATGTGTGGTAAAAACAAATAAACAAATCAATGAATCAATCAATCAAAACTCGGTGGTACGAATATGTGAATGTCATTTGGCTTGATCTAACACTCAAGAAAGGTATGTAAAACGACTGTGCTGGTTTCAATGAGTATATTTAGATTTTTAAAGTGTTTTAATATGTCAAATAGACTGCCAGTGAAAACGGCGATAAACCAGAACGGCTATTCGTATATTTACAGACAATACCTAAACGGCGATGATCAAAGTCCAAAACGGCGATGAAAATTTTAGTTAAAAAATCAACTTAGAAAAGTATCTTTCAACAAAAAAAGTCTGATATTTTTTACTTTGCAGCAAAAAAGTTCACATCCATGATATTTGTTACTTTGTTTTCAAAATAATGTAATATTTTGTTGTCTAAATTGACATGTTATAATGTAGCTAAAACTTAGTAAATGTGTAAGACTTGATAAAGCACAACAAAAAAGTAACTAAATGATCTTTTTGATAACGGAAACAATGCTGGATAATATCACGATAAATTTGTAATGATACACAATATTTATTGCGATAATTGAGCAGCATCAATCATGCAAATTGCGAAGTTTGTGACATAAATGCTGTCAAAAAGTATAGTTCTTGACATATAAAATTGGTCATGTTTCACGAAAAACAAAGACTTTCGTCGTGTGGGTTATTGTGATGTCACAATAATACGTGAAAAGATTATCACGATAAGTCTGTGAACCGATGCATCGTGATATATCAATTAATCGGCCCAGCTCTAAAATGTATTATGTTAAGAGTAAAATTACTAAGTTTTCAAGCTTTTGCTACCAATAATTAGTGCAATAGCCGTTCTTGTTTTCTAGTCAAATTTATCATCGCTGTTGCCGTTATGGTAAATATACAAATAGCCGTTCTGGTTTATCGCCGTTTTGACTGCACACGGTCAAATGATATCTGAATTCGACAATTTTGAAATTATGAAAATTTAATTGTCAAAACTTGGTTGTATGAAGAGGTGAACATCATTTTGCTTGATCGAACACTCATGAGAGGTACGTAGGATGATCAGTCAAGGAAATTACCACCTGCTCATGACAACCAATGTCTTCAGCCCCACATGACACTCACCCCACACTGTCATCTCTCTCCCACGTTTGTTTGTTTGTTTGTTTGTGTTTTACGCCTCTGCAGCACCTTAGTGGGCTATATCGAGGCAGATGATCGCCGTATGATGATGAGATGAGAAGACTGTGAGTCTGGCACATACCCTATTAATTCAGCCTCCATTTAATTTCCCATTGGCTCAGACTAAAGTGAGTTCCCGGGGTGAGATTTGAACCAACGCCCTCAAAGCCAGTTGCCAAGCGCATTTACCAGTTAGGCCACGGGGGAACTCATCTCTCTCCCATGACCTTCTCACTACAGCAGTGCTCAAAATCATCTTTGACAGGCTATTTAAAAATAACTGTTGGTGGTATCACTTCCAAACTTGGCATAAAGTTGTGTCACTGTATCAACTAACTCTATAAATTTTGGCAGGCTTATCCATTACATAATGAGGAAAAGAACCCGATGGCTCCAGAGAAATTAGGGAACTGTCATCAGCTGCTGATGACTTTGCAGTATTTCGCGAAATGGGATAGAATAAGTCCCGCTACTGTCATGCTGCTGTGTGATGTTGATGGGTGCAGAGAGATCGCACTTGCTTCTGATACCCAACTGATCATACGAACACACTCAATCATCCTGTCAGGGCCAGGACTAAGCTGGAATAGTAATTGTCATCACTTGATGGTAATTTCCAAGACTGATGATAGCGCAGGTTTTAATGAGTATATCTAGATTTTTACGCGTTTTAAAATGTCTGGAAATGACTGAGTTTGACATTTTTGAAATTATGAATATTTTCTTCTTCTCCCTTCTTCTTCTTCCAATTAGGTTCAGCCCGCGTTTGCGTATCCTTGAACCTTGTGCATGTGCGCGAAGCGGCATGTGTATGTACATAGTAAAAGTCACCACTCCATTGGAATAAAAATAATGCTATGTAAAGTCTAAAATCCTGAACGGTTGTTTAAATTGCCGTTCTGAGTATGTTTGATTTAAAAGCCTCACTTGAGGTGCAATCCACCGAAGATGCCGGTAGGTTGTTCCACAGCCTTATTGTGTCCGGGAAGAAGGACGTTTTGTGTTCTTGTGTGCGGTATTAGGTATCGCTGACTATGGCCTCTGATGACTGATGGTAAAGGCACGAGGTGATCATGTGGCACTGCGACTTGGTTGTTGATTATCTTGTAGAACATGACCAGTTTGCTGCATTTCCTGCGGTCTTGAAGGGTTGGCCATCTCAGTTTAGCTAATGTATGGTGACGCTGCTGGTTCGCCGGTGGTCGTTGATAACAAATCTCGCTGCTCGTCTCTGGACCATCTCCAGTTTCTTTATGTTAGAGGAGGTGTGTAGGTCCCATACTACGCTAGCATACTCCATCTGCGGTCGTACCAGTGTTTTGTAGCATAGCTGCTTGGTGGAGGTGGGGCAGTGATAAATGTTCCTCTGGAGGAAAGCTCTGCAGTTGTTGGCTTTCTTTGCAACCTGGTTTATATGGATATTCCAGTTCAGCTTCTTGTCGATGGTGACACCCAAGTACTTGGCTGCATCTACAGTTTCCAGGGTCTGGCTATGAATGGAGTAGTCGTATCTTACTGGATTCCTCTTGTTTGTAATGTTGATAATTTGGCACTTTTGCGGATGGAAGGCCATCATCCAGTCTCTTTCCCAGCGTTGTAGATCGTTCAGGTCTGTTTGGAGCCTATCACAGTCTGCGGTGGAATCAATTCTTCTATAGAGTACGCAATCATCGGCGAAGAGACGCACTTTGCTTCCTTCTGTGAGGTAAGATGGCAGATCATTGATGTAGAGAAGAAACAGTGTGGGACCAAGAACGCTGCCCTAGGGGACGCCTGACTCAACTGGTGCGCTGTCTGATTTACCTCCTTCTAGGACTACTTGTTGCACTCTGTCTTGCAGGAAGTCGGTGATCCATTTGTGCGTGTTCCCTTTAATACCATATTGATGGAGTTTCTTCATGAGTCGTTTGTGGGGCACTTTGTCAAACGCCTTAGAAAAGTCAAGTAGAATTAGGTCAGTTTGACTTTTGTTATCCATGGTCTCTGCTATTTCGTGGATGGTGGTAATCAGTTGAGTTTCACATGATCTGTTACTTCTGAAGCCATGCTGGAGGTCTGTAAGGATGTTATTTGCTTCTAGGTATCTCATGATGCTGCTTGTAATGATGTGCTCTAGAATTTTACAGGTGACAGAAGTGAGGGAGACTGGGCGATAGTTCTCTGGTTTGTTCTTGGCGCCTTTCTTGAATATTGGAACAACATCTGCCTTGTTCCATTCCATTGGAACTCTTCCTTCTTTGATGGAGGTTTGGAAGAATAGGGTGTAGATAGGCCTGATTTCCTGGCAGAGCACTTTTAGCAGTCTCGTCGGGATTCCATCCGGGCCAGTAGCTTTATGGATCTTCAGATTCCTGAGCAGTTTGTTGACTCCATTCGGGGTTACGTTGATGTCCTCCATACAGCTGTCTCTTCCTTCTGGGGTTATGATGTTATCTTCTGGCTCGTTTGAGTTGAATACAGAGGAGAATTGATGATTCAGGATGTTGGCTTTCTTCATTGGATCTGAGTAAGTTAGTCCGTCTACAGACTTAAGCGATGCCACACCGGAGTTTTTTGGTTTTTTTGCTGTTTATGAAGCTCCAGAAGCATTTAGGGTTTGATGTGCTGTCCGAAGAGATGATATTTTCTATGTATTCCCTGTATGCCTTCCTGCATGCTGCTCTTGTTGCTGCCTTTACTTCTTTGTATTTTCGGAAGTCTTCGATGTCTTGTGTGTTCTTTGCCTTGATGAAGTATTTCTTCTTTTTCCTGGATAGTTGCTTAACCTCTCGGTTGATCCACGGTTAGTTGTACTGCTGGTGAGTTTTGATGGCACATTGTTGTTGATGATTTTGGTTAAGTTAGTCTGTATTTCTTCCCACATTTCTTCTGTCAGTGATGTGTCGTCTCTGGTCTTCGACTTTGCATATTTCCTCATAAATTGATGTTGAAAGACTAGGCAGTCTGCTTTAAGGTTGTCGATGTTTGCCCTGGGGGGGGTGGGAGTTTTGCCCGAGGGGGTACTAACTTTTCACACGTGTTTCAAGGGGGGGTACTAATTTTTGACAACACTTCCAAGGGGGGGGTAAGAAATTTTAACAAAGAAAAAATGTTAAAAAACACGCATAAACTAACTTTATTTGGACTTTTTTACGCGCAAAAGTCCGCGAAATGACGCGATTCTATATGCGTAGCCATGTATAACAGTATATATATGTGTGTGTTGCTTTGAGTGTCGAGTGGGGGGTACTAAAAATACGTGTGAAACCTAGGGGTGGGGTACTAAAAATCCGCATGAAACTCAAGGGGGGTATCAATTTTTTACGGGAAGTTCCAGCAAAACTCCCACCCCCCCCCCAGTCATAAATTCTGAACGGTCCCTTATTTCGCATAGCTTTTCCATGTATAGGATGTCACTTGCTGGTGGTCTGTAGACTGTGCCTACCATTAGGTTGATGGATTGGCTGAGCTGGAGTTTCGTAAATATACATTCGATGTCATTGTTTACAAGTTCCACATTATTCGTTATGTAGTCCTTCTTCACTGCAATGAGTACACTCATGGGAGGTGCCTAGGATGATAGCGCAGGTTTTAATTAGGTATTTAGATTTTTTAAGTGTTTGAATATTTCAAGAAATGAATGCATGCGTTTGACATGTTTGAAATTCTAAAAATTGAATTGTCAAAATGAGAGAATTATATGTCTAATTCATGCACTTGATGGAGTTTTGTGGGATGTTAGCTGGATAGAATTCCGAATAAGCATGTTTTGTATTTTAAATTGTTTAAATCTGTCAAGGGATGACCGAGTTTGACGAATTGAAAATTTTTCAGAAAACAAGTGATCAAAAAAACCGAAATTTCAAAAATATATATCTTTCTTTATTAGGGGAAGTTCATGGACTTCAGAATGGAAAGTGCTTCATCTGATGAATGAAGAAAGGAAAATATATGTATGTTGCAAAGGTAAATAGACAATGTCAATTAACATGACTGTGTTTTCGAAAAATAAACATTTTGATGGATGAATAGTATCAATACATATCTATTGTCATTGCTGTATTGTGAAGCGTGCATTTTATTTACCTTATTGTTTGCATTTCTTACAAGATGAGATAACCCATTTTAGCACTCTTGGTAATGTTTTAATATGTGGTGACTTCAATGCCAGGACAGGTAATCAATCTGATTTTATACTCACTGCAGGCAAATATAGTCATGATATGTACAATGCTTTTTGTAACAATGCCCTATGTGATTCTCCTCAGAGTGTACGGCATTCCGATGATTCCAAGGTTAACAAGTATGGCAAGGAATTATTGGAATTATGTAAATCTACAGATATGCGTATAATGAATGGTTATTTCAATAATACTACTGGAATGTGTACCTGCTATACAGCCAATGGCAAAAGCTTAGTTGATTACTTGATATGTGACAGATACTGTTTTAGGAAATTGATATCATTTACAATTGATCCCTTAAATTCAGATTCTGACCACAGACCTTTGTTATTCTCCCTCCAGCTCACTAGGGGCAAACAAACCACCCCTACAAGTAAGAAACAATGTAAATCCAGCGATAAATTCTTTAGATATGTATTTGATATGGAGAAAGCATCCGGCCTCATAAGCTCATTAAATGGTAATTTGTGTGAATCATTGCATGATGAATTTATAAATAATATTGTTTCTGATAAGGGAGTTGACAATGTCATTGACAATATGTACTGCTTGCTTGATACTGCTATTGCAAAGAATTTCAAACGAAAATATCAAAGGAGTAAAGGAGATGCATTTCCCAAAAATGAATGGTTTGATGACGAGTGCAAGACACTCAAGCGTGCTGTGAATGATTTCTCAAAAAATAATGACCTTAGTATAGAGATCAATCTCGCCCAGTACTGTAAGTTGAAGAAGGAGTACAGGGCCTTAACTCAGAAGAAAAAGAGATTGTATCAAACTAGTATAAGGGGACGTCTATGTGAGATGCAAACTAATAACCCAGTTGAGTATTGGAAATACTGGGATAGATTAAAGAAAAACTCTTCGAGCTCTATAACTGGTGTTATTTCCATTGAATCGTTTGAAGAATACTTCAAGAGTATACAATGTCCACCTGAAAATGCTAATCTAAAATTTGATACTCAGTTTCTTGGAGAAATCGAGGAGTTTGTACGAAACTATGATAATTCCTTTTCTAATGATCCAGTTATGACTGATGCGCCCATCACTACTCATGAAGTAGAGATTGAATTAAAGAGTCTTAAGTTAGGTAAAGCACCTGGCATCGATGGTATAAGCAATGAATTTTATAAATATTTATCTGAATACATGATCCAGCCTCTAACTATCCTTTTCAATTATATTTGGGATAAAGGGATCTATCCTGAGAAATGGTCCAAAGGCATAATTCAACCATTGCATAAAAAAGGTAGTCGCAGTGAACCAGACAATTACCGTAAATTAACCCTTATGGCATGTATGGGGAAAATATTTGAATCAATTGTAAATAAAAGGTTAATCTTCCAAACGGAGGCTGCCGATTCAGCTGACCCAAATCAATTTGGCTTCTGCAAAGGTTGCAGAACTAGTGATAATGTATTTATTTTGGATACATTGATGTCATAACAAGCTTCTAAGAAAAAAACACTTTTTATTACTTTTGTTGATTTTTCAAAAGCATTTGACTTCATGAACCGCTCATTCTTGTACTATAAATTGATAAAACAAGGTTACCGTGGTAAACTTCTAAATATTATTCAAAGTCTGTTTTCTAACTCCAGTGCCAAGGTAAGGTGGGAAGGCCAGCTTGGCTCAAAGATAGAAAGTACATATGGTGTCCTACAAGGAGGTATTATTAGCCCAAAATTATTTAACTTGTTTCTTTCTGATATGGGAGAATACTTTGATCAAACTCAGGGCCTAAGAATCGATGGAAAAACTTTTACACATTTGTTATATGCAGATGACTTAGTACTTATATCAGAGAGTGCTACAAGTATGCAAATCCTATTAGATAACTTGGCAACTTACTGCAGAAAATGGCACTTATTAACTCGAAAAAGAGTAAAGTGATGATAATACAGCCGAGTGGTAGACATAGATCTGAGAATACACAGCAGCAGTTTTCGGTTGATAATGAGCAACTCGAAGTTGTTGATTCATATAAGTACCTTGGACATATAATTAGTAATAAAAGAAACACTCACAGCTTGATGTATGAACACTTGGCATCACAGCCCAAAAAGCAAAGCATGCCTTGAAAGAGAGAGTAAAATCTACAGTTGGATATCTCTCGCCTAATCTTAGTCTTAAAATGTTTGATACCCACATAGTGCCTATTCTAGAATATAACAGTGAAATCTGGTTCCCAACTAAGCAAATTGACTCTTTGGAAAAAATACAACTTAAATTTCTCAAAAATCTTCTTGGGGTCCGAAGTCAGACTTCAACTGTAGCAATTTTAGCAGATACTGGCAGATTCCGATTGATCTATAGACAACAAATATCTGCAACAAGCACATATAATGGCACAGCATCGCCCATGCCCCGCATGTTTTATCCTATGTTTATCCTATCCGTTAGCCAGTTTATCCCGTTCGTTTATCCTATCCAGTTATCCTATCCATTTATCCTCTCCGTTTATCATATCTGTTTATCCTATCCGTTTATCCTATCCGTGTATCCTACCCATTATCCTGTTTATCCCGTTTATCCTATCCGTTTATCCTATCTATTTATCCTATCTGTTTATCCTATCCGTTTATCCTATCCGTTTATCCAGTACCCATAAGTACTGGTTCATCCCATTTATCCAGTTTATCTTATCTATTTATCCTATTTGTTTATCCTATCTGTTTATCCTATCCGTTTATCCTATCAGTTTATCCTATCCGTTTATCCTATCCATTTATCCTATCCATTACCCTATCCGTTGACCCTATCCGTTTAACATATCCATTTATCCAATCCGTTATCCCGTTTATCCCATTTATCCCGTTTATCCTATCCATTCATCCTATCCGTTTATCCTATCCCTTTATCCCATCCGTTTATCCTATCCATTTATCCCATCCATTTAGCCTATCGGTTTATCCTACCCGTTATCCTGCTTATCCCGTTTATCCTATCCATTAATCCTATCCGTTATTCTGTCCGTTTATCCTATCCGTTTATCCTATCCGTTTATCCAGTACCCCATAACATTGGCTCATCCCATTTATCCTGTTTATCCTATCTGTTTATCTTATCTGTTTATCCTATCCGTTTATCCTATATGTTTATCCTATCTGTTTATCCTATCTGTTTATCCTATCCGTTTATCCTATCTGTTATCCTATCCGTTTATCCTATCCGTTTATCCTACCCATTATCCTATTCGTTTATCCTATCCGTTTATCCTATCCGTGTATCCTATCCATTTATCCTATCCGTTTATCCCATTTGTTTATCCCATTTGTTTATCCAATCCGTTTATCCCATCCGTTTATCCTACCTGTTTATCCTACCTGTTTATCCTATCTATCTATCCTGTCTGTTTATCCTATCCGTTTATACTATCCATCTATCCTATCTGTTTATCCCAGCCATCTATCCTATCCATCTATCCTATCTGTCTATCCATCCGTCTATCTATCATTCAATCCATCCGTCAATCCATTCATTCATCTATCTATCTAAGTTTCTATTCATCCTATCCGTTTATCCTATCCGTTTATCCCGTTCGTTTATCCCATCCGTTTATCCTATCCGTTTATCCCATCTGTATATCCTATCCGTTTATCCTACCTGTTTATCCCATCTGTTTATCCTATCCGTTTATCCCATCTGTTTATCCCATCCGTCTATCCTGTCCGTCTGTCAACCCATATATCCATCAATCCATCTGTCAATCCATTCCTCCATCTATCTATCTATCTATCCTGTCTGTTTATCCTATCCGTTTGTACTATCCATCTATCCTATCCTACTGTATATCCCATACATCTATCCTATCCATCTATCCTATCTGTCTGCCAATCCGTCTATCCATGCATCTATCTATCTATCTATCTATCTATCTATCTATCTATATGTCTATCTATATGTCTATCTTTTGTTTACATTAGTGTATATTATAACCAGTATTTTATTTAAATAAATATAAAACGGATTTATATAGCAAGTTGCCCATAGATTGGAGGGAACAGAATAGAATACTATGAAATAGATACAATATAAGCCCGTGCTACCTGTAAAATTAGTTGGAAAGATGCATGAACTATACTGAGATGCAGGAATTGCTGAGTTTCCCAGAAATAGAATGTGGTGCAAAGGGAGGAACTGGCAAAGGACTTGCAGGTGCTGCCCTCTTGTGTAATGTATCTGAATGAGCTGCTTTGCAGTGGCCATTCTGTGTACTAAAACTCACCCTGTGGAAGGGAAAATGGCCACCACAATGCAGGCTTTCTGGACCTTGATAGCCTCTAAAACTGATAATAGTAAATTTTCTAATATTGAATTAAACTGAAAATACGAACCGTTGTGCACATCTACAATGGTATCAATGTGTTATGCATATGATAAGAACTTCCAGAGTGGGCTGGTTGAGGCCACAGCATTGGTTGTTTCACCCCTTCAGTAGATTTCAGCACTAAAGCATAATCGCCCTATGCATAGCATAGCATGGGCGATAATTAACTACTGGCATAGATTAAAAATGGAAAACTGTCCAAAACTACTTCGTAAATGTTATGAAATCCAAGTGGTTCTGAACCACAAAAAGTTGCCTTGTTGGTTGTCTAGAATACAACAAGTACTCATTGCTTATGGAATTAGTGATTTTGAAATGAAGCCCAGTAAAATGGCATCCTTGGTATATAAGAAAGCAGGGGAAGATATGTTGGCTGACATAAATGATAGTGATAAAAACCCAAAACTAAGAACATATAAACTATTTAAAACAGACTTACGCATTGAACCATATTTAAATTTTAGCTTACCAATGTATGTATATCGCAGTCTAGCCAGATTCAGGCTAAGCTCTCACAATCTAAAGATAGAGCTGGGGAGACACAAACGCCCCTACATACCTGCTGATGAAAGACTTTGCAAAAGATGTACATCTGGACTTGTAGAGGATGAATTTCACTGTCTTATGATTTGTGATTTTTGGAAAGACAACAGAGCAGTACTATTTGACACGGCAGCCAAAACAATAGAAAACTTCTCCGTTTTAAGTCCTAAAGCTCAATTTATTAAAATACTAGCAAATAAATCGTCCGAAATAAATTCTGCATTGGGCAAATTCTTAAACATAGTCATTAAAACTGATAACAGCGCTTGATGTAAATTTTGATTAATTAAATCAGCCCACAAGATCAGGGTGGCTAATGGCACTGACACATTGTTTTCACATGTGATTTGCTTGCAATAATTTGTTTGTGAATACATGCCTTGTACCTGTATGCATATTTATGTTGCTGTCATGCCCAGTTATAAAATAACAAATTTATATAATTGTGTTGTATAATATTATATTCATCAACCTGAACGTTTTTCATTGACTTCATTTCTCTATGGTTTCATCCCTCATAAATTTGTATATTTATGTTGGTGCTATATACTAGGGTTCTGTACTGCCTCAGTGCTAAATATCGCCGTATATATGGCCTGGTGTGATTTAGATATATTATTATTGCTACTGTGAAAAATGTTTATGTCTGTATGTACTATGAAGAAATATCTTAAGCCGCCTCAGTGCTATATATTGCCAGTATGTCTAGCATAGTGTGATTTTTCATGGAGATGTGTACACATCTCCATTTATAAAATATATTATTGCTACTGTGATTAATGTTTCATTTCTTTATGTAGAAGTAGCTTTAGACTTTTATATCTTTAGTGTGTTAGTATTAGAATCTGTTTCTGTTCTTGTTTTTTTGTCTATTGATATCTCTTGTAACTGACTTTTTGGTCAAATGTGACCTATGTTTGAGTCAATAAAAACCTATATATATATACATTAAGTAGGGACGTATCTAGAAATGGCCTGGTGGGGGGAGGTATTACATGAGGTGAATATAAGAGCGCTCCGCGGCTTTTCCTATCTCCTCCATCAATTTTTTTGCCATTGGCATTAAGCGCCCAGTGGGCAGATGTAATGATGAGACGGTCAATTCGTTGTTGAAATAAACCTGAGATCTTGCCGGAATCTTGTTGGTGTCCTTTGAAATGCAGAATGTATGGGCCCAGGTGACCCTGCAAGAGCTGCATGCGAACCCTGGACCCAGCGATTGGCAGTACCGCACTCTACCACTATACCAACCCACCCCTCTCTGCCTAGGTGACGTCACCTTGGTTTGGCAAGTTTGATGCAGTTATTTGACAATATTAAGAAACTGGGTAAATGTACCAGATCCGATATTTTTGCATAAACTAACTCTACCAAATCATTAACTTTTGCATCTAATTTGAAAAAATATATATGCAATGGTTATCCTACACGAGATGATTTGTTGCAAAATTTTGTCCTTTTTTGGGGTCACCTCGTTTGGCAACTTTTCTAATAACAAGTGAATTCAGTTCACAATTAATCACTCTCTGGCTAAATCAAGTAGTCAGTCAAGTCATTTGAACCATTATGAAGGTCGCTGGTAATTTTTTTTTTTAGTTGTTTTAAAATTTTACCCCAAACCTTCTTTTTATTTATCAAAGTCAAACAAAAATGACAAAAACTTTAAGGGGAGTTATGGGTGAGAAAGGCACTTTCCTGCAATTTTTTAGAATAATGGTCAATATTTGGTGTCAAAAGAAAGGTTTTAATTAAAATAGATGATTTCAGACAATTTTGTATTTTTCCAATGATTGGTTGCCGTGGCAACCATTTTAAAAGACAAAAAAAGGCAGATTTTTACTGCTCACGGGATGTGGAATTTCTGAAGTTACAGGCATGGTAGAAAATTTTTGAAAAAATTGATGAAAGAAGAAAAGCCAAATGAACTTATTTACTAAGCAGATTTTTGATATTCCTTTTAATAGTTTCAGGAATTGGGGTAAAGTAGACAAAAGTCGATTTTTGGGGAAAAAATGCATGTACGATATGAAATAATTTTGTAACAAAACAAAATATTCAAAAACCTGTTTCATAAATACGAAGCCATCTTTTTAAGGATTCCGTTGATGTATCCCATGAGTAAATAGGTTGAACAGTGGTCAAGATTTTTCACATCCCGTACAGAGTAAAAGCGATTTTTTGGACAGAGCGGAAAATGACAAAATTGTGACGTAACGTCATTACAGGCAATTTATCACCTGAAAACAAATAAGCCTATCGGTGGCTGTTTCTCGTAAACTAATGAAGCTACAGGAATGATATTTTGCAAAAATTAAGTAATCATTGTCATGTTTCACCAAAGTAAATGCTGTGTTGCCATGGCAAATGCCTTTTTGTGTGTGCATCTTTGAAATGACACAACTCTGCTATTTCACTTTTAAAATTTGTCGATGATGTTATATTTAACATGGCTTAGAGTGATTATAGAGGCATATTTTGACATAATCGGAGTTTGCACTGGGTGCCCAAGTTGGTATAGGTCAAAGATATGGCACAAACTAAATTTGTGAACCTTACTGAAATTTTGGTCATTTCTCACACATACCTCCTCTTAAAAATCCATTGTTCAGTCACATGACCATCAATTGTAACATCACAATAACAGAAAAACGATGTTGAAGCAATGAAAGATGTTTAAAACTATTCATTTTACATTTCTAATCAATTAGACAAGCATTTGCATGCTTTAATGCAAAAATATTGTCCTTTGAAGTCAAAAAGTTGCCAAACCAAGGTGAGTTGCCAAAGCAAGGTGACGTCACCTACTCCCTCTCTCTGCCTTCTCCCTCTCTGTCTCTTGTCTCAGCCTACTCCCTCTCTAAGCCTCCTCCCTCACTGCCTCATCCCTCCTCCCTCTCTGCCTCCTCCCTCTCTGCCTCCTCCCTCTCTAAGCCTCCTCCCTCACTGCCTACCCACTCTCTGCCTCCTCCCTCTATGCCTCCCCCTCTCTGCCTCATCCCTCTTTCTGCCTCCTACCTCTCTGCCTCCTCTCTCTATGTCTCCTCCCTCTCTCTTCCTACTCCCTCTTTCTGCCTCCTCCCTCTCTGCCTCCTCTCTCTCTGCCTCCTCACTCTCTGCCTCCTCACTCTGTTCCTCCTTCCTCTCTGCCTCCTCACTCTTTGCCTCCTCCCTCTCTGCCTCCTCCCCCTTTGCCTCCTCCCTCTCTGCCTCCTCCCTCTCTGCCTCCTCTCTCTCTGCCTCCCCCTCTCTGCCTACTCCCTCTTTCTGCCTCTCTGCCTCCTGTCTCTCAGCCTACTCCCTCTTTCTGCCTCCTCCTCTCTCTTCCTCCTCCCTCTCTGCCTCCTCACTCTCTGCCTCACTCTCTTTGTCTCTTCCCTCTCTGCCTTCTGCATCTCTGCTTCTTGTATCTCAGCCTACTCCCTCTTTCTGCCTACTCCCTCTTTCTGCCTCCTCCCTGTATGCCTCCTTCTCTCTCTGCCTCGTTCTCTCTCTGCCTCCTCCCTCTCTGCAGCCTCCCTCTCTGCCTCCTCACTCTCTTTGCCTCCTCCCTCTCTGCCTCCTCCCTCTCTGCCTCCTGCCTCTCTGCATCTTGTCTCTCAGCCTACTCCCTCTTTCTGCCTCCTCCCTCTCTGCCTCCTGCCTCTCTGCCTCCTGTCTCTCAGCCTACTCCCTCTTTCTGCCTCCTCCTCTCTCTGCCTCCTCCCTCTCTGCCTCTTAACTCCCTGCCTCCTCTCTCTATGCCTCTTCCCGCTCTGCCGCCTCCCTCTCTGCCTCCTCCCTCTCTGCCTCCCCCTCTCTGCCTCCTCCTCTCTGCCTCCCCCTCTCTGCCTACTCCTTCTTTCTGCCTCCTCCCTCTCTGCCTGCTCACTCTCAGCCTGCTCCCTCTCTCTGCCTCCTCACTCTCTGCCTTCTCACTCTCTGCCTCCTCACTCTCTGCCTCCTCACTCTCTGCCTCCTCACTCTCTGCCTCCTCACTCTCTGCCTTCTCACTCTCTGCCTCCTCACTCTCTGCCTCCTTCCTCTCGGTTCAAATCTCACCCCGGGAACTCACTTCAGTCCCAGCCCATGGGACATTAAAAGGAGGCGGGTTGTAGAATTGCTGCGCAGTACTTCCACAGAATTGAGCACTGCAGAACTTAGAAATGCTGCATGGTTAATGCAGAACTGCATTAACAGTGCAGCATTTCTATAGTTCTGTAGCAATTCTGTAGCAATTCTGCAGTTATGGTGTCTGAAATATGCAGCAATTTTGTCGGTCTGTAGACAGAAATTATACTTCTAGCTGCAACAGTTCTGCAACAGTTCTGTAACAGTTCTGCAACAGTTCTGCAACAGTTCTGCAACAGTTCTGCAACAGTTCTGCAACCCATTCTTCAATTAGGAACCCTCTATTTTTTTATTCTTGTTACTGTCATCTAGCCTATGCTGTAAACTTAATTGTGTCATTAAAAAATATTTTTTATATTTGTTAAATTACACTAAGGGGAAGACCAAAGGCCTATTGAAAGGTGTATTCTATTTCCATAATAATTTATTTGGCAAATTATTTCCTTATATAAACGTCTTGGAGGGAAAGGTAATTTACAGGCCTACATTTGTAGGCTTATTTACATTAAGACATATACCATGTGCTAGTGGTGTAACAGTAAGCCCACAGATAAGCAGTATATATCAGATAAGCAGTAAATATCAGAAATGCCTAGTTAACAGTTTAAAATCATAGTTATAGAGTGCAAGACATCAAAAAGGTTTTTTAAAAATAGAAACTTTTGAAGCCTATTTTAAAGCCTTCTTCTTCTTCTTCTAAATTATATCCCGCCTCTGGAAGGCGAACCTCACATGAGTAAAATCAAGTCTCTATTTTTCGATAGATTGTGGCATAAAAATGTGATAGCAAGAAAATGACAATCAAGTCAATGCTATATTTAAAGATGATTTATTCATCATGGTTAAAACCCTCAAAATGGGGTTCATGAAGCATTTTCACAACCACACGTTTCCCAAGGTGAACCAAGTTGGCACCTAGAACAAATTGGTTGCCAATGCATTAAGTGCAGAGTTAAGTCAATCCATGTTGCCTGGAGAGCAACTGAGACAAAACTGAGAGTGAACATTGTGGTCACTCAAGCATTTAAGCCTTTAAAATTGGGTCAATTCCCTAGTGGCCTTGAGGAGAGTGACAGAGCTAGGTGCTGCTGCCCTCTGTCCTAACCAATAATAATGATCAAAAGTAATGCCTACCACAAATATTATAATGGCAAATTTTACACTGCCACAAAAAGTTAGTTAAATTGTTGGCACGTTTAATTGAGTGTTCAGTTTTGAGACTGATAAAATCTTCGTGCATAAAAACATTCTGTTGGTCACTGTGCGGGGTAAAATCCAGGATAAAATCATTGCTAAAACTACTACTACGTCTAAGATTGTTTTTTCTACTGCTACTGTGGCTGTGAGCAATTTAGAGCTGACTGGCTAGCCTCGAGTGGGATTTTCTGTATCCCCATCCGTTCAGCACCGCAGAGCAGATTTCGTTGGCATCGGCGGGCGGGGGAGTATTGTCCTCGGTGTAGATTTCCTGGAGAATCCTGATGTTGTCCTCTCTGGCTTCTTGTAACACTTTGCAAGTTGTTATCACATGCTTAATATCTTCTTCCTCTTCCTCACATAGGGGGCATGTCTTGGACGCGTTGTTCCCTGCAAATTTTGCCACGACGTCTTGAGTCTTGAATCTTCCCGTGAGCATCCTGGCTCGTACAGTGGCCATCTCGATACGGTGTGCCTTTCCTTCGCAGCAAAGCCATAAGGGATGCGCTAACGTGTTGCGAGTGGAAGGCCACTTCCAGATTCCCCACTTCAGAGTTGATTTACACGATGCATCGTAGATAAGCTCAGCACTGGACAATGTTTTGAAAAAGGGCTAAATTACAAAGGCATTATGACATTTTTTCTGTTATCAAAATGCTGATTGCCATCAGTGTCTAATTGGCTTAATTGCACTTCAAGTGTCACCAATCAAAACTGTAGTGTGCTGCACTGTATGCACAAATAAATCCAATTGAACAAAGCAGCAATTTAAGCCAGATGTCCTGATTACAATGCAGTAGATGCTTTGGCCCCTTTGAGCTTCCTATTGCCTTTGATGGGCTTTTTATAGCCCCAGCAAAGCGGCGGGCGCCGGCGCTGCCTGCTCCGCATTTCACTGCTTCCCCTGTGTGACGTCATAACCACACGCCAGCTACCCAGCATGCACTATTTTAACATGGCGGTGACGTTCAAGTAAACAAGACGATGTTTGCCGTGGATTTCCCTCAATAGGGTATGTCGACTTGTAGTTCAGTGCTTTTCGACTATGGTGGCGCCACCATTTTGAGGCCTACAGCCACAGCATAACAGCATGCTTTTGCATGGTTTTGAAGACAATAACGGGCCTACAGACATCAATATTTGTCTTATATACAAAATTTAAAAAGCATCATGGAGGAAACAATATTTTCCAGCACCTAGACTCATCAAAATTGTTGCTTCTACAAAATCTGTGGTGCATTCAGCGCGGGAACTTTAGTGAAGCGTATTTTCTCGTTAGTAAAAAATTCCCTGCTCTGAAAAGATTAAAGTTGAAAGTTGGTTTTGATGTCAAAAGATGCCTATATTAAAGGGCAATACTAATTAGACATTTCATGCTCCTACCTGTATTGGTTTCTTCAAGACTAAGCCGTAAGTCACCCAAAAGTGCAAATTTTTTTAGGTTTTTTGCGAAATTATTTTTTCAGAGGATAAAAGTCTACTAATATTGTTTCCTCCATGATGCTTTTTTAATTTTGCATATCAGACCAGTATTAGTGGCTGTAGGCCCCTTTTTGTTTTGAAAACCATGCAAAAGCATGCTTTTAAGCTGTGGTGGTGGGCCTCAAAACAGTGGTGCCACCTGTGGGAAATGGTGACGTCACAACAAGAGGATGGCATGCCCTATTACGCTAAGTTAGACCGAATTTAGCTAAATACCCCGCCTACTATATCATCTTTATGATCTAAGGAACCCAAAACACAGGTTGGTCCGGCCTGGCAATATGCCCTGACTGTTCTGTGGATGTGGCAAGATTTCTACCGACAGTTCGGTCCATCCTCTACAACGTCAGAGGATAGATACTCCATCTACATTTTGTCATGTTGACTGTTGACAATTTTTGTCATGTAAACAAACCTGCACAGTTATTTCAGATATAGGCTAGCTTCTGTAGATTCTGTAAAGTGTATAAATCTTCCCCGGACACTGAGCGTGCTGGACTGCCAATCGCTGGGTCCAGGGTTCAAATCCTGCTCTTGCTGGGTCACCTGGGCATGTTGGACGGCTGTTTCAATCATCCTTCGCCTCATTGCCGTGTCCTCCTTTTGTCCTATTTTAATGGTACCAAGTTCATAAATACAGGACTTAAAAGCCCCAAACATCCATCCATCCCCTCACCCTAAAGATTATGCTGGGTTCCGTTTAGGTCACTGCGACACTTCAAGCTGTTTAATGTGTCAAAAATATAGCTCTGTGATTGGTACGATTTCTGAAAGTCAGTCGTTTCTCAGTATTACCGTCAATTTGCCGACCACTGTCACAATTTTAAGTTATTAATACCAAAAATTTACCCAAAAAAATTAGAAAATCGTGACATTCGTTGGCACCTTCAAAATATTATTGTCCTATATTCATGGTGCCCCGCACCGGTTTTGTTGACCCTCAACTGGCCGTTATACTGGAAAATGAGTAACTGTTGTAGCAGGGTCATTCTACAGAAATTGTCCTATTCCTGTCCTTAGGTTTCCAATGTCACTCTGGGACCACTGAGTACGGTATTTTAATTTACCGTCTCCGAAAATGGTGACCTCTAAATTTTCTGCCTAACTTTGATATTCAGTCAGCTCAACACTTCAAAGTCTCTTTTGCAAGCACATCATAATAAAATAAAAATATGTAATGGATCTTTAGCTAATTTATGGATGTCGTATATCATGTCCCCATGAAGTTCCGTCAGTCACTCAGTCAAAAATCCTTTAAAAGTTCTGGTATTCTTAGCCCCTTGTGCTCCAGAAATGTTGCTCAAATTCTTAGAGGTATACAGGCTTGACAATTTTGATTCGGCGACAGACAAAAATTCTAAAGTCTGCGGTAGGGTAATGAATATCTAGCATGTCAGGACTGTGTGTGTCCGGAACTTTAACCCCATCAATGTCAGCTGAACATCAATGGATGTAAATGGGTCTCAAGAAAGAGGTAGTGTCTATTTTAAGAGGAAATTGAATGTTGTTTTCTCTAAGCATACAACTAACTAACTAATTAAATATTTATTTGCAATATCATGTGTCATTTATTATGGGAAAATCGTATTAGTGTCCGTCACTAGACAAGGGTCCCTGTGTCTGACAGTGTGTCACTTTTTACAGATGCCAGTGTCCCTACACGTCGATTGTGTCGATTTTTACCCATGTCCTCCTCCGTATCAGACATACAGCAATAGACGAAATTATTCATACACAGATTACTCACAAACACCAAAATTGTCAGCATATCTCTGTGTCGTGCTAATAATTCACACAGATGTTAATTATGAAAATATTTGTAACTGGTTGCAGTGGTTGGGGGCAGCAAACCAATTTTAAATAAATTAAAAAAGGTAAATATTTCAAAAGAGTGGCATCTATATACATGTATACATAAGAATCCTTAAACCAAACAACCACAAAGATATCATTTTGCTAGGCTCATTAGCAATTTTCTATCATTGATATATGGTCAAGATCCTTGTTGATTTTCTCTAACTTGCAGGTCTAGAGCATGCAAGATTTCACTTTTTAATAATTCAGCTGAACGTCTAGAATTCAGGTGTCCTACTCCAGCAATATTATTCCGATGGCCTCTGTACTATAATAAACATCAATCAGTCCCCACATGTCCTTAGAATGACTAAAAAAAGCTGAATTTACCGTCTCTTTGAATAAAATTTACCTTTCTTACCACATTCTCCCTCTTGCAAATTTACCGTCTCCCGCTACAGTTTTTAAACGATCGATTATTAAACAAGTTCTTCATTAAAGACATGCTCCTGTGCATCAGCATCCTTATGATGACTGTAGCTAACATGCCATTTGTCAAAATTCCATTAGAATTTGGAATATGACGTGTAAATTCATTGCAAAATCTACCAGTTTGATGGCCAGAAAGGCAGGTCGCCATTTTCGGAGACGGTAAATTAAAATACCGTACTCAGCGGTCCCAGAGTGAATGTCATTGAATCAATAATTAATTTTTTCTTTATCACTTTTTTTAGTTAGTGATCGCAAGCAGGACCAAAGCAAAATGTTCAGTCTTAATTTTGTCATTCATATATGTTTTTGACTATTTTGTACTTCCCTTTTTTACTATTTTTTACTTCCCTAAAGTCACACTTGTACCTGTTTTTTGCGTGTCAATGCACCCATTTCTGCGTATTAAAACCTCCGTATACCTGTAAAATTGTCTGAATATGCTATATTTTTAATATGAATGTAACCAAAACAATGTCCTTTAACTTATGGACTTCGTTTCTTTTTTTTTTACTCCCAATTAAGGTGGCTCGCTACTCGTGTAATTGCGTCAGGTGAGCACATTTCCGCGCAGCCAGGCAGGCCCTATCTAGCGTAGCGTCACCATTGTGTTGTGCTCTGCTGACACTGGTTCAGCATCTTTTTTAAATTCTGAATATTCCATGCGATGGCCGCTTCGTTTGACATTTGCACCACCTCTATTGGGGTTAGAGACTTCTGTTTTGGAGTATTGGATGCGCTATTAAGATGACTGCAATCCCCCAGGATTTCAGCTTTATACTCGTAACATAAAATTTTGAAAGGCGATTTTCGTCAAGCAAGTCTAATTTCTCATAAATGACTTGGTGATAAAAATAAATGTTTATATCAATTTCAAGTGTGGTAGGAAGGCTTGTCTGCATCATCATATTGTTCCCCACTATTTTTGGAAGTAAATGACAAAGAAATAAAAAATCCTATCTCGTCAATTTTTTTTTTAGCGCCATGGTTTATTAAAAAAGTTAAAATTGTCAAAATCAAAACTTTTATTCCGAGCCCCTTGGAAAGTCCTTTAACTTAAATATATCTATCCGAATTTGTCATTACCTTTTCCTTATAATTGTCTTCTTTAGTTTCATGCTTCATTGCATAATATGGGATTAATTACCTCTGAATGGCAAGGAAAACTTCACAGTAAAAAAAATTAGAAAAAAATTTAGTTTTTCAGGTTTGCATGGACTGACTTTCTTGTACATAACCTCAAATATTTTGAAAAAAGGCTGGTTGCGACCACTTTTGTTTACATATCCTTGCTATAAACTATATTTTGGATCATCTTGAACTATTTTTAAGAAATCCTATCTCGGAAAGTTCACGAGTATCGAGCCACCTTAAATTTGTAGAAAAATTAACTGCAAAGTTTGTCCCTGGGTTTTTTGTCATTACCGGTACATAGTACTATTTTTGGCACCATTAATTTTCTTACACTGGTGATGTCATCAGTGACATGACATAATACAACTACTCGAACAGCTTGACAGCAAGGTTGTCTTCTTAAGAAAATTGTGCGGTTGAAAGAGATTTTATGTCCATTTAAAACCCCTATTTAGAGCGAGTATGTTCATTATGCGTAATTACCGCAACGGACATTTTACAATCAAGAAAATATTGCAGCCAAATTTTTCTTTAACTGTCATGAATTGATGCCATTCCTGTTCACATTCCTATAACCTCACGTGCTGTCTGTGCTGCTGGGCCTCTTAAAAAAATTACCAAAGCTAGATTTGTCATTATCACAACATGTCATTACCACAACAATTTGCTGCAGTTGCGGTAATGACTCATTGGAAAAGCATGTTAATTAACATTGAGAAAAGAATCATGGCAACCATTTCTAAATCTTCTTCAGAACCTATCGTGACCTCCACACTGATTAAATCTTGCTTTCTACAATTTTTGAAAAACAGTTAATATTTTGGATATACCCGGTCTGGCATGTATTGGGCAAGTAAAAATTGTTATGAACAAGCATCATCCAACGCGTCTGAAGGGAAGCAGTCTATCATGTTGTCATTGATTCATTTTAATGGTTGATAATATTACAAATTTTCTATTTTCAGTCCTTCAATGCGACTACTGCACTTTCATGACTCGTGAGGGGAAAGGAAAGGAGTCAAAAGAGCTTCCGATGAGCAAAAACCTCAAAGTGACGCAGGGCAACAGTCGCAACATCTAGATTGTTCAGTACCTTGAAGATACCAATGGTCTCTGTTAATCAATACAGCTTTTGGGAGAGTTAAAGAGGGATTTTACCTGAATTTTTTCATCCATGTCTGATATCGATACTGGCTCTCATTTAGCCACTGAGATTGTAACACAATGACAATGTATTTAAATTGGTCAAATAAGCTTATAGTGCAATACAACAATATATTATTGTCACATGAATTCTTAAAGCAAGGCATTAGATAAAACATGTTGCCCATTATTTTGATTCCTATTTAAAAATGCCAGTTTGACATTTCTTTTTTGGGGGGGGGGCTTGGAGTTTTCCTTGGCAGGAAATTATTTATTTCATTGTAACTGCACCAATAATTATTTATTTAAAGCGCAAGAAATCCCCAAATATTCTTTCAAAATTAATCAACACCTTGTTAAGAGATACCCCCAGCAGAAATTATTTATTTCAAGACAGCCTAAAAAGAATCTATTTATGTCCTTAAAACTGAGCAAGAAATAATTTAATTTAAAAAAACTCTATGATATGAAATGGCTGCCCCCTTATTAGATGTGCTTGAATCTGTAAATATCAATTTCAATTGGCCCCAGTTGTGAAATATTAAACTTTTCAGTTCCTGAGATTGATGTAATTTTGTTTTGAACAATCTGACTTAAAATAAAACTATTTAATTTTATGAATACTTGAAATAAAACTTATTTAATTTCACGACCAGGTGCTAGTTTTGTTGTACATATTCAATTTAATGTATCACTGTCTAATGGGCAATGAAAGGGGGAAAAAAAATGTCGATTTGTGAAAAAGTTCTGGGGTCTATCTCTTTTGGATAGGACATTCTATATATTTGGTGGCTCTGTGGTTAGGGCTCTTTTCAATTTGGACTTAATTGTTGAATATTATATAATTCTGTATCTGTAGGGATACTGGCTGATCGTAATGAGCCGTTCTCATGTATAATTACAATGCTCATGTAAAATTCTGACTGCATGCATTTCTTACCCAGGGGCTGCATCTAGAGATGAAAAGCAGCATTCAAAATACAATCTATGACTAGGCAGCAATGGTGGATCCAGGGGAGTGCCCAGGGTGCCTGGGTTTTTTTTAGATAATATTTGAAAGATATCTCATCATAAACCAGCAACTTTTAAGAATCTCAAAAATTTCTTTTTTCAATCCGTTTGCACTGCCTTTGATCATGGGTTTGGTAAAACAGTTTTTTTTTTAAATTTTATGGCAGACTTTAAAATTCTGAGCCCAAGAATATCTTGGAAAAAATGTGAAAGGTTGGCATTCTGGCGTCACTATTCAGTTTGTGCATGCAGTAACGAATGTCATCACAAATCGGCATTTATTGGACTGAACATTTTTTTTTTACAATCTGTAGGTGTTGCCCTTGAAGATTGCTTTGGTTGAAATTTTTTTCTCAAACTTTATAGCAGACTTCAGAGCTCTGAACTCATGAATTTTCCTAAAAAATGTCAAAAATCGACAATTCAGTTTGTGCATGTAGTAACGTATCTCATCATAAATCAGCGTTTATTGGAGTGAAAAATAATTTATATATTTTTTAGAATGTGCAGGTATTGTCCTTGATGATAGTATTCTTTAAAACATTTTTTCTCAAACTTTATAGCAGACTCCAGAGCTCTGAACTCGTAATTTTTCCTTTAAAAATGTCAAAAATTGACGTTCTGAAGTTACAATTCTGTTTGTGCATTTAGTAACGTATCTCATCATAAATCAGCATTTATTGGAGTGAAAAAAATAATGTATATATTTTTTAGAATGTGCAGGTATTGTCCTAGATTACAGTATTTAAAAAATAATAATTTCTCAAACTTTATAGCAGACTTATAAACTCTGAAAACTAGAATGTCTCAAAAAATCTTGAAAATTAGCATTTTTTGGGGAGGTAACGTTTATATTGAAAAAAACTATTCAGTTAGGAGCATGAACTGTTTACCCAAAGTTGTCCTTTGATATAGGCAACTTTTGACATAAAAACCATATTTTTAACTTTAATAATTCCGGAGCTCTGAATTTTTAGCCAAAGTAAAAAAATGCTAATATGAAGTTCAGGTACTGAATCCGTGAAAGCTTTTGGCGAAGCAACAATATTGATTAGTCTAGGTATTGGATAATATTGTTTCCTCCATGATGCTTTTTACATTTTGGATATCGGACAAATATTAAAGTCTGTAGGTCTATTTTTGTCTGAAAACCATGCAACTGCATGTCATTCTAGCGTCACAATAATTCTGGGGCAGACCATCAGATGGCGTCTTGATTTTTGCTTTACCATTGGGCCCTATGGTGGCGTCTGATCTTGTGGTAGATTATGTTTGGTGTAGCGTCACAATAATTCTGGGGCAGACCATCAGATGGCGTCTTGATTTTTGCTTTACCATTGGGCCCTATGGTGGCGTCAGATCTTGTGGTAGATTATGTTTGGTGTAGCTTCGACTGACTGTAGCTCAAAAACGGGTGCAGATGGAGCGCTATTTTTTTTTACCAATTTGTTGATAATAAAGCAAAGAACATTTTATTGGAATTTGAAAAAAAAACGGTAATACTCTAGATATTTTATTATCCATAAAAACTAATATTTAGAGTATTTTTATTAACATTTTAATGTAACTTCAATTGGCCCTACTGAAAAAGTTTGTGCGGATAGAACACTTTTTTTTGGCTGGATGTGTAGCATTTAGGCCCAGTAACATCATACCGCAATTTCATAAATATGGTATTACTTTTGGATTTTAGGGTGATTAACTTTAATTGATATCGATTTATTTTTTGATTGTCCTGATTGGTCTTTTTAATGCTATATTTCTTTCTTATTTCCCAATTATGGTAATTCTGTTTTATGTAAAAACATGGTTCCATGTGGATCTATAATAAAATGACAATCTGCATCTTTATGGCTGAATGTAACCAGTATGATCAACAAAGGGCAATTTGCATGCCTTGGCATTCTCTGTTGTCTCGCCCACCTTAGACCAGCAGCCTTCGGCCAAGCAGCATATCCCATCTTTTCATAAGAAGTTTGCTCACCAAAAAGTTGAGCACGCTCTAGCGATCGCTACACTGAATGAATCTATTAAAGCTTGGGGGCGAACATTCCTAGTGAAGTAATCTACATTTGAGCCTACTTACGATGTTGTAAGTCCATTATTTCTATCCATTCGGGCAGATTAAAACATCGAAGCGAGTGAAAACATTTGGATCTCAGCGCTCGTGACGTCACACCAGCCGCACAAACTAAACCACCTGCCAGCAAAGCCTACTCCTGTTTTGGTTGCGTTCAGCACCTCTAGCGGCCGGCATTTCCCGCCTAAAAAGACACAGAGGATCCAACCAGTACCTGTTTCCAGTGTCTACTAGACTACTATAGATCTAGCAATGTTGTAGTCTGTTTAATATTTTGCTTCAATTGCTGATTTGTTTAATTGGATTGCTTTGTGCAAACTACAGAGCTCGAGTTGGTGTGTGTCACGTGACGTGCATTTAAGCAATCAGCCCACTGAGGGCAATTAACACCTTCATAGGCTACTACCTTTGTAGTTGTACCTATTCGTTAAACATGCCTTTCTTTGCTATATATACGTAAAATTATTTTGACTTTTATAAAATTTATAAAGCAAACATCCCAAAACCACACCCTGAAGATTTTTTTTTACAGGAATTGGCACTGAAGTATATATTTTTGGACTTGTGAATCAAGCAATTTTGCTCCAGGTGACGTATCCTAGAAAACCACTCATTTGTAACTGATATCCATTCAGTTTTGTGTCCAGAAGGCAGGTGTGAATTAAAACATTGGATTATTATAGTTTGTCCACTTTACAAGGACCGAAACAAACCAATAAGTCACTCTCATAGTCTGTAAATGCCTGCAATGTATTGAAGAAATTAAAAAAAACGTTTTGAAGACTGCTCAGTAAAATTCCACAAACAAATTCATTTCCACATGTTCTAGATAAATTGATACATAGATAGATCTATAACAGATATATTGATGGTAAGTGGAATATATTTTAATCAGATAGATAGATAGATAGATAGATAGATAGATAGATAGATAGATAGATAGAGAGATAGAGAGAGAGATAGAGAGATAGATAGATCTATCTATCTATGTATCTATCTATTTTTTTTTTTTTACCTACACCCAGCGAATCAGTGTCTATCTATCCATGAAAAAGGAAATCTGTTATGCAGTATGGGAGGTTTCAACAGTTCTAGCTTGAAATAAATGTTCACAAGCCTCGAGAAGCTGCAAAACAAGAACCCGCAGGTTGCATAATGCAGGTGGAATATTCTAATATCGGGTTGCGTTTTACAAAATATTTTCATATGCTTATGAGTTCTGAAACTTCCAAGCCTTTAATAGCAAAAAATAACCATTTTTGTATTTTTCTCTTTAATACACAAAGTAGCAGCTCTACATGCACACCTGATTTAAAAAAAAGTAATTTGATGTTATTTAAAATCAATCAAATGATATATTTAACTTTTTCAATTCCCATTGAAATACACAACTAAAAAGGAGTCAATTGAAAAAACTTTAATATTGTGTATTTAAGAAAATCACCTTGATTAAGTCAAGGTCAAATCAGACAGCTGATCCTAAAGTCTAGGATTATGTATACTGTCCTCCTCAGGATTTGGTAAAAAATCCATATAAAAAACATGCCCATTTTCCCCCACTTACTGACGTCTGTAGCGTCAGCAGGCCAACTATTAATGGCTTTGTGGATGTCTGGGAAAAGATGCTGAGCCATGACTACTGACAGTCTAGTCTGTAAAGGGTCTCTTCAACCACATTACAGACGGCTTCTATAATTCAGCACTTTTGACATGTTATTGACTTAAAGCAGTCTGGAAGACCATATTTCACTTATGCTACAGACAGTCTAGATTACTGACATTTTCTTTACATGCTGACACAAGTTTATGTCATTTATTGATAAGATTTGAATAGTTACAGACGTCTGTAAACACCAAATTACTCAGTACTACAGACCGTCTACAATGGCTAGTCTGGATGGCTTAAGTTTTGGTGGTTTGGAGACGTCTGTAGAATCTCATTTTCCAGTGCTTTCAGCCAGCACTTTCTGATAGTGGTTTGTCTGGATGGGTTACATATGGTGGTTTTAGAGACGTCTGTAAAGGTCAGTTTCATTGACCGTACAGACAGTCTGTTGTGCCGACAAATTGAACGGCCCCAGACGTCCCTAAGGAATTCCAAATGGATATTAAACATCATTGGATTTCGTCTGTATTGTGCAGAAATGGGAAAGTTCCAGACTGTCTGAGTGTCTGTTATGCTTCTAAAAATTGCCGTCTAGATAATACAGAAAAATGTAACTTACAGACGGTCAGTAGATATAACATAAGTACTGACCTAGACGTCTAGCAAAGCAATAATTTTGTGTATTGCTGACGCTACAGACGTCAGTAAATACCCTATTTTTGGTATGTTTTTTAGCTGAAAAATCCCAGTTCCAAAAATCAATGTGGGTTAGATCAAGACTGTCTTTGATTATACTTTGAGTGTGACATGTATACTGTCCTCCTCAGGATTTGGTAAAAAATCCCAGTTCCAAAAATCAATGTGGGTTACATCAAGACTACTTTGGGTGTGACAAACACTTGACTTTTGAAAGCAAAAAAAAAAGGTGTATAGAATGTCAAATATGTCTGTTGCAAATGCCTTTTTTCCATTTATTACAAAGAGAAAAAATAAATGCTATTTCTTATTTTTTTCGGCTGTCAGAAGGGAATAATTTTGTTAATATAAATGAGCATATTCTGTCTCTTACCCTTCACATAACCAATAATGCTCCTACACACCATTGCAGATGTTCTCCATTTGTGAAAATCAGAAAACGACATTAAAATGGCAAGATCAAGGAGCTCCGTCCAATCCACAAAACCAATCTATGAAAACAATCTGTAATCGGACATGGAGCACAGAACACGTTTGTAAGCGAAAATAGGTATATAGAATGCCTGAAGTACATTTCAGATGCGTTTTTCTTATAGGAAAAAGAAATCTTATTTTTCCCAGCCATCATAAAAACATTTCTGTAATTTTGGTTATAAATGAGAACACCTGTCTCTTAATACCCTATGTATAGTCTAAAAAACTCCTACACACCACTGTACATGTTCTCCATAAGCGAAAATCTGACTTTCAAAAATGAAAATACTATCTAGATGTCAAGATCATGGAGTTCATCCCAAGACACAAAACAACTTTTTCTACAGGTACTATCTGTCAACAGGCCTAGAGCAATAACCATCGGACTTTTTAAAGCGAAAATTGATATATTATATATATTATATAGATTGCCTTATATATCTTCCCGATACCTTTTTCTTGATTCTTAAATATGGGGATTAGAAAAAGTTAAATCTTACTTTTTTGGTCAGCAGAAATGAATAATTTTACCTCATATTTTAACAAATTACGATTTTCTTTCTAAAAATAACCCATACATAATCCAAAATGCTTCTGCGCACAAAACAAGAGGTTCTCCACTAACGGAAAATCTGATTTTCAAAAACGAAAATGCATTATTTGATAGCAATATGGGGGTGCACGTTCCAATCCACAAAACCCATTATATGGTAAGTGACTGGTATAATGCAGTTGTGCATGTGCACCTGCATTAAAAACCACCGTGGTGATTATTCTATTTGGAGAGAACACTCTGAAATCATGTAAAAAGAGTAGAATACATTAGTTGGGAATTGGTTCTTACCAGATTTTGTAGTCAAAATAACCAAATTTGAGGTTTTCAAGTGATCATTTTGGCTTTTCAGTCATTCTCTGCCCATCATAAGCCCAGTCTTGGCTGCCCAGGTAAACCTGGTTCTACTCAAAATAAATGTCCCCAAACCGTAATAAACTACACAAGAAATCAATTGGGTAGTTATGAGTGACTGCATTCAAGAATGAGAGGACTATCTGTTCAATTAATGTCACATCTTAGAGTAATTTGGAACATTTTCACAGAAATTCAACATTAGTTAATTTGATATGTAAATTCAGATTTTCCACCATGGTCATTATTCTATTTGGCCAGGACACTCTGAAATCATGTAAGAAGCAGAGAATACATTAATTGGGAATTAGTTCTACCCAGATTTGTTGTCAAAATAACAAAATTTGTGGTTTTTAAGTGGCTATTTGCTTTTCAGCCATTTTCGGACCACAATAACCACAGATAAACCTGGTTCTACTTCAAAATAAATCTTCTCAGGCCTCAAAAAGTCATAGAGTCAATCAATCTAGTAGCTGGGGTTGGCCACAAATGACAATAAGGGGAATACCAAGTATTTACAACCTGATTTATGACAACTTTAGTGAATTTGACCATCGGTCTTCATCTCTGCAAGAAGCATTGCAATATCATAGGATATAGTCACTCTACCAAAAATGTAAGGTCATAAATGAATTCAGCATGTCAGAAAACCCCTATAAAGTAGTGTTGACTGAAATTATATCTTGAAAATGAGGGAAAATAGGATTGCGAGAGTGGAAATGGCAGCCATTTTGAAAAACGGCCCCTAGCGGCTGTTCGCAGTAAAATTGGAACGTCCACCTGTGAAAATCTGAAAGCCAGAAGACTCAGCCACAAGGTTCAGCCATCAAACTCTATGGGACTCAGATTGTACACAGGGTTATAGGCCAGAGCCTGGACTATGTTCTTTCATTGGTCTCAAATATAACTCCAAACCACTCACGAAGAGTAGACACTAAGTGTCTGAAAAGGTCAAGATAAGAAGCTCTCGATCATCTCTCTGTAGATGCGGGACCCAACTTAAAATATGAAAATCAGCTGGCTGCCAAAGAAATCGACTAGATACTAGTGGATAACTGCTTAGCTGGGCAATTCACCGGAGATGGCTGACTAACCAAATTAGTGGCTGGCTACTGCTGGCTTCGGCGGGCTGCCATGCGAATAATGAATTTTGAAGTTATTGTTTCATAATTTTTTGGACATCATATCTGGATTTCTGTTCGGGTGCCCCAAACGTATGCCTCGGGATCCAGTGAGGTCTTAGAAAGTAATGTCACAATGTTGTTCAACAAAGATCCCCAGCTGACAATGCACGTGAAGTTCATGTGATAAACACAGGGAAAACTGGTGAACATGACATAACTGAGAGTTATCACGTGTTTTTGTTCACGTAAAACTCCCACATTTTCACGGGATAACCACGTGATGAATGTCACCAGATTATCACTTGACCATCTTCATGACATAACTGAGAGTTATCACGTTTTTTTCTTCACGTGGAAAAACTCCCCAACATTTTCATGGGATAACCACGTGATGAACTTCACCAGATTATCACTTGACTATCTTCATGACATAACTGTGAGTTATCACATGTTTTTCTTCACGTGAAAAAACTCCCCAACATTTTCATGGGATAACCACGTGATGAACTTCACCAGATTATCACTTGACTATCTTCATGATATAATTGTGAGTTATCACATGTTATTGTTCACATGAGGAAATTTCCCAACAATTTTCATTTGAAAATCACGTGGTTAAGTGGTGAAGACAGTTCAACATACCCCCAGATAGACCCCGAAGTCCACTCTATAAAGTCGACTAGGGAAGTTATAGTTAGGTTCCCAAGCAGCAAGTTAATGTTCAGTGTAGTCAAGTCAGACTTGAGTCAGCTGAAGTCAAGTCATAGTTGCATAAGTTAGCCAATTGTCACCTCGCAGAAATGGTTTTTTAATTTCCCAAGTTAAATGTACTGATGATTAATATTTGGCACAAGGGCCCTGGGAAATTGAACAAAGTTAGCTGAAGTTTGTTGAAGTCAAGTGAAGTCAGAGTTCAACAACTTAGCTGACTAGTCAGTTGAAGTTCTTGCCAAGTAAGTCACGAATTTTAACTCTGACTGACTTCAGGGTCCACCCCCAGAAAATCACGTGGTAAAGTGGTGAAGATCCCCCCCCCCCAGAAAATCACATGGTTAACTGGTGAAGGTTGCCCCCAGAAAATCACATGGTAAACTGGTGAAGATATACACCAGAAAATCATGTGGTTAACTGGTGAAGATACCCCCAGAAATATAGATGGAGCCACCTGTACTAGAAACACAGCTGTTCACCGAGGTTCCGCACAAATTTTACTTTAAACTAATTAAGCAAATGATTATGATTTCTAAATTGGAATTAATGCACAGTATCAGGTGGAATGATGCTTATTAGCTAAAAAATACCGTGCAAAGCACTGGAAGGTTCGAATCTCGAATTTGAAAACGAGAAGGCACATAAAGATAATGTGCAAAGGTCAGTGGAAGTATAATTCCTACTGAAAAGTAGAATGCACGAGATGCACAAACATATATATCTGCTTGCCATGCAAGCATAAACTGAGGGTCTCCACTCTCCAGGTAGGGAAATTTGATTCACACAACGTCTATCCGACCAAATTCAATCCGCTTCACTTCAATGCACCAAATGCGATCCATCTCACTTCTAGGCCTATTCACCACATTTGATCCACCTCACTTCTATCCACCAAATTGGATCCACCCAACTTCTATCCATCAAATTCCTTTCAACCATTGTCATCCACCCACTTCTATCCACCTACTTTGCCACTCATTTGAAATTATTCATTTCTATCCACCCACATGATCTCTCCACCAAATTGCTTCAAGCAAATTTTCTCCACTCATTACTATCCATCAAATTCTGTTTCCCCTATTCTATCTATGAAATTCTATGCACCCACATCATCCTATAATGATAATTGACAGAAAAGTTTGGAAAAATACCTTGCAGGGACGTAAACCGCGGTAGTTGTTATAGGCACTATTATATATGGCCTATTGGGAGGGATGGATTACCAGTCAACCAGGCGACAGACAACTCCAGTATCATGGCATGGCTGGGAGTGCAATACACATGAAGTAAAGACATCACCAAAAGTCCCAGAATGCACTTTCATTCGGGTGATTTACCCTGAAACCATGATAAAATGTGCTAGCAGTGTTGTTCATGACTGCCAAGAATTTTGTTCACTTGGGTCCATGAATGGAGTGTAGAAAGTATGAAGGTTTTGTAGACTTGTTAAAATTGACCAGGCTGCGTTGTGTCTTGTGACAACTCATTGAATGATTCATTTGGTTCATACATTGTAGGTCCATGGATGTAGAATTGCAGATCTATGCATCACCTCTGCTCTGTTACCTCAAAGGAGGCTGAATACTTCCCATTTAAACTGTTTAAAGTGTTTTTGCAAACAATAATAATGCACTGCTCTTTTTTATTGTCTGTGATAATTCTTTTTCCTGACTTTTTATGCTGGTTCCATTGGGCTGTGAGAAAAGATGTACTATAGCATATCTTTAGCCATTAATACCAGCAGTTTACTCGGCACCCCATACTGAAAAGTGTCAACAACAGTTCACCCCAGCTTTAAGTAACATGAGGTGGAGCACTGAGAAATAACTTATCATTGCAAATACTTCAAGTTGTTGCATTTATCTCAAAATACACCTGCCAATTCGGAAATTGATGATTGATTCACCAAAAAAGTTTCTAATACAATTTAAGCTGTAGGTGAGTTGTCATGATTGATATAGACTAGTGGACGACACTTGTCATGTGACCAGAATATGCACTGGTCAGGTACCTAAATATAGACTTTGAATCCTTGTGTTCCTACTTGATAATGACCTGTGGATTAGGCCTACATATGGATCTAATCATTCCTGTATTTGTTGTTACAATTAGTAGTAGGCCCAAGTTAACACAGGCTGATTTAATCTAGGCCTATGCCCGTGCTCTGAGGTACAGAAACTATTCATTGCGCTGGCTATTGAGAGACAAGCCTGATAAAAGCCACGAGGTACAGCTGCCTCTGTGGCGATGTAGGTAGAGTGCTTGCCTTCCACCCCACTGGCCAGGGTTCAAATCCGGGCTGGGCCCTTTATTGCTGAATTTTTGAAAATACCCTCAAAATTGTAGTATTTCAAAAGTTTTTACTATCAATATGATGAAGCACAGTACTCGGTTTGCATCACTGGTTAAAGTTATAGTGACATATCTTCTAGTAGGCCTATAATATTTAAATTTATATATTTGTCAAATAAAAAGGCCTACTGATGAAAAATACTGATTTTTTCACGTTTCAAATATATCATTGCTACAACCAGCATATCTTTTTTTAAAAAAGATTTTCTTGTTTAAACAATGGGGCCTTCAACAAAACACACTGCACCATGCACCCTCTTATCTCAGTGTTGACAGGTCATGCATTAGCAGGATTTGAAGGGTATTTTTACCCAACTCTCAACCCCTCCAGAACATACATGGCATGTCACTGGCACCTCAGATTGACAAGATATTGGTTTGTTTTCCCACATCATCACACATGACAGATAAGCATGTGCACTGTGAAGGATTTGCTGTAAAAACTTACTTGTTCTTGTTTACTGTGACAGTTCACATTGGCATGATTGCCTAAGGTATAGATCCACATTTCTGTAGTCTTTCTGAACTGAGAGCTTATACAGTCTGTCTTGAGATTACATATACTGGATACATGTTGACTGATAGGCCTGCAGGAGCATATGTTTAAGCTATTTAGTACTTGCAGATCACTCAGCTGGTCATTTTGTCAGTAACTGGATATGGGGCCCTCCTACAATAAGAGCAACACGCAGGATGTCTGGTGAAATGGATTATTTAACAGATTCTTCAGATTATGATAGGTCTGAAGATTTTATGGACACTGACATCACTATTTTGGAGTATGTAGAAGAAATAATGCAAGATATTCAGAAGTCAAAGATAGTTTTGAGGAAATAATTCCAGTCATTTTTGACAGTGTACATGAGATTCTTGGTATAGCAATAACATGGCGACACAGTGCATTGAAAAATCTAATTTTGAAATAAATGCATAAATAGAAGGAGGACAGACCTGTAATGCTGCCTTTCTAAAGTTCATTCATAGATATGCAAACTGGCACAGGCAGAAAGTCAGAATTGGGCTTAGAAATTGAGTAAATGAGCGGCATAGGTCCTGTCTTCAGCCAGCCGTCAATCCAGCACAACACCGATCGCAATAGGTGAGAGATTCTCACCTAAAAAGGAGCACATATTGGATATTATTACAAAAGACTAGTTATCCGAAATGTGACACATGTATGACCACAATCCTTGATTCTGGTAACCCTTAAGAAGACTGAAAAGAGACTCACTGCATCACACTGGTTGTGACAAATTGTCAGCAAGTTATTGTGGCTTTTACTTCAGCCCCACAGCTATTGAAAAACCAAGATACAATGTATAGCTTGAAACAGTGTAAGTTGACTGGCTTGATGAAGAGCCAAGTTAACCGGTGGGAGATTTTGCCTCTTCTCAAAAAATTTTAACTGGTGAAGATTGCCCCCCAGAAAATCACATGGTTAACTGGTGACAAAATCACGTGGTTAGCATTTGCAAATACATATCAGTTTTCCACGTGATAACTGAGGGGCAATTTCACGCGATAACTCTCAGTTAACCACAAATTTTGTCAGCTGGGTCTACTTTCTCGGTCAGAGATTTAAAAAGTGCATGCAATGCATGCACTGTGTCCTCGAGCAATTATATATAACTCAATGGGATATGATCATTACATTAACACATCTCTATAAATTGTTAAAAGTTGCATTCTATCTATAGATCTATCAATCTACCTATCAATCTATCTATGTGTCTATCTGTCTATCTATCTGTCTATCTTTAGTAATTGGCTGAAGCATAAATCTCTGGTTGTGGTGCACCCCACTTTGTCTCAGGGCGGAAGGGCCAAAGGGAAGAAGAAGAAGATGCTTCTCAGAAATCGTCTGCTGAGCAAGGAGGAATTTGGGAGATTAAAGTTAACTATTTAGAGCAGTGAGACATAAGATTAAAGCCAGGGCATCTTGTGCAACAGTGTAAACACTGGGCATCATAATGGCATCATAACTTTAGGTGGTTCTTGCATCTGTGAACTGCTTTTCAATCCACATCAACTTTTGATATGACAATCCCATTGATGACGACAAAGGGCCCGAGGCCCTGCTCTCGGACACAAAAAGTATATATGTAATAAACCACCACTTTTAATGGGCCACTGAAGTCCACTTGCAATTTTTAGCCATAATTCATTTTCAGTAGATGTATTCCAGCTTGCCAAAACAGCTTAAGAAGTGCATGTGGCAACGTTATCCAAGTACTTTGCGGTATTGTATTTTATGTTTCTGCCATTTATTGTAATTGTAATTGTAATTGTAATTGTAAATACTCTCAGTCATGCACTGCAATGCAGGCACGAAATTCGTGGTGAGCCTTCCACAATGATACAGCTCAGGGCAGCCATAGAACGGCGCCCATGGGCAGAGACTAGAGGAACATTGCCCAAGGTTCCCATGCCGTAGCATTCTCCAGTGTTGGTGACCGCCGTGTGATGATGATTGATGAGAAGACTGGGAGTCTGGCACATACCCTATTAATTCAGGGATGCCCAGGGTCTTTCAGTTGCTCCAGCACAGAACACTGGATTCAACCCGCCTCCATTTAATGTCCCATGGGCTCGGACCATATTGAGTTCCAGGAGGGGGAGTCGAACCCACGACCTCACAGCCAGACTGGTAGTGCAAACAAGCACCTTAAACCATTAGGCCAAGGAGAACTCTTTATGGCCATTATTGTCTTTGTCACACTGAAAACTCACTGGATTTGACAACCATAGAATGTATAGGCCTCTACACTTGTCATATTTGGTTCTAAATTAAAGTTCACAGTATGGACAAAGTACATATCCAGCTATTTTCATTACATCACATGTCTCACATGGCATTAGCTGATTTAAAAATTTGTGTGATTCTTTTCATTATTTTGCAATGTCATGATACAAGATAATTGTGCTTAAATTTACTAATTTGTGATATTTTGTATTGGGTTAAAATCCTAAGTCAAGGCAACACTTATATCCTATTTTCACAAACATATAAGTTTACCCACATGACAGACAGACAGACAGACAATATTCATTTATTTGACCATAGAGAAATCAACATGAAATAGTTCCCAAATAATTACATACGGTCTTTGGAGACCCACATTAAGGCTACTGCCGCTATCATGTGGGCCACCAAGGAGCAAACGTATAACAATAAATTAAACATCTGCATAGACATTTGATCATTTCATATCTGTATAATTACAGCCTAAATGGCTATATTTAAAGCTTGAATATGAACAAGAAAAATTCATATACACAAGACGTATCTTATATGAATGAAAAGGCCTTTGCATCTATTTTCACGTGATTTGCATGTTGAAAAGTCCATCGGCCTGTCAATCCAGCTGAAGTCAATCCTGATGATGCATGCTGGATGACAGATACTCTGATCCGATGGCAATTCTGTTATATCTAAGTATCTGTTAGCAGGTCTGGTAATGAAAACAGAGAGATGTTTTGCTCTTAACAAGATCCAAAGAATAACTGATTTATTCAATATAACCTGGGCCTTTTATAGGCCCACAACTGACATCTGCCAGCCAGGCAATCTGCCAGCTCATCACAACATTCAATACAATCAATAATACACATCAATACAATCAACATCACAATTAATTGAGCATCCAATCAGCTTCATGCAGGGGGGCTTGATTTCCTGCCAAAGCAGATGCAAGTCCTTATAGTTCATTGTCCAATTGTGTGGAGGCTTCAGGGCAGCCATGTGGTCCTGACAGAATGTCCTCTTGACTGGCCCTTGCAGACACCTGGCCTCATCAACATTTATGCAATAGGCTCCTCCAGCTGGCAGAGGGAGCAATTCCCATTTGACATTCATAATTGCCCAGACTGGACAAGGAAGCTGTGGAAGCATGGCAATTGTACATACATATATTTACACAATTCTACATCAACAAGTAAGTTAGGTTTTTGGCTATTTATCTAACATGGCTTCTCTACAATGTGTTCTTGCTATGACCTATCCCACATTGTGATTTTTTACTCCGAACATTGGTAAATTTCATTTATTAACAATTTCAGTGTAGACTTTATCACAGCAAACAACAGCCAGGGATATAAAATTAATATTACCCTTTTTTCTCACCCCAAAGGACAAATGTGTAAAATATTTTTAATTTTGGAAGTTTTGTGACCGAGTGGGAAATTATTGAAATTTGAGTTATAGTGTCATAGACCTTCCAACTTTGAAGGTTGTCTAAAAGAACTGTCTGGCAGATTTTAAACCAGTCCGACAGTTCTGACCAAAAAGTGTAATTGTGCATTATGTTGAAATTTCTTGAAATAGCCGAGATATCCGTTATGGTCCAGCTAGGGATTTTGGATATTTGAAAACACTGCTGAAAAGGGCTGCACGTGTGCATACCATATCTATCTATCTATCTATCTATCTATCTATCTATCTATCTATCTATCTATCTATCTATCTATCTATCTATCTATCTATCTATCTATCTATCTATCTATATTACACATTTTTAAATTGTCATAGCAGTGCATGACAAAGGATCTGCTGGACCCAGGGGATGTGAACTGAGACACTACACCAGCTCAATTTTGCAACTCGTGGGTTATTTTTTCTCAGCCCATAGATTCTGATTAAGTTTTGAGAGGCCAATACAAATCTGGCATCAGTAAACTTACTGATGGACCAGTGAGCATTTATCAAGTAAGGACTGAGGGTTTATGAAAAACAATGCCAGGTTTAAAACTTTGAATTGCCCTCAAACTTGTCCAAAAACTGCAATTAGAGTGATTCCTTCGATTCTTAGAATATATCTTGAGGATAATTTTCATGTTCGGTGTCCACCTATGGGGAATTACATTATACACTTCAAGTGCATTGTGGTCAAGGTAGGCCCAGTGGCGCAACTGGGGGGTCTCGAGTGGGCCTGGGAGGGGGGGGGGTACGCGATCCTCGGGGGGGGGGAACCCTCCATACTAACTGTTTATTTTAGCCGGAGTTGGAAGGTTCATATGGGGGCCGCCTGGGGGGGGGGCACAGGTCCAATATGGGGCACGTACCCCCCTCCATATATATGAACGCCACTGGGTAGGCCTAAATATTTATAGAAAGAGCTAAATATTGGCAGGTGACTTCTACTATTTATACTAAAATCCAAAACAAGGTCAAGCTTGATTGGAAAAGTAAAGAATATTGGGGGCTCCTGAAACACCCTAAATTATAAGCACACAAAACATCATAAAGAAAATGTGTAGTATTTATTTTGAATAATTTTATTTACTTGAATTATAGGCCTATTGATTTTCACAATTTTTTTAAGTGCATGGAATGCAGTAGGTTTATGACTCAATATGAGAGCAATATTTGAGATTTATAATTTTTTTTTAATTCTGAATTTTAGAAAATGTCCAATAGGACATCAAGATTTTAAATGATATAGGTACATATTCATCAGATAGGTTTAAGTCACCCCATTTTTGCCATTCATATAGAATGGCAGTGCTCCTGCATGCTTTATACAGAAATAGTAGCATGTTTAAGTTTTACATTCTGTGACAACCTGTCCCTGTGACAACCAGCCCCGGTCTCCCCTATGTGGAAAATTGGTCAACAGAATCACTGCACATGTGGGAAATGGATGGAGGCTGTCTGTCAGACAAGAGTGAATTTTAGTCAGTATGGTAACAAACAACCCAAATTAAAGAGCTCTGTGGAGAATTATGGACACAGGGAACATAGCTGTCAACAAGTACTAACAAATGATCATTGCACTAACATGGCCTCTCAGAGGTCTCAATGCAGAGAAGAGCCAATGCACCAAAACAACATACAGTTTCACCTCTGATAAATTCATGAAGAAGGAGAAAGATTTTAGGGATAAGTTATGAATCTCTGCGGTACTTGAAACCAGAGGAAGTGACATTTTTATTGCTTTGAAGGCCATCAGGCTGTGTTGAGGCAAAGTGTGTTTGACAATGCTTGCTCACAGCTCTGTCCACTATGCCTGTAGCTTTCCACAGAACTCCTTCTTTGTTAATTTTGGGGTGAGATCCACCTTTTTGACCAAAATACATTTTTGTTTTCAGACTCTCTGAATTTGATTCCCATTGTTTTGATGTATTTTCTTCATTTTTTTCCTTTCCAAATATTGGAAATTTTAAATAAAATATCTGAGCAGTAACTTTTCACATCCCGCTTGAAAAACAAGGTCAGTCAATTTGTTGCTGTTCAAAATTAACAAAACCTCATCAGTCATTGAGGCATCACTTTCTGACATAAATTTCCATTATTTAGTTGGTTTACTAAGGCTTATTTTTCCGTATAGTGGAGAAAAATCCAAGTGTATGTTTTTTTTTTACCCACCAAATTTTGGACATTTTGAATTCAGGGCCTCATTGCAACTACAAATCACTTTTGATTGCGTTTTAAAATGTTTGGATGATGTTACCTACCATTTTGGTATTAAAGAATGATGAGGTGAAAAAGACTCCAAGTGGACAAGCTATAACTTTGCAGTTTCCATTTTGTATTTGAGATTCAGGTGGTAGGACATGTTTCAAAAGCGTAAAAATTAGACCTCCATGCTTTGTGGAAGACTGTAGAATATGTCTATAAAAAAGTTCCAGCTGCTCAATGATATTTTGGGTATGTTAATATGCGTATTTCTAACATGCCTTCAAATGCGCAACAAAACTGAATTAAGCTTCATGAAGCGAAGTCATCCTGAATGACAACATGGCCAAAATAATTGCTTTTGGAACACGTGTCTACGGACCTATCAGAACTCTAATTTTCAATTTGCATGCCTAATAAGTAGCAATCTTTCCACTTAATTTTTACTTACCTGCTGTTAAAAACATGATCTTCTATGGCTCTGAAGTGCTATACATTCAGTGGTAATGCCTAGAATGATGGAGATGGTTCCTTTTATCATTTTCTGACAACCAAATACTGAATCAAATTCTTTTCAACTGACCATCCACAGATTAACTCGAGCACTCCATGCAGTAACAAATGAGCCATGCCAGATATGGTCTCTTTTACTCTCATACAACAATCGAATGCAAATGAGAGTGGAAATCTCATTAGTATGTATATTTTAGATACTAATACGGTTTCTCATTGAAGTAAAATGCATAAGTCTGGATAACAGCCCTATTACAAGATGACATGTCATATGGCGGAACAGCCCTGGTCGTAATTTGTTTCTCAAGCGGATTGTAACACAAATAATCTTTTGAGGACATCTTCACTTCTTTTTTACAAAGATAGAGGTCTTGGCAAGCTGTCTGACTTGATTTCAAATCAAAATCTATGATATTTTGAGAATGGGAAGCCTTTCTGCAAACCAACCCTAACTATCCTAAAACAACTGAATTCGGAGGCTTCCATTGACAGCAAGATTTTATGCCTGAAATTTTCTGGCTGAAAATATCCAAACCATAGTAAATTAGTTGAAAAACTGTATAATAGTGTTTAGTACTACAAATTAATCCTTAATGCGTGAAAAAATTGGAAGTTTAGTGAATTTTTAAGTGAACAAAGAGCCAACTGTGAAGTCACAAACATTGGAGACAAAGGACTGACTGACGGATTACTCCAATGGTTGGATCTGTATAATACGAAACTACATGTGATGATTAATCTCATTCTGGTGCTTGTGATTTGGCACAACATTATCACTCAGTGGATTTTTTGTTGTTTCAGTGATATGATTCAGGGGCGTCAGTTTCATTTTAAAGTGGTGAGGCAAACAGTGGTCACACCTTCTTGGAAGATGTCAGGGGAAAAATTACATTTCTTAAAATTCAGAAACATGTATATGTTTGCAAAAAGGTGGTGGGGCATCCATAGGAACTGACGCCACTGGTATGATAGGATTCTTCTTTTCATTCTTTCTTCTTATGATTTGGCATGATATTACTGATCCATGGCTTTGTATTGTTTCAGGGATCAGTCGATTACTAAGCAACAATTTCAAAATAAATCAAAGGAATACGAATTCTCCATTCAAGGTTTAGTTCATTTATTAACAAATTTGATCTAACTTCTTGTCAACTCCAAGAACTGTGAAGTTTATATGGCTAAAAATGTTCGATAGACAGCATGGATCGATAGCATTGCGGGTGGGGGATGTGCCACTATGTCAAAGTATGTCCCACTTTAATGCAATAATAGAGAGAGATTTGTCAACAGGTACTTCGATTGATTGAAAGACAAACGGATTCATGAAGATATATTTATAACAAAAAAATGTAGATTGCATTATATGCAATAATTTCAGTAATTATTGTTCCACAACTGTTTGTTTTTCCATTTTGTAGTACACTTATTGCTAACTGTGAAATCACAAATTGTGTTATATAACTGCATTTTAAGCGACTGCCCCTGAAAAGATTGCCACTTTTACGCCTATGGTTGAAGAAAAACTAGTAATTACAGAAAAGCACTGGAAAATATCTTGTGAGGTCCCATCCATATACCTGCCATGTTATGCTGTATAAGTCAAAAGCAGTTTGTGAGGTCATTTCATGTACTTGCAAAGCAAGCAGGGAAAGCCAATTGACATGTCATACCACTCACAGTTTAATCGAGAAAGCAACGTTTAAAAAAAAAACCAGATAGCTATGAAAACAATAATGATTTAATTTTTAAGATTGATTTGACTGAGAGGAAATAACAAATTAACTGCTTAATTTTAATGGTTCAAGTGACTGCTCCAATCAATTACATTGTACTTACAGAAGATGAATGACGACTAGGTACTTGCATTCAGCTGCTAGTGTACATCAATGAGCTTACAACCAGGGTTGGGCACGAGTACATGCAAATGTACTCGAGTACGAGTATGAGTACTTGCCACATCTACGAGTACGAGTACGAGTACAGCCTTTTCTGAATGTACTCAAGTACAAGTACGAGTACTGTCAAATGTACTCAAGTACGAATACGAGTACATTTATGCATATTTGAACCTCATTCATGCAATATTAAAAGAAATAAAAGCATTATTCAGATAAAATAATTAAGCACCAATAAAGAATATCAGTGTAGGACTGTTGGCTACCACTCTTATGCTCTTTTGTTAAAAGTGAACTTTACTAATTTAAAATGGCCTTAAGAGCTGCCAATCACTGGGTCCAGGATTCGAATCCGGTTCTAGCTGGGTCACCAGGCCCAGTCGACATCACAAAACAGTGCATGATGACATTGTGAACAGAACAACCTTTACAGGAATTCGTTTTGAAGTAGACTTTGTGGATTTCAGTACCTCTCAGTTAGGCTGTATGTGACGTATGGTAGAAAGCTAATCATGTGTGTCCAATATCCACTCAAGTTTGTGCATATCGAGAAACTGTGAGGTTCAAATATATTTTGACAGTTTTTCTGTTTATTTCAGTGGTTTACAAACCTAGATAACTTAGAGTGTGGACTTCAGTATGTCTGGAGTGTGCTTGTATGATTAGCCAGAAATTATTGGTGAGCATTCATACCTAATGCGAGCACTAATTGACTACGCCCACATTTGACCACACAAAACCACATTTTTGCCGACCACACAAAACCACATTTTTGCCGTCCAGGCAAGCAGGCAGGCAAGCAGGCAGGCAAGCAGGCAGGCAAGCAGGCAGGCAAGCAGGCAGGCAAGCAGGCAGGCAAGCAGGCAGGCAAGCAGGCAGGCAAGCAGGCAGGCAAGCAGGCAGGCAAGCGACCGTGCAATCAATCAATCAATAAATGAATGAATAAATAAATAAATCAACCATACTTTCATCCAATTCTATCTATCTATCTATCTATCTATCTATCTATCTATCTATCTATCTATCTATCTATCTATCTATCTATCTATCTATCTATCTATCTATCTTTCTATCCAGCTAACTGGCTTTAGCTGTCTACCTATCTACCTGTCTACCTGTCTATCTATTTCAATTTTTCTATATTTAATCTTTCCATGGATCTAATACAATATATTTATATCAGACTACCTGCAGGATCTAATTACCTGCTGCAATCTTCAGAGGCTAGTCAAAATGTGGTCTGAGATGTTCAAATACAGTATACTAGTTGGTGCAATTGTAGCTCATAATCCAAATTCACGTGTCAGCCGATCAAAGTTTTTGTGTTACAGAAGACTGCATTTTTGACAGCTTCAAAAGAGATTATTCCACATGTATGGTTTGTATTCGACACTTTGCTTGTCAGTTTCATTGACAGCTTCGTATGTTGATATCTGTCTACTGCAGCTCAGATTCAGTGCCAGAATGGACTGTATTGCTACCACACGTCATGTAGAGTACCAAACGTCACGTAATAAATATTTCTATTTGCAATTACTCATTTATTTTCATGTTTTGAACCCAGTGCTTAATGGGTGTCGTTTCTAAATAATATGCCCTGTTACCAGGCCGAAAATTATCAAACTTGTCTTGATACTTTTAATTCAGTATTGAAAATACTAATTTTGCTGAAGATCACATCAATGAAAATCAACAAGTCAAATTCAACGCGAATTCCTGTAACAAGATTGTGCGGAGAAGTAAGGATGATGCCATCTGTAAGATTTTGTTTCATTTCAATATATTTTCTTAGTGCCAAGAATTCTTTAGAAAACATATCAAAGCTTGGCAAGGCAGATTTAACAAACAATTAAATACAATGAATTTAAAACACTTATGGACTTGTTAAATTGCATAACCTTCTTCCTAGTCCAAGAGACAGGCACTATGATTGTCGTGATTTTAATCCTTTTTAATCTATTTGGTACCATACAGATCGTTACTCAAAGTCTTTTTTTCCTTATTGAACAAAACGTTTTTGATTTCATGTTTTTTATGTACTTTTGATATTTCAATTTAATGGTATAAATTATTTTTATTTCTATATTTACTCTTTAAAAATCTTAAAGATTATTTTTGTATTTTCAAATTGTACTCTATTTCAACTTTTGCTGCAAAATTTAAAAAAAAACTGTAATTCAAATTCAATTCAATATCAATTTATGGCAAGTATAGAAATGGTAAATTTTGTTCTCCTAGTCCTAAGAACATTTTTTCGTTAGATAAAAATCATACTATAATAATATAATTAAAATCACTCTTTTTAGAATTAACATAAGTCAGGGTGAGCTTGTAAACTAAATATTGTATTCCGATTTTAGTAAAAGCGTCGATTTAACCAAAAAAATGTCAAAATGAAAATTGCTCTAGTTACGGTTCAAATTGGGTTAGACACATATTTTAAAAACTTGAATATATCATTCAGAAGTAGTGGAATACAATGGCTGGGTTGAAATACTGTATCTTTGATAATAAGGCCACTATAAGCCAGTAAGTTACGATGTTTTGATTTGTGCCAAAAGGTGTGAAAAAGCAAATGGCGACTATGTACAGATAGGCCTACAGATACTTACAGATCCATGGATAAACAGTACACATAATTTATTGTCCATCAACGTGAAATTCTTATGTGTTGAAATCAAAATCAAAATGATTGGAATATGGTCAAACATGATTGTGTTACTGAACGAATAATTATTTATAGACTTGATAACGAAAATCAGGTTGTATAGATGCACACTATTCCACAATGTTGTGCCCAAAAGCTTGTTTTGAATGTGTGAATCACAAAGTTGTGCGAGTCTAAGTTAACAAAGGACAAGGGGCGTAATTTTCGCGGGAAATGTGAGAGGGACACGGCGGTTACGCGGACGGTATAGGCCAACAGATCCGCTAATAACTAAGTCAGTCAGTCTTTTACATTCTTGAATTCCAAACTTTTGTATGGCATGGTAACCTACCGAAGCAGAAAGGTGGGGACATGTCTCTTAGAACAGCGCCCGACTAAATTGAACCCAAGGGCCATTACCACAATACAGACTACTCTTTTTTTTCACACAAAAAAGTGGGGGGGGGGACATTTTGCAGAGGCACATGATGATAAATATATTCCCTGCATTGACTGCTTCCATAAATGATCCATAATATTATCACAGTAATGCAGGGGGCCTCCGGCCAGCTTAAAGCTGTCATTTCAGTTCTCTGTTGATCCAAATATCTGACTCCATTTCAAATTAGCTTACTTAGTCCTTTCTACTCACAGTACAACAGACAGTAAAAGTTTAGTTGTGGTTCATTCGCAGTGGTATCTCTCTCCCAGCTGTCCCAAAACCAATCTGATCTTTATTCCAAAAACATTTAACTTTATCCAATTCACAGCATTGCAATGATAGGGCCTTTGATTTAGACTATCACAGACAACAATATAATGCATTAAAATGAGGGCCCAGTCATGGGTGACCTTCACCAATGGCTGGGCAGAGGGGTAAAATGGGTTGTGCCCTCATATCCAAAGCAGACATGCTGATTGGGTTCTTAGCCAGCATTAATTGCTTCATTTAAGTTAAGATCCAAACACTTTACATTTTGAGTTAAAAGTTAAAATTAACCAATTTCCTTAATTCAATTAACCAACATTACATTCATCAAAGACATTTTACATTTCAAAATGTGCACCAGTCATTCTTTCCAGGCTGTTATTAGATGCAGCTTGACACTATTCCAAACATCAATTTAAAGCATATTGCTGGTCATTGTCAAAGCGACATGCAAAAATGGCCCCAGACAATGGTCAGTCCAGATGACTGCTCCATTACACAAAGATAAAAGTTTAAGTAAAATTAAGTTTCAGTAATTAAAGGTAAAATACAGTCTTTGGTCAGTAAAAGTAAAACAGTATTAAAAGATAGCACAATATCATAAAATGATATGACAAACTTTACAATTATATATTATGTTCCCGGGGTCAACAATGTGGGGGGGACATGTCCCCCCCCGTCCCCCACCAAATTACACCTATGCATTATATCATTTCCATTTTTTTAAACTACTGGTATATTCACATAACACATTTTATGATACTTTATTTGAGTTATAATTTAAAAAGTTGAACTATAGCATTAAATAGACCATTTTGTCATGTTAGACACTTGCTTTTATGTTCAATTTTGCTATTTTGAAGCTTCATTTGTACTCCTGATGTACTCACTACGAGAACGAGTACATTAGCAATATAGGGGAGACCGGGGCACGTTGGACCTCGGGGCATGTTGGACCATTGCCAATATTTTTTTAATAAAACATGCGCAGTTATCCAAATCCCCGATGAAGAGACCTTTAGTGATATGCCTTTTAGCCAAAAAATTTCATGAGCATTGAAGGAAAAGTTTGAGTTATATTTCAGGTTTCCTGATTTTCGGCATTAAAAGTTACTTTTTCAAGTCTGGATGGCTAGGTTACCCTTCTTAAAATATGTTTGATCTATTCAGACAAGTCTCATAAATTGAAACTATCACCACTTAAGTAAAGTTTGATATAAGTTTCCCGAGTTCACATTCAACCTTGTCAGCGAGGCATGCACATTTTCATTAGAGGTTGGGACGGGGCAGGTTGGACCAGCATGGCCGGGGCACGTTTGACCATTATAAACTGGATTGACTGACAAAAAATTATCGGCAAAATGCCAGCTGTGTAATTTTTAACATTAATAGAGCACCTTAGTCATTCATGTAAAATTTGAGGGTAAAATCAATTCAGTCGGCTAATCTGCCAGCCCTTCTATCTGAAACAAGACTTATCAAAATTATCTGGGTAATTATTCCAATAAAATCATCATGCAATGACACACAAGTGTGTGATCTGTGAGAATAAAATGTGGTGTTTGCTCACTTTCTTCTACTTTCCCAGACTTTTATTCCGTGGTCCAACGTGCCCCACATGGCGGTCCAACGTGTTTCAAACTCATTTTTCTCCACAACTATAGAAGGTAGATCAACTTGGTCTGGCATAAGGGCAGTTTAGATGTTCAGAAGTCAGTCAGTAAAAAGATTTTTCAAATATTTAGAGAAGTTTTTGATTGATATCCAAAAAATAAAAAAGCGGTCCAACGTGCCCCGCTCTCCCCTACTCGAGTATGAGTACGAGTACTGTACTCATGATTTGGCATGAGTACTGAGTACATGTGAGTACTTGGAAAAAATGTACTCGAGTACACGAGTACACAGATCTGTACTCGTGCCCAACCCTGCTCACAACAGGCCCTATCCATTGCATTGAAACTAACACAGAAAACATTGCAGAATACGGGTTTGACCTCACCAGGAACATTCCAGTGCTTTTTGGAAGCACTTGAGTTTCATTTACTTTACTGTAATGATTTACTATTTTCATTGATTTTAAACATTCTCAGAATACTGGGGCCCCACAGGGCTGTGCTTTGTCTGCTAACCTTTTTGTGTTATATACAAATGACCTTCAAAATAACTCTGAAAACACATGTATCATCAAGTATGCGGATGACACTGTTGTTGTAGGTTTCATGAGTGATCAGGGCGACAGTGCTTACTTTGAATGTATCTCAAAGGTGGAGGGCTGGTGTGATGCTAATTACCTGCTGCTGAATGTACAGAAAACAAAGGAGATGCACTGGAATTTCAGAAAAGAGCCATCACAGAAGACCCCAGTGAAACTGGGAAACACGAGTGTTGAGGTGGTGCATACATATAAGTATCTAGGATTATATATTGACAACAGGCTTTCTTTTGTAGACCATGTGAAAACAACATGCAAAAAGGTCAACAAAAGACTATTTTTTACGTTGTATGTTAAGATTGAATGTGGACCCAGACATTATTGCCCTCTTTTTCAATGCCACTATCCCTCCAGTGTTGAATTACTCCTGGCTTGCCTTTTATAAACTGATCCCTCAATACCTCTGAAGCGAATTAGACAAGCCAAGGAAAATATGCCAGAGACTTATCGGGAAAGGTTTTGACCTTATAGACAATATGGTTGACTACAATCGTAAAGCCATAAAACAAGCAAGAAAGATCATTAATGAGGATGACCATCCCTCCATAATGAATACACTTTGCTACCAAGTGGTAGAAGATACCGAATAGCAAAAGCTAGGACAGAACGTTACAGGCTGTCATTTGTGCCAGTCTCACTTAGACTCTTGAATTCTTCATCATAGACTCTTTAAATTTAATGTATTTTTGTATTCACTTCATTTATCATCTGGTATGCCATCACAAACAAATTTCATGTATTTTCGTGACCAATAAATCTATGTCTATGTCTATGTCTATATTTGAAGAGGCAGGAAGAGCGCGACTGTAAATGCAAGAAGTGAAAACACATCAATATTATTTTCGACTTATCCATTTTATACTATATTCTACATGCTCGATCGCACCTAAATGTAAATAATTGGTGGCGAAACAGAACTTTCCAAATATCCCTCCTCCCTTTTGCCCCCCTGCCCCCTCCCCTCCCATACGCCTATCACCTCAGATCCTCAGGTGCAGTATATGATGGATTCTTTGTACATTTAAAGAGTCGAACAGATGTGTGGCTGCACTGTAGGCCTACCTGTATTGTTACACGTCTGAACTTCGGTGAAACAAAATGATATTCTATTATGTTTTTATGCTCTATGAAGTAGTACATATGAAGGACAAAGCAGGTCACCACTTTTCAACATAAAATAATTTACAGAAAACTTTTTTTTTAAAGGTATATATCAAACGTAAAATGCTCTAGACTGGTCAAGGTAAAGAAATACCATAATTAGGTTAATCCTTAAAATCTCTTGCTCTTAACTGCACAAAAACACCATAATCTTTCCTTAGTTGGAATAACCTAAAAAAACTGCCAATGGATAGACTCTCCATTCAGCAATGAGGCTGAGCATTTGGTGAATTAAGGATATGAGGCGCAAAAAAGTTGGCTAAGGGACCGTTCAGAATTTATGACTGGGGGGGTGGGAGTTTTGCTGGAACTTCCCGTAAAAAATTGATACCCCCCCCTTGAGTTTCATGCGGATTTTTAGTACCCCACCCTTAGGTTTCACGCGTATTTTTAGTACCCCCCCCTGGACGTACAAAGCAATATACACATATATACTGTTATACATGGCCACACATACAGATTCGCGTCATTTCGCGGACTTTTGCGCATAAAAAAGTCCAAATAAGATGAGTTTATGCGTGTTTTTTAACATTTTATCTTTGTTAAAATTTCTTACCCCCCCTTTGATGTGTTGTCAAAAAATCATTGAAACACGTGTGAAAAGTTAGTACCCCCTCGGCCAAAACTCCCACCCCCCCAGTCATAAATTCTGAACGGTCCCTAAGACACTTTTTACCATTCGACACCTGTATCAACCAGTCACAAGCCTATTTTTCACTGCAATAAATTGCACGTTCTTTGTTGTCCACTTATCGTCGCATGTTTGACTGTTTGAGTGGTTGTCTCATAGTATAAGCCAGATATTCACCATGGGATCAGGAATACAGGTTTATCATGCTAAAACCCTCGGGTGATCCATAGGTGAAAATTATATACATATCAATGCAAGCAGGCTGCAGTGATAGTGAATATGAATAACTGTCATACAAAATTTTCAGAATTACCTTGTTACAAATTTTCTTATTCAGATTTGTCTTTTTCAGAGCTCTATGAATCAGTCCAAAAATCAGGAACACCCTAGGGCAGATTTCACGAAAAGTGCTCTTAAAAGGTACCTTAAACTTTCCAACCCTTTTATTATCTCTCTGTTGCTTCCTGAAGCAAGTAAACCTATTATTAAGTACATCTGTGAGGTGATGAATAAATGTCAATAAAACATTCCTCAAATATGTAGCATTTTCCTCTTAAAAAGATGTTTTTTCATGCCTCATGAGGACAATTTTGGATGACCAAACTTACTGGTGATCAGACATGCTTACTTTGGCGCACTGTGGAATCTGCTAAAACCAATTCAGGAAAATGTAATGGTATGTGATTGTTAAAAAACATCTTGAAAATTATTTTGGAACCATTTTAAATTGTGTTGGTCATTATAAAACTTGAAAAAAATGATAAATAAAAAAAGACTGCTAATGTAACTCAATTCCGTCACAGGACACTGAGGTTACATTAGCAACTTTTACATGGAAAGTTTTCTGTGTTCTCGCTACTTATGCCAATTTCAAACATGAATTTATAATATTTTATAATATTTTATTGAAAAACGTCTTATTTGCCTATATACATCACCAAAAACATAAACGACTGGGTGTGGTTCATAGTGTTACATTAGCAAAATGTGTACATAAAAATTACGTTAAAAAACACATGATTAGATCTCAATTTTTTTCTGAACTGAAAGCCAAGTCTCCCAAGAGCAGGCCAGGGGTGGTACCCTGCTTGTGACTTCATTTATCTTGCAGTAGGATCAGCATAAAAAATTCCGTCCTCCATCATTCATCGTTGTTACATTAGCACAAGGCCATATTTTTAGCTACTCTGACCTACCAATCCAACAGGAAAGATTGTTTACCCATGATTTTATTTGATGGATTGACACAATAAAAGATTTAGATTTCAGCTTTTTCTTTGTCCTGCCAGCTATCCTCAGAAGAAGCATGCTGAGAAAATCTGAGAAACTACGAATTGTTTATGTCTGGCCTTATCAGTATTGTGCTAATGTAACTTGTGGACAAGTTGTGGTAAGTCATTTTGCAGCTTTTTCATGAAATCTGCCCAAGCTAAGCTGCAAATATTCAAAACATGGACAATTTTCCTAATTTCAAAAACATCTTAAATTATTGCTTTACAAATTGATTTTTGAAATTTATGGTTCAGCATACTTAAATGTATTATATAAATTGTAGCGCTAAGTGTTTAATTATAATTTTGTTATTATGTGTTCATGTGAAATTTAAAAAAAACATTTTTGATAATTGGCTTTTTAATAATATGGTCAAAAAAATATTTATTTGATTACTTAAACTAGAAGACTTATAATGCATAATTTTGCATACAATAATTAAATACCTCTAACAACGCCTTGGAGATGAGGATTCCCAAGCGGCAGCCAGGTGGGAGGTTATGAAGGATGTCCCATTCCACTCTGCACAGTGTCTCGTTCCAGTCTGGTTCATCCTCCAAATCCTTCCATTTCATGTGATTCTGACGAGGGTGAACAGGAGCCTCATCTATTATCAATCTCTGTCTGTCTTTTTTTTCCAATGTGTCACCCTCAACATAGATTGGCACAACATCAACAGATATCTCCAGACCTCTGCAACTGCCTTCTCCTTCCCAAATGAACTTCCACGTTTCTCCAACTGACACACAAAGCAAAGAAATCCCGTTCTTGTCAACCTCAGCCAGCCTCTTGACAAGGTACTCATGCATCTTCAGACATGCAAAGGGTTCATATTTATCAACTCCACGTACACTTTTCCCTTTGAAATAAGCCTTTATCTTGGTGCATATCTGCAGATCAAACTCATCCCATCTGCCAACCTTCAGCTTCTCCCTCACACTTCCTCCCATGGCTATTTCAGCATTCAAGAATCCATCATTTGCCACCAATCTTGCAAACAACTCCTTCAAATCATTTTCAATTGCCACACATTCGTCGACTGGCAAAGCAAGCATTTTCTTCATTTGCTCAACAACAGTAGACTCAATTGTCAAAATGTCCAAACAATAGTTTTTGTAGAGAGTATCGCGGTTTGGACAAGAAAATCTAGTAAATTTTCCAAATAACTGTGCAGATAATCTTGCATTGTGACATTCTAGAAACCTAATAGCAGATGTGTTGCCATGCAGCTGTGCGAGGTCCAAGGGAGTGCAACCATTGAGGTCTTTTGCGTCAACTTGTCTTTCAATCAGTTCTTTTGGAATGCAGTTCAATACTTTTTCATCATGACAGAAGATGGCAGCCAAGTGCAGCACACTCCTCCTGAGCCAGTTGTCATTCCTCTTGATTAATGTCCATCTCAGCTGTTCTGCTTCACCATAATCGGAATCTGAATCAACCTCAACATGTTTCCCTTTTTCTTCAATCCATTTAGTAACAGGTGGGTCTCTCATGTCTCTCTGCAGAAGTGCATCTGCTTCATTAAAGCATTCCTTGATGCTATCCTCACTATCTTCCTTGCTTACAAACAGGAGCATGTTAATCACACTTTCTGATTTCATGCATCTACTAAGAGTGCCATAAGCTCCTCTGATGACTTCCCCAGCAACTGTTCTGAGATCCTCCTTGACACACCATAGGCCTTGCATTGGATTCAGGTATAATTTTTCAATAGGGTCAATGTTTCCTTGTTTTCTGTATACACCAATAAGCTGTTTCAACACCTGGACAGTGGCTGACAGGGCTTCGTATGTTGTGCACTCTTCTACAGTCAGCAAGGATATTTCATGGATTTCAGCAATTGTAGGATGAGCACCATTGTCAAGACACCATTTGAGCACATCAAACAGAGCATAGTAGTTCACAGCTTTAGGGAATAGGTTCTCTGTCATCTCTCTTCTTCTTTTCATTGAAATAGTATAGATCTCCTGAGCATTGTCTTCAACAATCATGACTTGCAATATGCCCCCTGAGATCCCAAGAATCCTGTCATTCCTTATCTCAATGTGCATCTCAACTAACTCTTCAAAGTCATCTGTCCTTGTTAACCGTGCGATGCATTCCCCACAACCTTTGCTCTTCAAATCCTTTATCCTTTCCACATCCATCTCCACATCCTTCTCCATCTGCTTCAGTTCAGCAATCATCTCCTCACTTGTCCTTCTACTCCTTAGAAGTTGATATTTCATGTGCTTGTGCAACTGGATCAATCTCTTCAGGAGTCCTTCCATTTCTCTTTCCCTGAAAACAGATTACAACATAATATTTTATTAATAATTTTTTCGAAATAATCCAATTGTGCAAAAGAATTTTGAAATCTCGCACTGCATCTGTGCACTGTTATGAGAAATTAAATTAATTATTTTTTTAAAGAAATAGCATTGTAATGCATGATTTAAATAAGTACAGCAGTATCTATTCAATTTTGTCAAATCGGTTATTTTCATGATAAATTTATGTTAACAGTGACAAGAACAACAAAAAATGAATGAGACAAGATTCAAAATTTGAAGTAAAACTGCTATTCAAATCAAAGGGAATTTATATCTGCACCATCCTTTGCAGTGACGTTGCCAAATCAGGGCATTCGTTCACCTCATGAAGCAAGGTGCATTACAACTTCCTCTAAATAGTCCATGCCCATCCTGCATGTAAAAATGATATATATTATTGTATTCATATAATCAGAGCTGATAATGGACAGATTTGCCTGTGAGATACAAGCAGTTTTGTGTGATACAATACATTTGTTGTGTGATACCGAATTTTGTGTGTGATTCAATGAGGACACTTTTTTTTTTATAACAATGTCTTTGCTCGTTTCATATTTGTCTCAATTTTTTTTAAAATCAAGCTCAATAAATAGCCAATTTATTGCTGTTGGCTTGGTAAATCATCCTCCCATGGCAGGGTTCGTTTACACTTTCCCTGCCAACAAGCACTATAAAATGTCGGAGTTTTATGAATATATGCTAATCTTTTTACAGCGTTTTTCCGGCGTTTAAAATCCGCAATTTAAATAATTGTTAGTGGTTTTCTACAAAGAAAATACTTCAAACGAAAAACAAGATCACAGTGACAACATTCAAACATTCATTCATTGCTTTTGACAATCTCAAACTGTGAATTATGTTATTCACGAAGGAGATTTGTTAATCTTTTAATGATTACTTTACTGAAACACAACCCATGTGGTCAGGGTAGGTTTACCGAAGCTACACTGAGAAGTGAGGATGCGGTAAATAGTCTCGACCTAATATACATGATAGCGACCAAATATTGCTGGCGGAAAAAGATTGCTCCAACAATCTTGAACAATATATGTGACCTGCTCCAACAAAATAAGTTCAAGTAAAATCTCTCAGAAATTCACAAAATGTGTCGAAAGGTCACATTTTGATGTTTTTTGGCTGTTGGTACCATGTTTTAGCAAAAGTCATTTTCTTCGAATAATTTTGTTCATTTTAACCTGAAAAGAATTTTAAATTATCAACATTGGGTAGCCCTCTTGATTTTCCGATGTCTTTCAGTGCAAAAGCGGGAAATTCAAATGCCATTTTAATTAAATTTTGATGTTTAATATCGTCAATGTTTGAGGTGCCATATCTTTGGATTGGATGGAGGTATCAAAACATATGAAACATCATTTTAAAGTACATTTCCATTAATAAAGTCATTTTCACAACACAATATGAGAGAAGGCAGACATTGAACTCATTTTGGTGGAGCAGGTCACATATAGGCTCTAATTATGATGTTGGGGCAATATAAGAAGTCACGGGTAGGTGACCCTCACACACGGTACCAATTTCCCATAGTCAAAATCAAAGTCAAGTCAGAAATATTTTATTTTATAAGGGTAAGCACACTCAATACAAAACTGTTTTACGGTATATATGGCCCTTAATAAAACAATTGTAAATTGATAACACATAAATGCAGTTGTAAAAATACTTAGAACAGTTAAAAACATATTTTTAAAAACAATATAAATAAAAAAGAGAAAAAATACTTTTGGTCTGAAACTTAAAATAAATTTAAAGGAGGTCTATCGTCAAAAAAACTTTGCAATTTTTTGCTGTAGGTAGACATCATGGATACATATAGAGCACATGAGGTGAAATTTTTCTCACCCCCAGTACTGTGCAACCACTGTGAAGTGCAGGATTCCTGCCTGTCCAGCCACAGTGTCAAAACGAGGCTAAATCAGTCAAGAGACGTGACGTCACAGACTGGGTAAGGAAAATGATCTATAAATAGATCATGACGCAACCAAACAGCAGGGGCACTGACTGATTCTGAGTGGCAGGTGGGTTCATTTTTACAAAGAGAGGTATAGGGGACAGTTATTAGGCATATATACATATGCCTGGCCTATAAAATTGTTCATATAATGATGATTGCCAATCAAGTTCTTTCATCATAAGATCAATGTCTACAACCAATCAAAGCACTGTAGGCCTATTTATTTGAATCCCACCCCCCAGTGGTGTCCCTATGGGGGGGCACGGGGGGGCACGTGCCCTCCCATATTGGACCTGTGCCCCCCCAGGTGCCCCCCCATATGAACTTTCCAACTCCGGCAAAAATATACAATCAGTATAGTGGGTGCCCCCCCAGAGAATCGCGTGCCCCCCCAGGTGCCCCCCCATTTGAGACCGCCCAGTTACGCCACTGCCACCCCCTTCGAATAGCTACGGGACCTGCATTGATAGATAGATGTCAGGGGCAGATCCAGAAAACGTCAGGCAGGGAGGTTTACTTTTTTTTTTTTACATTAAAATCTGCAGATAGATAGATAGAGATAGAGATTATGAGGTTATACCATGGGTAGGTGCAGTACCTCCCTAGTATACTCCCGGAGACCCAAGGCACATTTTCAAAATAATTTAAAAACTTATACTTATAAATAAATGCATTATAACTATTTCTTATAATTCTCTCTTGCACTGATAATTCTTCCTTCAGTAATATTTTTATTATGGCAAGAAATGTTAAGATGTCACCTTGATATTTTGGATCAATAACCTTGACAATATGACAGACATGACTGGCAGATATCATACAGCTGGTGTGTTTAGATCATGAGATATAGAATTAAACGGCCATGAAACTTAAAAACATGTTGACACAAAATCTGTGATGTTACGCTTGAACTAAAAATTCTTGTTTCAGCAGTAATTTTTTCATGGCAAGGGCTTTCGAGATGTTGACTTGAAATTTTGTATCAGTAACCTTTCCAATATGACAGACAAGACTGGTGTATATTATAGAGCTGTTGTAATTATATCTTGAGATATGGAATTAAACGGCCATGGACCTTGAAAATACATTGACTCAAATATGTGATTTTACGCTGTGAACTAAAAATTCTTATTCCAGTTATATTTTTTTTGTGGCAAGAGTTTTTGAGATATCTTCTTCAAATTTTGAACTTGATAGATATATATACATGTATAAAAGTATATATTAACTTTTATGCATCTGGGTTGATTAGATCCAGAGAAATCAAATAAAACGGCAGTGGAATGCAGAAAAACGTTTCTGAAATCAATGAACAACATAGCTGAAACTCATCTTATAAAAAAAAAGAGCTGAAACTATACCAGTAACAGAATTTAACATTATTACCAAGGTACTTCGTCATGTGTTGCAAAATACTGTCTAAAACAATATAACAAAATTAAAAGGGGTCCTCATCACTATGGAAATTTTTATAAATCAGTTTTTGTACAACAAAGTCATTTTGGAAAAACTTTTAGAAGGAATTTACCGAAAATCGCTTTTGAAAATTTCCTATACCAAATAGGATTTCAAAACTGCAGCAGTCCATGCCCCCCCCCCTTTAGGCCAAAATTTTACATGGAAAACATAGGAACCCGTATTGGTCCCATGTAATGCCCCCCCCCCCCATCCGGCCATTTCTAGATACGCCCCTGCTCCTATAGTAGGCCTATAGTGACGCACTTCTTCAATGCACATACTGCTATAATTTATAAAATTAGGCCTGCCATTGCTGATTTGGCAGCCTAATTGCGTGTTTTAACAGCATCTTACTAACAATACTTCCTGGATAAATATTTCTTCCTAACTGGACAAAGCATTATTTATTTAGAACACTAAAGCCCTGACTTCAGCTGACTTCAAATTTCTTCTACGCGTAGTCCCTGGATATAAATTTATAAGCCTCAAATTTATAAGATATCTTTAAGCAATTGCCGTGAAATTGCGTGAATTAATGCATTCCTAAGCCTACGAACCACCAGGTAAAACCATGGTTTTATAGAAATGTGAATGTATTTCATTGGCATATTTGACAGGTTCAAGAGTACTTTTTCTTGAGCATGCCTTGCTGTCAATGGTGTGAGGGTAAAATCTAGGACATCAGGACAGTGGTCATGCAACTCTCTTGGAATAGGCCCAATGCGAGTGAGCGCATCTTTTTTCCCCCCCTCACAGCAAAATAACCTGAAATTCAGAACATTCTTCATGGTTTTCCAAAGGTATTAAAAGAACAACATTTTATCGCTAAAGACTAAATGTAGCTAATACATAATTATATGCAGGCCACAGCAAAGGGTCACAGGTTTGGGGCTAGTGTCAGCTGCTCTTGCAGCTCACTGGCCTTTGTGACGTCATTACTCCCATAACAATGGTTCAGGCTGGACTACCCAGTCAGTGACCCAGTTTTTGTTGTTTTTGAGGAGGACAGCTGAGGAGCAATTAATCTGCCTTATATTAAAAGTGGCTGTTGTGTTAACATTTACAACAATTATGGGAAAATCAATGATAGTAGTCTATTGCACACATAAGAAACTGTATATTTTGAGTCAGGACCCCTGAACCTTAAAGATGGACTTTAAGCATTTGTTTTTAAAAACAGCTAGACTAGATGAATTTTGTATATCACGAGGTAGATTGTTCCAGTCTCTAGCACCAGAAAAAGTTAGGGTCCTTTGACCTATATTTGTCTTACAGTTAATAAGTTCAGCATTTAGAGATTTTATGACTGAGATGTTGAAATTTCTCGGCTACGAATTCTGGACATTGTTCCTGGAGCGCTTTGAAATTGTAGACAAGGATACACCTAATGTTTTCTTTTATTAAGTCACTAATAAAGAAATGGTAAGTCAGAAGTACAGATTGGCTCTAGAATCCAAGATACAGTGTAGTGCCAAATTATAAAATTTATGCAAAATAAGGCAAAAAATCAGTATTTCAGAAAGCACAGTTCATCTACAAGCAACCATTTCCATCCTAAAGCCTGTCTGCACATTCTATACATGCATCTTTAATATTTCTTTGAGTTTTGACACAGAATTAATTTTTTTTTTGGAATTTCACTCTTCGAGGTGCTCAAAATGTACGCGTGTAGAGAAATTCCAAGAACGGGAGTATAAATTTGCTTTTCCATCACAAGCTGCATGTAAATGCTTCTAAGATCACATTTGTCAGATATCTCAACTCAGCTGCATCACTTCCTCTATTTAAAAATATGCCTGGAATTTGTATGAACAGCCCAGATAACTTCTGTTACATTTGTTCGAAATGACGTTCGGGTCGTTCGCCTCACGAAAGTGCAACATTTAACTACAGTGGTCAGACAGACCACAATTACTTCGGTTGAAAAGCTGGAGGTCACGACCAAAATTTGGCTTCACACTATTGTTGTATGACAAGTGTAACTAACCTTCAGTAGAGTCTCAACAATAAAAGAAAACCTATGCTCTTTGAAATCCCAATGGTTTGACGAGAACCAACATATCACAGTAGGAACAGTTACTGTTACTTTTGAATGATTCACCCAGTTGCAATATGGAATAGTAACAGCAAAGAAAATTCAGTGGGTTATTATTAAAGTACTTATTATATCAGCTCTGTGACATGTACTACATGGAGATGAATCCCTACATGGACATGAATCATGTACACTTTGGACACAGCTGATGATCATGATAATAACCAAGATTCAGTTGACCCTGAGCAATCAATATCATGTTGAAGAGGAATGCAGGTGTGCAAAGCTTTTCAGTCATTAGCACCAGTTGTTTGGAAACTGCAAGGCAGATAATTACAGCGAAACACTTTGATATAGAATTAAAGTGGACTGTGGCACTGTGAAAATGGCACTTCGTGACTCATGATAGCCGATGAAGTGTCATCTTCTCTACTTTCAACATGGGAAAACATATAGAGGCTGTTTGATTAGTCATGATCGAGAGAAGCCATTTGACTTCTTAAAACAAATTTTAGAGTGAAAATCAGATCATAATCCTTTTGTTTGGCTGTCACCAACAAGTGGGATAAGTCTCCTTCAATCAAATTAACATTGAAAGAATTGGGTTTGATCATGACAAATCATTAGCATGATGACACACGAAGTGCCATTTTCACAGTGCCTCAGTCCACTTTACATTCTATATCAAAGTGTTTCGCTGTAAAAGCGGCTTGTAATAAGCACTTCCTGAACTCTGAAAGAGCTCTTGGCTAGTAATAAACACTTCCTGAACTCTGACAGAGCTCTTGGCTAGTAATAAACACTTCCTGAACTCTGACAGAGCTCTTGGCTAGTAATAAACACTTCCTGAACTCTGACAGAGCTCTTGGCTAGTAATAAACACTTCCTGAACTCTGACAGAGCTCTTGGCTAGTAATAAACACTTCCTGAACTCTGACAGAGCTCTTGGCTAGTAATAAACACCTCCTGAACTCTGACAGGGCTCTTGGCTAGTAATAAACACTTCCTGAACTCTGACAGAGCTCTTGGCTAGTAATAAACACTTCCTGAACTCTGACAGAGCTCTTGGCTAGTAATAAACACTTCCTGAACTCTGACAGAGCTCTTGGCTAGTAATAAACACTTCCTGAACTCTGACAGAGCTCTTGGCTAGTAAGAAACATCTCCTTAACTCTGACGGAGCTCTTGGCTAGTAAGAAACATCTCCTGAACTCTGACAGAGCTCTTGGCTAGTAAGAAACATCTCCTGAACTCTGACAGAGCTCTTGGCTAGTAATAAACACTTCCTGAATTCTGACAGAGCTCTTGACTAGTAATGAACACTTCCTGAACTCTGACAGAGCTCTTGGCTAGTAATAAACACTTCCTGAACTCTGACAGAGCTCTTGGCTAGTAATAAACATCTCCTGAACTCTGACAGAGCTCTTGGCTAGTAATAAACACTTCCTGAACTCTGACAGAGCTCTTGGCTAGTAATAAACACTTCCTGAACTCTAACAGAGCTCTTGGCTAGTAAGAAACACTTCCTGAACTCTGACAGAGCTCTTGGCTAGTAATAAACACTTCCTGAACTCTGACAGAGCTCTTGGCTAGTAATAAACACTTCCTGAACTCTGACAGAGCTCTTGGCTAGTAAGAAACATCTCCTGAACTCTGACAGAGCTCTTGGCTAGTAAGAAACATCTCCTGAACTCTGACAGAGCTCTTGGCTAGTAATAAACACTTCCTGAACTCTGACAGAGCTCTTGGCTAGTAATAAACATCTCCTGAACTCTGACAGAGCTCTTGGCTAGTAATAAACACTTCCTGAACTCTGACAGAGCTCTTGGCTAGTAATAAACACTTCCTGAACTCTGACAGAGCTCTTGGCTAGTAATAAACACTTCCTGAACTCTGACAGAGCTCTTGGCTAGTAATAAACACTTCCTGAACTCTGACAGAGCTCTTGGCTAGTAATAAACACTTCCTGAACTCTGACAGAGCTCTTGGCTAGTAATAAACACTTCCTGAACTCTGACAGAGCTCTTGGCTAGTAAGAAACATCTCCTGAACTCTGACAGAGCTCTTGGCTAGTAATAAACACTTCCTGAACTCTGACAGAGCTCTTGGCTAGTAATAAACATCTCCTGAACTCTGACAGAGCTCTTGGCTAGTAATAAACATCTCCTGAACACTGACAGAGGTCTTGGCTAGTAATAAACATCTCCTGAACTCTGACAGAGCTCTTGGCTAGTAATAAACACTTCCTGAACTCTGACAGAGCTCTTGGCTAGTAATAAACACTTCCTGAACTCTGACAGAGCTCTTGGCTAGTAAGAAACATCTCCTGAACTCTGACAGAGCTCTTGGCTAGTAATAAACACTTTCTGAGCTCTGACAGAGCTCTTGGCTAGTAATAAACACTTCCTGAACTCTGACAGAGCTCTTGGCTAGTAATAAACACTTCCTGAACTCTGACAGAGCTCTTGGCTAGTAATAAACATCTCCTGAACTCTGACAGAGCTCTTGGCTAGTAATAAACACTTCCTGAACTCTGACAGAGCTCTTGGCTAGTAATAAACACTTCCTGAACTCTGACAGAGCTCTTGGCTAGTAATAAACACTTCCTGAACTCTGACAGAGCTCTTGGCTAGTAAGAAACATCTCCTGAACTCTGACAGAGCTCTTGGCTAGTAATAAACACTTCCTGAACTCTGACAGAGCTCTTGGCTAGTAATAAACACTTCCTGAACTCTGACAGAGCTCTTGGCTAGTAATAAACACTTCCTGAACTCTGACAGAGCTCTTGGCTAGTAATAAACATCTCCTGAACTCTGACAGAGCTCTTGGCTAGTAATAAACATCTCCTGAACTCTGAAAGAGGTCTTGGCTAGTAATAAACACTTCCTGAACTCTGACAGAGCTCTTGGCTAGTAATAAACACTTCCTGAACTCTGACAGAGCTCTTGGCTAGTAATAAACACTTCCTGAACTCTGACAGAGCTCTTGGCTAGTAATAAACACTTCCTGAACTCTGAAAGAGCTCTTGGCTAGTAATAAACACTTCCTGAACTCTGACAGAGTTCTTGGCTAGTAATAAACATCTCCTGAACTCTGACAGAGGTCTTGGCTTAAATATGTCAAGTGCTGAAGATACCATTTTTGCGTTCTCATCTACAGTATGTCTGATGAAATTACGCAAGTCGCATATTTCAGAGTAGTATGACAACTTTTGAACCCAACATCATATCCTTTTCACGTAACGACTGGATAGGGCTAGGAAATCTTTCACGTAATTTTCATTAAGATTCATTGAGGCGAAATTAAGTTACGCCATATTTTCAAATATCTTGGTGTCTGACGAAATTACGCAAAATCTACATTTTATTTGGAAGGGCCTTAAAAAGGTTAAATTTTGCTTCAGTCCTTAGTGTTCTATCATTTGTCAACTAATCATGTCAAAAAAGTTTGCTTATCTGCTGCTCGTGTCAAGCAATATGTATTAATTGTCTCCATAGAAATAACATTGAATTTGCATAATTATTTCAAATTCATTCTCCCGAAAATCTCAAAATGGACTGATCGTCATCAAAATTCCTTTAAAAGTTACCTTTTTCCATCTATTTATTGCAGCGAAACTGACGGATCAGTTGTTTCTTTGGAATTGACAAACTATATAATTCGGAACTCCGCATCCTCATCACAGTGCTATTCCAATGGCAAGTCATAAAAAGAATTTATGATTACATTTTGTTTTAAAGTTAGAGATGTTACTTCAGTTTCCTTTGCTATAAGCTAAATAGATAGTATAAGGTAAGTACTAAAAGCATGTTTTTAATGATCGGAACCATTCTGAAGTTTTGGGGAGCATAAACTTGACAAATTTATGCAAAATCGATGTTATTCCAATGGAGACAATTTATACATATTACTTGACATGGGCACGAAATAAGCAAACTTTTTTGACATGATTTGTTGACAAATGATAGAACGCTTATGACTGAGGTAAAATAATTTGAAAATTTAATGTTTTCAGGGCACTTCCACATAACATGTGGATTTTGCGTAATTTCGTCAGACACCAAGATATTTGAAAATGTGGCATAACTTAATTTTGCCTCAATGAATCTTAATGAAAATTACATGGAAAATTTCCTAGCCCTATCCAGTTGTTATGTGAAAAGGATTTGATGTTGGGCTCAAAAGTTTGCATACTACTCTGAAATATGCGACTTGCGTAATTTCATCAGACATACTGTAGATTTCTTTCTTTTGAACTGTGGAGAAGGAAGTGATGAACAAATTAAACAATTCGGAGAATTTTAAAGATATCAGGGAAAGTGGAACCCGTCCATGATTAATGACTGATGTTGGAATGAGTCAGGGATGGCCCAGTTGCTGAATATAATAGACGGGCCAAAAAGTGTCATTCAGATACAAAATGAGGGGATATTTATGAGTTTAAGTGATACTTTAGCTTTTTTTTAAAATGATTTTCAATCACCTGATCTCTTAAAGTATTATTTCTTAACAGTTCTAGACAGATAAATAATTGAAACTTAATTTTTTTCATAACATAAACATTATTTTAAAGCGAAAATGCCTAAATCTATTGAATAATAGATGCAGTTTTGATGTATTACAATGGCATTGTATATCTTCAATGCATCATCTTATCAATATAAATGAGATTTAACCCCTTTTATCTCGGAAGCAGACCGACTCAAAAAATTTGTAGACCAGTGTTATTTCCTGAAGCAATAATTCTAATAAATGGAATTTCAACTACAGTGCATGAAACTGAGCTGAGTCGTAAACTTGTGAATCTCAGCAGAAAGTCCCAAGAACTATGTGCTACAAATGACAGACTGGTTTCAGTAAAAATCACAGATCTACCACTGAGAGATGCAATACACTACACCAGGATGTCAAGGAAACGTCCGGTTTCGAGTATCAAGCACTTTGTACTGAAGAATAGTATTTAGCCAAGGCAAATATGACCACACTGATATCTCTACACCTAGCACCATTTGTACAAATAAAGATGATCAGCTGTCAGAACATTCAACTGAAATATCAGTCAGTAAAATACCTATTCTAGAAAAGAAACCCTGTAAATCTAGTATATTATGTTGGAATATTAGAGGATTAGGGACTAACTTAAATGTTCAGACTTACAGGTTCAATTATTTAGCCATGATATTGTGATACATATTCAGAAAAAACACATGGAATCATTCTATAACTGCATACCAGGTTTTGTTTATAAAGATTTTCCAAGGAAATTTATGCATCATAGATTCAGATTCAGATTCAGATCTTTTATTCGTAGCTCATATCAAACATCCTTTATAACGAAATATCAAAATTGTATAAAAAACAAGCTACAGGACCTCCTCAAAGGCAAAATTATGCCGCTGTCGAGGAGGCCCTGTTGTTTACCTCATTCACAATATATTGGTACAGAGGCTGGTAATATTAGAAAATTTTGAAAGAAAGATAAAAAGAAAACACTTCAATAGAAAATTAATACTTAAGGTTGACCGCTAGAAAAGGAGACCATCCTATTTAGAAGAAACTGAAAAATTAACTACAGACATAACAATAAGGATTCGTACATGTACTAGTATAACTTTCCAACAAGTAATTTTTAATATAAAATTTAAAGCCTAGAAAACTATGTGTAAATATTTTTTGTTTGAAGAGATCAGGCATATTATTATAAATTTTTGGAAACCTGTACCTGATGCCATTTCTTGCGAATTCATGTCTCACAGCGGGCAGACGCAAGTCAGTTGCATGTCTGGTGTTGTAGTTATGATTAACAGCTGCAAAGGGATCCAAGTGACGTAAAAAGAATATAGGAGTTAAACCATTAATTAATTTGTAGCAAAATTTGTAGTCATGCAGTGCACATATATCATAGGGCTCTGAACGCTTCCGGTGGCATTGGTATTTTTATTAGATCTGAATTATTCAGCAAAGTAACTTTCGAAACAAATCAAGAATGTATTGTGTTGGTTAGAATTAAGTTAGGTAGGTACATTTTATTTATTGTCGTTTTATATCAAATCACATATATCACAATAAAATAATACATGGATATAAGCACAATGCTTCTGCACGACAGACTAAAAACAGTTACACTATTCTAAATGCTAAAACTATTATGACAAGAAAGAATATCATACACGTTACATCAAAAGCTTATCTCAGCATAAGTACATTCATATTTCAGCACCAATATGTATCACACACAAAGTAGAATGCACCAGTATACAGGAACAATGCATGATAAAAAAAATTAGCGCATCTATTGAAAATCTATATTTGTTACATTTTCAACATTCAATAACCAGGTGGTCAGAGCCTCCTTGAAACCCACATGTGAAGTTCTATTTTTAATTTCTTTCGGTATGTTAGCCCACAATTTTGCCCCATAATATCTGAAACTTCTCTTCCCATAACTTACAGTTTTAAAGCGGGGTATATTGAACAAGTCGTTATCTCTTATTTCATGGTTCGATTCTCTTTGGATGAGGAGTTCTGTTATATACCTGGGTGCCGTTTGGTTTTTAATCTTATACATTTGCATTGCTACCACTTTTATACATTTTATATGGATATTTAGGAGTTTTTCATTTCGACATATCTCATTATAATCCGCATGATTGTTATTTACGACATATCGTAATGCTCTTTTGTTAGTTTACTCTAGCTTTTCCATATTCACTTTCCCGGTGAACATCCATACTCAGTTCGGCAAAGGTCAAAATACGGCAACGCTGCCGTTTAAGGCATCCCCGATGCCGTTTAAGGCATCCCCGATGCTGTTTGAGGCATCCCCGATGCCGTTTAAGGCAACTGTTGCGGTATTTTGACATTTTCAGTCATAAAAGAGTAAAATGACACCAACGCAGATTTACTAATACTATGCTAACAATTATATTACTTCTTGTTACTGTAAGCCAAGGTAAGATCCTCATTAAAAATGATAGATCTGCTCCCTGCCTCACTATAATAGTCACCTGTCGCACTCCATGCCTATACTCCTCTGCAGTTTTACCTTCATGGAAATATTTTGGAGAAGAAGGAGAAAACAGTTTTATGGAACCAAATACTTCAATGAACATTTTACAGAACCAAATACTTGATGAAAATTAATATTAAAATTAATATGACCTATGTTTTTCCGGATAGCTCAGTGTTGAGATAATTTTTTTTAAAGGCCATATGCTCAGGAAAAATTGTAAAATTCATTGTACCATTACCTTATTCGTGTAGATCTACAATCATGAGATAATAATTTTGTGCCTCTAAGTCCCAGGACCATTTTTAGCTGCGTCAAGCAGCTCTTACCTCAAGTATTTTGGCTGATCTTGTTAGCACTGTCACGATCGCCCCCTCTCACCAATCTCACTCAAACTTGAAATACAGTCTCAATGGAATTTTTGCTTGAGCCCAGTCGATTTTGGTGGCCCACCGTAACAAAAAAATTAATAAAGAAAATAAATGGACTGTTGCTTTTGGGGTCAAGGGTCAAGCTATCAGAGATGCTCGCGCATGCATCTTCTTCTTCTTCCAGCTGGCACATCCACTCTTTGTTGGGAGCGCCCTCAATTGAACCATATAAATTGATATAATTGAAGTTCAAACAGAGGATGTTCAATAGCAATTCTGTTTCAGGGATGAGTTGAGGCAGCCAGATTTACATCTTATCAATTACTGAAGGGTAATTCACTAATTGCTCTTCAGAATCGCACTTGATAGTTCAATACCAATCAAGAGCCAAGTGACTATAATAGTCAGATAATCCTTAATTGTCACACAAATCCATTGACTATTGATTATAAATCAATACCAACTGTGATTTAAATTGTTTTTACATTGTGTTGTTTTTAATTAGACTGTGATATGTTTTTATTTGTTAATTTGTATCCTATACTATATTTTTGTTGTTTGCCCACATCTTCTTTTTTTATGCAAATCGCCAATTCTCAATGGATCTTGCGATCCTATACATCAATCTTCATGTTTTCAAAACCTCTACAGATTTTTATCTTTACAGACCTGTCTGTTACCTCTATATAACAGCCTATCCACACCTTTATGCAATCCACATATCTCTATTCACGTGGCTGCAGTAGTAGTAGTGCATTGTTCTCCCTGGGCTCCAAATACAGAGCCACCAATAAATGCAGCAGAGTTTCAAACTATTGCACATTGCTGTCAAGCATAACACCTTATTCAAATTTACTTGATTAAATGCATAACATATCATTTACAATCCATCATTTCATTTCTTTTGCTTTATAGAAGTTTGCAATGCCATTTCTACACACTTTTAAATAAAACATACATGTAGGCGGCGGGGGGGTTGGACTCCTTTCCGTAACATTTCCTACTTTCCCCTATCTCATTTCACAGCATTTGCCCTCATTTTCCATTTCCCATGAAATATATCTCTATGTCTCATGGGATGTTCTAGTATAATATATTTCTCTCCATTGAAGTTTCAATAAATTCAAATTCAAAAAATATAAATAGATAGACCGACACAACAATTACATAGGGGTCATGGAACAATAGTGGTTGTTGATAAGGGGTGATAGCAGGGACGTATCTGAGGGGGGGGGGCATATAATGGAGGGAGAGTCTTTGACGCAGCTTAAAGTGCTTGCACGTTATTTTTTATGTTCCTGCAGAGGAATTCTGCAATTTAGAATTTTTTTGCAGGAACCCCGTTGTTCTGCAAGAACTATGCACTCTGTAGTTTCCCACAGGTTTCTGCAAAGTATCTGCCGACTTGTAAAGCATGCTCTTGCCAATAATCCTGGAGTTTTGTGTAAACATTGGGTTGAGGCATGAAGTTGTGATTTTTTTTGGGGGGGGGAGGGGATGAATCTTTATGAGAATGGATACCTCACCCTCTCCTTCACCACTGAGAATTTCCAGAATTGCAGAATTTTCCGCACCTCTTTGAGGAGTTGCGATCTGGGACTAGCTAATTGTTTCTTGTGTATATACCTCGGTAGAGCTCTATATACATTGTATGTATAGCAGGCCTACCTCATATAGCTGCATGCACATAGCAGGACATAATATTGTCCTTCATATCAGTGTGTTAAACACATCTAAATCTGGTTCCGGCAAGAATGAGGAAGGAAAAAGAGAAGAAGGCCTGGAAGGCGGGGAGGGAGGAGGCCGAAATGGAGGCTACGAGGGCTAACAGAAGATCTTCCTGTATGGAGGAGGCAAGAGCAAGGAGATTTCCAAAGTGGTACAGGCCTACAAGGGGGGGGGGAGAAAGAAATTTGAGAAGACCTGGGAAAGGGGCATTGAAGAAAACAGGAGCCTGAGTGAGAGTCAACTTTTCAAAAGTGTTTACTCATTTGCATGGAAAATCAAATCATAGGCATGCATGCTGGAGTTGGCACTATGTGACTCCTTTTTTTCAAAAACCTTTTCATGATAATTTTTTTACTTTCATTTTCAAGAGTGACCACAGGCCATATAGGCTATACCATACCTTTCAGGCAGCATTGACGAGTAGCCTACTCCAGATTGATCAGAAGGGCTAATCCTGAAAGGGGTTCGTTTGTTTCTGGCAGTGAAAAGCAACCTCCAGGAGCACTGCCCATTTGTCCCCCGTCTTAAACCCCTATAGTTCAGCCCTTACAATTATTATGGTTTTCTCAGTGTAATTTTATTCTGCATCTCAAGTGATGATGGTTCACGTCTTGCTTAATCAACACCCAAATCAGTGGTCAGACACCCAAATTCGCAAAGCAGCAATTAAAAACATCTGAAACTCCTAAATGCTGGGATAGATTGTCATTTTCCTTGGGCAGATTGAAAGAAATATTTATAAACTCAATGTGGCAGCACTAAATTCATCCCCGATCATTAGCGCCACCTCCCGAGAAACGTTTGAATTACGGAGATGCCGAATTCGGCATCTCTGGGATGCCGTATGAGGCAACGGTTGCCGAAAATGGCATCGGGGGATGCCTTATGAAGCAGGGCTGCTGTATTTTGACTTTAGCCGAACTGTACTGTTGGACAGTAATTGAAATTACTGCTTACATAGCTATAATACACTACCTTTTTACAGTCTTTATCAAGGAAGTGTCTCATCCTCTTTAGAGCATTTATTTGTTTACTTGTTTGATTGCATATCTCATTTATGTATGGCTTGGACCTAGGCAGCAACCGCGGCTAGGGTCCGAGCCGGCGGAGGTCATGACTAATGGCAATGAAGATATACTGTTTAATAATTATTTGTGGTAACTGAGATACTGTCTAATGTTCTTTCATTTCTTATTATTTCACCGGTTCTTGCGTTTCTTTTCACAGCTGATATATAATGTTAATTATAGCTGATATATACGCTTCTGATCGTAGCTGATATATATGCTTCTTATTATAGTTTGTATATATGCTAATTAAGGAAAAATCATTTGTCTATTTGTTACAGTATGTCACTTGTGATACTCTAGACACTACCATTACACTTTATCACGAGATATAATTGTGCTGACTAGCGCTGCTGGTGGATGATGTACAGTATTGCAGTGGTTGTGGCTTCGCTTGCCTCAGACCTACGTAGCCACCGCGGCCAGGGTCTGTGCCAGGGGTGGTCACGGCCGATGACAATGACTTCCCTTGGAACCTTAGAAATTACTTAGTTAATTTAAGTACTTATGAGGTATTTGTTATCTCTAGCTTGGTAGATATAATATGTGCCAGTAAGGTGTTACTTAGATATAGTTTTGCCTTTATTTATTCCATAGTTCATCATGTTACCACTGCTTAATATTTTAAAATATTTGATGATACTACAATGACATGTTTCCTAATAGCATTTTAAAGTTCAAGTCTTTAAGTCAATATAGATATCTTATTTTCCCCAAAATTTTCCATTTACTTATCCAACAACCTCCCATTCGCGCCTCCAGCCTTCCTTAGTTTGCTTTCTGGCTGTGAGCACAGTGTAACTTCAGCAGTGGATATTTTCATCTTTTTAAGAAGCTCTGGGTATATTTAACTGCTGTTCTTGTGTGTGATTGTCGGTAAAGTGTTTCTTACCTGTTATTTACCATTTCTGTACGATTTCCAGGTGATTTGACTGCAATAACTTGCAATTTAATTACCTGCTGTCTTCAACATCGTTTTCTGGCTCCAATCCACACTGTTTTGACCTCGAATTTCGCTCATTTTACCTTCGTTTTTGCACCTGAAAAGCTATTTGACTTTCATATTTTCTATTTCCAGCACCCATTCACTACTCCAGACCCATTCCACAACACTTGACAGCATTAGTTATCGACATTTTAAGTTTGAAGAGCTCAACACACTGCCAATACACTGCCAATACACATCCTTCAACTCAACTACACCAGCCAAGCAAACAGCACTCTTTCAACAGTCTCAACACCAATTTTTTTTATTATACTGTATCTAAAAATAGTTTTGTGCTATCATTGGCCTACTGTGTACTAATTATTAATATAGATATAATATAACATATTTATAAAAAAATAAAAAATAAATTTAAAAACTTTGAAAATTTCAAAATTTAATATACTGTGCTTAATCATTCCAACAGCTTTAACTTACTTAATCCTCTAAATTTTGTAATACTTGCTTTTTTTGTTTTACTTAACTTAGCACTTGCTAGCCTCGATTACTTGCTTGCTTGTGCTGTTTAAACGTAGCACTTGTGAGCCTCGATTACCTACCTCGATTATTCGCTTGCTTGTGATACTTAAACGTAACACTTGTGGGCCTCGATTACCTGCCTTGATTACTTGCTTGCTTGTGTTGCTTAAACGTAGCACTTGTGGGCCTCGCTTACCTGACTCGATTACTTGCTTGCTTGTGTTGCTTAAACCTAGCACTGTGGGCCTCGCTAACCTGAATCGATTACTTGCTTGCTTGTGTTACTTAAACGTAGAACTTGTGGGCCTCGCTTACCTGCCTCGATTACTTGCTTGCTTGTGTTGCTTAAACGCAGCACTTGTGGGCCTCGCTTACCTGACTCGATTACTTGCTTGCTTGTGTTGCTTAAACGTAGCACTTGTGGGCCTCGCTTACCTGACTCGATTACTTGCTTGCTTGTGTTGCTTAAACGTAGCACTTGTGAGCCTCGCTTACCTGCCTCGATTACTTGCTTGCTTGTGATACTTAAACGTAACTCTTGTGGGCCTCGATTACCTGCCTTGATTACTTGCTTGCTTGTGTTGCTTAAACGTAACACTTGTGAGCCTCGCTTACCTGCCTTGATTACTTGCTTGCATGTGTTACTCAAACGTAGCACTTTTGAGCCTCGATTATTTGCCTTGATTACTTGCCTTGATTCCTTGCTACGGTTACTTGCCTCGATTACTTGCTTGCTTGTGTTGCTTAAACGTAGCACTTGTGAGCATTGATTACCTGCCTCGATTACTTGCTTGCTTGTGTTACCACTTTGATTGCTTACTGGCTTGTTTTGCGGAACTCTAGAACGCGTCTGCCTTGCAAAATTATCTTGACTATTTGCACACTTATATTTCCTTTTCATATCACCTTGTGAGTCTCACAAAGTTTCAGCTTATTACTTGCCAACTTATTAGCTTGCGAAATAAACATTATGTCTGGACATGTTAAGCTGTACTCAGATGTAGTACGTATTGGCTTGACCGAATCAAGAAACCAGCATAATTCAGCAAATAAATTTCATCAGTCAGCAAAAAGCACTCAAAATGGCTCTGACAATCTTAAGAAGAAACTGAAAAGTGGCACTAACCACAATAAATTGAAGGCTTGTGTATGGAATGCTCAAAGTTTAAGGCAAAAGACAGAGGCTGTGAAAGAGTTCACAGATGAATTTGATCTGGACATATTTTTGTTCACTGAAACCTGGCTTAAAGCAAATGACCAAGTTGAAATTGGGGAACTGGAAAGAAATGGAGAATTTTTCTATTTGAATGCACCTCGTGAATCGAGGCCTGGGGGCGGCGTAGGTTGCATTGTGAGAACAGGCATTAAAGCATTCAAGAAAGACCGCATTAACATAGAAACCTTTGAACACATGGAATTGAGTTGCAAATAAATGGCAAAAATGTTACTACTATACTTGTGACAAGGCCTGAACCTTCTAACAGGAATACATACACCAAATCAGAATTTTACAATGAATTTACAAATTTCTTATCTCACATTCAAACATACCACCATGAAACGGTAGTTACTGGGGATTTCAATTTTCACTTGAACAAACCAAATGATGCTAAAGTTATCAAATTCAACAATATTCTTGAAATGTTTGACCTCATACAACATGTGTCATCGCCAACACACGAGGATGGAAATATACTCGATCTTGTCATAACAAATACAACTACATCATTGACAGACTGTGTTGTCAGTGATCTCCTTTCAGACCACAACTGTGTGCTTTTCGATATTAAAATAGACAAAGGCAAAAATCCTCGGAAAGAAATTGCCTTCCGCAAAACTCGAAACATAAATCTATCTGAATTTAAAAAGGACATTAAGCAACATCTTTCACAAAATGTACAACATTGCAATCGATCAACCCACTTGAGCAACCTGGTGTCTCTTTACAACTCAACTGAAGAAGTTTTTGACAAACATGCTCCTGTGAAAACCAAACTGGTGACTTTACGCAAACCCAATCCATTCAGAAATCCAGAGATTAAACCCCTAAAAACAGCCAAGAGAAAAGCAGAGCGGTTGTGGCGGCGAACTGGTCTTCAGAAAGATTTGGAAAACTTCAAAGAAAAACGAAATGCATTTAATGTAATGCTTCATCAACTTAAGTCTCATGATCTTAAGTCAAAAATTCAAGCCACAAAGGGAAACTAGAAGGCAATGTTCAAAGTTCTCAATTCCAGCCTTAACAGGAAGCAAGACTTGCCTCTACCCAATCATACAAATGAAAAAGACCTGGCAAATGAATTCAACAACTACTTTGATGAAAAGATCAAAAAGATAAGGTCAAAATTGGACTCCTATTCAAACAAAACAATTGATGCTCAAATTAACACTGGTCAAAAACTTGGTCAGTTTAAAGCTTTATCACAAGCGGAAGTTAAGAAACTTGTCACTGACGTACCAGTAAAACATTGTCAACTTGATCCAATGCCCACATGGCTGTTGCTTGAATGCATTGATGAATTTCTTCCAGTTATGACAAAAATAGTCAATATTTCATTGACACTTGGAGAAATGCCTCTTGATTTGAAGCATGCACTTGTGAAACCACTTTTAAAGAAGACAGGTCTTGAACTTAACAAAAAGAATTACCGACCTGTCTCTAACCTTTCATTTCTCGGGAAACTGATTGAAAGTGCCATAATCAAACAGTATGTTGACCACCTTACGCAAAACAAACTTGATGATAAAAAGCAATCAGCCTACAAGCAGTTTCATAGTACAGAAACTCTCTTAACAAGAATCCACAATGACATAATGCTTAATTTGAGCAAAGGAGAGGTGACAATGCTGGTATTGCTGGACCTGTCGGCTGCATTTGACACAATTGATCATGACATTTTGTTAGACAGGCTGCAAAAGCGATATGGTGTGCACAGCTCAGCCCTAAAATGGTTCAAGTCATATATTTCTGAACGATCACAGTTCGTCGTGATAAATGATACTACATCAAGCAAACTTCCACTCAAGTTTGGGGTGCCGCAAGGCTCAAAACTTGGTCCAATTTTGTTCAACTCTTACATTGCTCCGATAAGTGAGGTTGCACAAAGAAACCAAGTGAACGATCAAAAGTATGCGGATGATGAACAACTTATTCTTTCTTTCAAGCCCAACTTCCTGAATCAAGAGCAAGCTGTATGGAAAATGGAAAAATGTATCGCAGAAATCCGGGACTTCTTGCACAATAACAAGTTGTGCAATAATGGTGACAAAACTGAACTTCTTCTAATTGGTGCTCCTGGCCAGTTGAAGAAACTGCAATTGTCATCAATCAATGTTGACAATGTTGAAATCAAAACTGCTGATCATGTCAGAAATCTGGGTGTGCTTTTTGACAAAAATATGACAATGGAAAGACAGATCAACAAGATGTGTCGTAATGCTTTCTTCAACTTGAGAAACATTTCGAAACTTAGAAAGAACCTAGACAAAGAGACTGTTAAAACAGCTGTGAATGCTCTTGTCACCCCTCATCTAGACTACGGAAATGGACTCTTGTATGGCACAATCAGCTGTTTGTTGAATAAGCTTCAAGTTGCCCAAAACTCAGCTGTTCGATTGATTGAGAGATTGAAAAAACATGACAGTGTAAGTCATAGTAGAAGGCAACTGCATTGGTTACCGATTCCAGCAAGGATCCAGTTCAAACTGCTGATGATGACATGGAAGGCAATAAATTTTCAAGCTCCACTTTACATTCAAGAACTTATTCAAGCCAAACCCCAAGCAAACCACAATCTGAGAAGCAACCATAGACACCTGTTAGCAGAACCTATCCCGTGCCATAAAAATAAGTTTGAAGACAGAGCTTTCTCATATGCAGCCCCAAAACTCTGGAATAGTTTGCCTGAAAAATTGAGAACAATAAACACTTTGGAAAACTTTAAGAAGAACCTTAAAACTCACTTGTTTAAACAATTCTACCCTTGAGCTCATTTGAGCAGCGCTAATGAGCAGTTTACTGGAATTAGCGCTATATTAAGTTAATATTATTATTATTATTATATATCCTTTAAACCCACCAATGCTCTATCTTTACCATCCTAGGATTGCCATGTACACGTTTATTTCATCAATTATTATGTTTATATTTCATGGGACAGATTTTTACAGGAAAGGCACTGAAAGCCATAAAACATTTCTGAATATCAGGAATAATGTATCACAATAGTAGCATTGACATGTTAAATAACTACGGTGGCCTAAGTCGTAACTCTCTTATTGAGATCCTTCAGCCTGACATGGATTTAAACAATGATGAACCTAATATTCTGGAACATTCCATGTATTTTGCAGTAGATGCAATGTCTGATATACTCAAGGGCAAGAGTGGTTTCAAAATTCTTAGCCTGAATTGTCAAAGTCTTCGTGCTAAAATAAATCAGTTAAAACTGTATGTGAGTATATTTACGGAAAAAAATCTTACTTTTGATGCGATTTGCATGCAAGAGACATGGCTGTCTTGCTCTAAAAATATATCTGACCTTAACTTGCCAAATTACAAGTTAATCAGTCAAGGGAAGTCTTGCAGCATGCATGGCGGTTTAGCTCTATACCTACATGAAAAGTATAAGTATGACATCACTTCAAGTTCAGAATATGAAAGCACTAGCTGGGAATACCAAATTATATACGTTAAGTTGGACAATCCACTGGAAAAAAGTCTTCGTATTGGAAATATCTATCGTCTCCCCCGTGAAACTAATGAGGATTATGATAAATTCTTAAAGGAATTCTCTGATATGTTACAATATTACACAAGTAATTGGCCGGATATGGTTCTATGTGGAGATTTTAACATTAACCTGCTCAAGTTAAATGAAAAGGCCAATGTAAATGAATTCCTTGAATTGATGTTATCCAGTGGGTATATACCTAAGATCACTCTGCCAACCAGATTTTCCTCTGAAAGAGCTACTCTGATTGACAATGTTTTCTGTAAATTATCCACCAATTTTTCAAAGACAACAACAGGGATATTAACATCTCAAATTTCTGATCATCAACCATATTTTATATGCCTAGATTACTTGTGCAGTAAATCCCTTCTAGTAGAGCAGCTTCGCGCAAAAAATGGCCAAAATAGTTACGAGCCGGACAAAAGCGTGAAATTTTCGGCATGTGTACTTTGGGACTTGCCAGACAAGAATTGCCTAAGCTCCAAAAAAACAAACCTAGGGAAATGCATTTAAATTGGTTTCCATGGCAACAAGTACCTATTTCGAAAATCCTTCCCAAAATATGATTAAAGTGATGCTATATCAAGGATATTGATGCTATTGCGATATTTTTTGGCAAAATGAAGGACAATTAAATGTTGCATAACACATGATATGAAATATCTTTATTTACCCAGGTGTGTTACCATGGCAACCACAGTTCATATGAAAATGCTCTTAGTATCTGCTTCATCAGATTGAAAGTTTTATATTTCAGTCAAATTTGGGTTTAGAAAAATGATTTTTGTGTGAAATTGTCAGTCATAATGTCTTCTGAAGAAATTAAAAAAAGTAAGGTGATAACTCGTTTGTCTTGTCACCATGGCAACAGATATCCAATATTCCAAAGTAACTTTTTGTTACTACGTGAACATGAGCAGTGCTAATAGAGGCATACTTATAATTTTTGTCCTCAATCATGCATCAGCTTGAAGGATTTAATGTCAGATATCCTCACGGGAGTTCACATATGGATAATTTTGAAGTGTGTTGTCATGGCAACCAAAGATAAACAATTATAATATTTTGTTGTATGTCACACTTTAGGGAGTATTCACAGGAGTTGCAGTGGAACAATTTTTATGAAACTTGGCAGAAACAAGCACAGTATCTTCAGTATGTACCTAGCAGTGTATTTTTGCAGGTTTGTTAACCCCTTTTGACTATGGTGCCATCTACTTGCAAAAATCATTTGTTTTGGAATATTTTCATAAATCCCTTCATTTCATATTTACACTATAAAAGGAAGAATGGATTTTTAACATTAGATCATGATTATGATACCTCCAACTATCAAAATAAATGGTTGGTCATGCTTAAATCATGAAAGTTGAAGAATATATTACATAACATGAATATAAGAGAGGGGTAAAATGCAGACATATCAAATGTAGTCAAATTTAATGAGCTGTCTCAGAGAAAATCATGCAATATCAGGGAATTGTTATGGATGACGTTCTCGGAATGGCCTAAAATTTTACGTAGTGACCAGACCACCTCTTAAACGAAGAAATGTGAAGTTGGAACTTCAAAACTCAGAATACTTTTCTCACAGGGGGGCCTCAAAATAGGGGTGTCGGGAAGCCATTTTTCACAGAAATCCTCCTTTCATCAACAAAAAAGTGGTCGATGTTCAGCCCTCTCTGGATGCTAGAAAAAATTAACAACAACTATCCAAACTGGGTTTGGATGAAGGCTAGAATTGTTTTTAACAATAAATCACCTCTATTTATTAATTTCACTAAAAAGGCTACTTTGGGGGGGTCACTCCGAAACTGCAGATTTTGCGTTTTTCAAAATTTGAAAAACATGCCATTTTTGGAGGGCAATTTCACAATGTTGTGCGGGTCTAGGCTTGACAATATTTGGTTAGAAAATTAGCAGAATACTTTGATTTTAGATATCTGGTGAGAAAATTGTGGGAAAATTTGAATTTTCAGAAAATTCAGCCATTTCAAAAACTGTAATTTTCCGAATTTCCGTAAAAAATCATGAAATTTCCATAGTCAAAAGGTCAAAGTAGTACCAACCCTATTATCATAATTTTGACTGAAATTAATGAAAATTACAATTATTTAGTAAATTAGTTAAGTTTCATCTGGAAAAACAATTATTTTGTATTACACGGCTAATTTTCAAAATTTCGTTTTTCACAAATTTTGATAAGTTTCGGAAAATGTATCAATTTTGTGGGCCTTTGTCTGATATAGTAACACTTCCATATTAAACAATTTCCCAGATAATTCATGGAAAAACACCTATATTTAGTAAATCAGGGGAGATAATTGTGGGAAATGAAGGAATTTTGAAAATATGGATACTCCAGGGGTCACTCCGAAACTGCAGATTTTGCTGTTTTTCAAAATTTTAAAAACATGCCATTTTTGGAGGGCAATTTCACAATGTTGTGCGGGCCTAGGGTTAACAATATTTGTTTAGAAAATTAGCATAATACTTTGATTTTAGATATCTGGTGAGAAAACCGTGGGAAAATGTGAATTTTCAGAAAATTCAGCCATTTCAAAAACTGTAATTTTCCGAATTTCCGTAAAAAATCATGAAATTTCCATAGTCAAAAGGTCAAAGTAGTACCAACCCTATTATCATAATTTTGATTGAAATTAATGAAAATTACAATTATTTAGTAAATTAGCTAAGTTTCATCTGGAAAAACAATTATTTTGTATTACACGGCTAATTTTCAAAATTTCGTTTTTCACAAATCTTGATAAGTTTCGAAAAATGTGTCAATTTTGTGGGCCTATGTCGGACATAGTAACACTTCCATGTTAAACAATTTCCCTGATAATTCATGGAAAAACACCTATATCTAGTAAATCAGGGGAGATAATTGTGGCAAATGAAGGAATTTTGAAAATATGGATACTCCAGGGGGTCACTCCGAAACTGCAGATTTTGCTGTTTTTCAAAATTTGAAAAACATGCCATGTTAAGAGGGCAATTTCTCAAATTGGTGAGCGCTTATATTGACCATATTTGGTTAGCAAATTGGCAAAACACTTGGATTTTATATATCTGTTGAGAAATTTTTATGAAAAAAGTGTATTTTCAGATATTCAGTCATTTCAAAAACTGTAATTTTCCTAATTTCCGCAAATAATCATGAAATTCCCATAGTCAAAAGGTCAATGTCGTACCAACCCTATTTTCGTAATTTGATTTTAATTAATAAACAATACGATTATACAGTAAATTATACATAGTTTCATCTGAAAAAATAATTCATTTGTATCATAGGGCTAATTTTCAAAATTTAATTCTTCACTAAGTTGACGGAAATGTAACAATTTTGTGGGCCCAAGTCTGACATCGAAACAATTCCATTTTAGCAATTTCTCATGATCATTCATGAAAAAACACCTATATTTAGTAAATCAGGGGAAAAAATTGTGGGAAATGCAGATATTTTGAAAATATGGATACTCCAGGGGGGTCACTCCGAAACTGCAGATTTTTCTGTTTATCAAAATTTGAAAAACATCCCATGTTTAGAGGGCAATTTCTCAAATTGGTGAGCACTCATATTGACTATATTTGTTCAGAAAATTGACAGAATACTTGGATTTCATATATCTGGTGAGAAATTTGTGGGAAAATTTGAATTTTCAAAAATTCAGCCATTTCAAAAACTGTAATTTTCCAAATTTCCGTAAGAATTCATGAAATATCCATAGTTTTAAGTTTTGTCTGCAAAAATAATCATTTTGCATCACAGGTCTAATTCTGAAAGTAAAATTTTCTAAAGTGTTATTGAGTTCCGATAATGTTTCAACTTTGTGGGCCTAAGTCTGACTTATCACTCTTATTCTTTATCCAATTTTGATTATCAACAAAGTGTTGTCATGATTTCTTACTTGGGTGATCCGTTTCAGTCATTAACTTTTAATTTTTATTCACTTCTTACAATCAGAGGGTATGAAAATGATTATTTTCAATGTCGGATACATTTATATGTTGATTTAAATCCCTGAAATGTGTCATTAGAGGTTGTTATAGACAAGACTGAAATTTTAAGGCTATTTTGGAAGATATTTTAGGTATTTAAATAAATTACTAAACTTAACTGTGACTTAAATATTAGCTCAGCCTTTTATAGCAACTACTGACACTTCCTGTTTAGGTAGTCACAGTAGATAGATAGAGAGATAGATATATGGTAAGTGCAGTTCTCCAAGCCGTTCTGGCCACTCACGAGAGTTGATTGATGAGATGGGAGAGGGAGCAAGAGTCCTCAAAATGCTACACACATACCCCATGTGAGGGATCTTTTACTAGCCCAGCATAGATACTGATACAAGGGGCCGCCAATTTAACGTCCCTTCCAAATGACATCCAGCTGGGATTTTGCTCATGAAGGTGACAGAAACAGCGGAAAAAATAGCGTTTTGATGAGCATCAGCAGCAATGGTGCATTGATGTGCATGTCCGATATAGACCAGATGGCGTTGGTGTCACTCACCCTCCCCAGGCCTGCTGCCACAAAGCATTTAGCCAGTCCAAAATTATTATTTTTTAGCAAAATTGTGATTACACTGGAAAGGGAAGATTCAAGAAAGAGCATTCTCTAATCTATTCTTTCTTATACATCCTCATTTAATCTCACTCCTTCTGCCCACCCTGCTGGGTCCTCAGGCTGCCATCTTGCAAATCTCAGAATGAGGCTCAATGACTAATCTCAGAATGAGGCCTGACATATTTCTGTGACCTTGGTATAGTGCCTCCTACATGAAAATCTGGTGATTTCCCACAATTACCTCCCTATTTAGGGGAGAAGCGGATGATCTTCTGGTTTAAGGGGCTATGGATTTTTGGTGAAAAAAAAGTTTGTTTTCAAGTCGACGCTGAAAGAAAAGTTTGTTCAGCACATGAAAAAACAAAAAAACTCTGTTTCCAACTGTAGCTACTGCCTGGGATACCGTAATGTTAAATTTGCGAAAAAAGAAAAGTCTGTTGCTCTCCTACACAAAAAAAAAATTGCTCGTCGACGTTGCAAACAAAAAAAAGTTTGTCACGGAGTAAAAATCCATAGCCCCCCAAAACTATCGTCTGGTAGGCCCTTACTTATTAAATAGAGGTGTTTTAACATGAATGATAACTGAAGTATTACTATGTCAGACAAAACTGATGAATTTCCGGTAACTTGTTAAAAAAATTTGAAAAATGCGGTCAGTACTACTTCGACCTTCTGACTATGGAAATTTCATGATTTTTTACGGAAATTTGGAAAATCTCAGTTATTGAGAATTGACATCTTCCCATAGTTTTCACACCAGATATATAAAATCCAAGTGTTCTGCCAATTTTCTAACCAAATATGGTTAATATAAGTGTACAATAATTTGAGAAATTGCCCTGTTAACAAGGCATAGCAAAATCTGCAGTTTCGGAGTGATCCTCCCTGGAGTATCCATATTTTCAAAATTCCTTCATTTCCCACAATTATCTCCCCTTATTTACTATGTATAGGTGTTTTCCCACGAATGATAGTGGAAATTGGTTAACATGGAAGTGTTACTATGTCAGACATAGGCCTACAAAATTGATACATTTCCGCCAACTTATCAAAATTTGTGAAAAACTAAATTCTGAAAATTAGCTGTGTGATACAAAATAATTGGTCTTCCAAATGAAAATTAACTAATTTACTGAATAATTGTAATTTTCATTAATTTCAATCACAATTATGATAATAGGGTCGGTGCTACTTTGACCTTTTGACTATGGAATTTCATGATTTTTTAAGGAAATTCGGAAAATTACAGTTTTTGAAATGACTGAATATCTGAAAATTCACAATTTCACACCAATTTCTCAACAGATATATAAAATCCAAGTGTTTTGCCAATTTTCTAACCAAATATGGTCAATATAAGTGCTCACCAATTTGAGAAATTGCCCTCTTAACATGGCATGTTTTTCAAATTTTGAAAAACAGCAAAATCTGTAGTTTCGGAGTGACCCCCCTTGAGTATTCATATTTTCAAAATTCCTTCATTTCCCACAATTATCTCCCCTGATTACTAAATATAGGTGTTTTTCCATGAATTATCAGGGAAATTGTTTAACATGGCAGTGTTACTATGTCAGACATAGGCCCACAAAATTGATACATTTCCCGAAACTTATCAAAATTTGTGAAAAACTAAATTTTGAAAATTAGCCGTGTGATACAAAATAATTGTTTTTTCCAGATGAAACTTAACTGATTTACTGAATAATTGTAATTTTCATTAATTTCAATCAAAATTATGATAATATGGTTGGTACTACTTTGACCTTTTGACTATGGAAATTTCATGATTTTTTACGGAAATTCGGAAAATTACAGTTTTTGAAATGGCTGAATTTTCTGAAAATTCAAATTTTCCCACGGTTTTCTCACCAGATATCTAAAATCAAAGTATTCTGCTAATTTTCTAACCAAATATTGTCAAGCCTAGACCCGCACAACATTGTGAAATTGCCCTCCAAAAATGGCATGTTTTTCAAATTTTGAAAAACACAAAATCTGCAGTTTCGGAGTGACCCCCCCAAAGTAGCCTTTTTAGTGAAATTAATAAATAGAGGTGATTTATTGTTAAAAACAATGCTAGCCTTCATCCAAACTCAGTTTGGATAGTTATTGTTATTTTTTTCTAGCATCCAGAGAGGGCTGAACATCGGCCACTTTTTTGTTGATGAAATGAGGATTTCTGTGAAAAATGGCTTCCCGACACCCCTATTTTGAGGCCCCCCTGTGAGAAAAGTATTCTGAGTTTTGAAGTTCCAACTTCACATTTCTTCGTTTAAGAGGTGGTCTGGTACCTATGCAAAATTTTAGGCCATTCCGAGAACGTCATCCGAACAGCTCTGCATGATTTTCTCTGAGACAGCTCATTAAGTACATTTTTACGAAGTTATCTTCCATAAAAGTAAAAACATTGCATGTTAGAATCCCATTCCCAGTCTATCTGGAAAGCATTCAATCAAGCCATTATATTTTAATGTAAAATTTGTTTACAAATATATGGCTGTTGGTTGCTATGGCAACCAAGTTTGAATTTGTCAGATTTTGCTATAATTGGGCAAAAGTTGTTTTTTTATGGAATATACTTTAACCAACTTTATCAAAAGTGTACAAAAACATTTATTGAAATTTCTTTTTTAAGATAAGGGTTAGTAATTTCAGGTCACATGACCAAATAAGGGTGTTGCCATGACAAACATGTTTAAATTTCACATGAATTGAATCATTTTTTCAAGTAAATCGATGTGTAACCCTATTTATCTTTCAGGAGGAAGCTTGATTTTTACTCTTTAAGAGAGCTCTTGATTAGTTCTTTCATGTTGAATAACATTTATGTTGAAATTTGCTTTTATCAGTTGCTATGGCAACATATTTGAATTTGTCAACATTTCTCATAGTGTGACATAAATGGAATTTTATCACTGTTTAGTGAATCTATATATGGTTAAAATGGATGAAACTCGAGAGAATAGTGCTCTGGAATGCAGGTTTTACAATTTTTTGGAAATATTTTAGGTAACAGGACTTTTTGTTGAGTAACCAGGCTACAATGGCTGAATTATGAAATATTTTAAGTGCACAATTTTGCTAAGTTTGAATTTTATCCCATTGAAATGTCTTTAAATATAAATGAATATAAATGTGTTTAGCTTTGCAAAAACGTCCCTTTTTCAATACCTTTAAACAAAGTATATTTTACATGGAAACCAACTGTTATTTGGTTGCCATGGCAACCAGCCTAAGTTCATCTTTGTGGCAAAAGTATGAGAATGGTGATTGTTATTGTCACGCACCACTGAAAAATGTTTCATGTTACATGAATTAACACCTATGCGCATCACCCTGCCAAGACAACCCCTGCCCACACAGGCTGCAAAAGTAACTATTTGGGGTAAAAATTGGATATTCATGAGCTACTGGTCATTCCTGGCATGTGACATCCCTGTTGTTTTCAAAATGGTGTAAACTACTTTTTAATGGGAGTTTATCGCACTATCTTCTCACTAATACTCAAAATAGCCCATCTATTATCCATTAAGGGGTTGCTATTTTTGTGGTTAGCAAGTTTAAAGATTCAAAATGACCTCCCTATAAAATATTCCTTGTCCTCAAATTGGAAGGTCACATAAATCATACCCTTAGGGATTTTTTATCCCGTTAGCTGATTGGCTGAGAAGGCAAACTATGTCTGTGCCTGGAATAGTGGCTGAGGGCTGCTGTGTGGGCAGGGTACTGCATGGGAGGATGATGCGCATATATCATATTGAAAATGTCATACCCATTGGTGTCTGAGGTCACTTGACCTATTAAGAGGGTAAAAACCCCCAAAATAATAGTCTAACATTGTCATTAGTCAAGAACATGTCTGATTTTTTCCCAAATCAATCCGAGCTGAGGTTTATGCGGTTACTCAAATCTTCCAAATGTGTGTGTATGCCTGTGAAACAATTGAATAACTTTTATCATAATGTTACCATGACAACAATCAAAAAAAGAAAATGCATTATGGATACTGATAATTGAGAAACCTAAACCATTGACTTTTTATTGCATCTCGAACATGCGTATCTCCCAGGAAAAAAGTAAACTTCAGATCTTAGCTACTTCGGCTTAAAGTAGGATACTTCTTATATTAAAAAAACTATTGAAGGAGCCAGTAAAGGGTGGCTCCTCCTAATGTTAGACTAAGTTATTTTGGGTGTTTCTTATGAATAACGTATTTACCACTATAATAGGTCATGTGACCTAAGAAACCAATTGGTGTAACATTGTCAGTATGATATGAAATAATGTAAAATAATCAATATTAAAAGTCATGTTACATCTATCTTTTCCTAACAGTATACACCTCTACAGTTATCTTTGGACCACAATGAAAAACTTAGGCTGGGTTGCCATGGCAACATATAACAATTGCTTTCCATGTTAATAAACATGGTTTCAAAGACTTGACATAGGGACTTATTGTAAAGCAGAATACATTTATATGATGGACACATAAATGGGATAAAATTCAAACTCAGCAAAATCAATTAGTGAAAAAATCTCACAATTCAGCCATTGTAGTCTGGTTACCCTAAATTCAGGTCACATGACCTAATGAAGTTTTTCAGGATAAGGGAACTTAGCTGGCTACTAAGACACTAAGGCTCCTTATGCTTGGTGGAGGTTCCTTAGAGGGATAACAGAACTGTTTTTCTCAGCTTTTATACAATTTCATTGGTAAGTTTCTGTGTTTGTCATAATATTGAGATTAAATATAAATATCCTAATGTGTAAAATAAACAAAGACCAGATTGTGTGCAAGCATAGACTGCGCTTGAGCAAACCCACAATACAATATGACAAGGTTCACATGCATTACAGCAAATATGAGCATTTAAACGTACACAAAAATCAAACTTAATCGATCCATATAAGACCATAAAATATGCATTGGTAAACCGAGGCCTTGTGTTAACACCATGAATTTGTTGTATGCATCCTCATTCTTCAAACATGTACATTAAAATAAATATTGTGGAATGGATATTTCTAACATTTGTCAGTGGGGCCTGGTACATGTGCATTGTGTATTATTCAAATTTTTACTGAAAAATAGTAGGGGAGACATAGGTAAGTTGTGTCGCTTTTGCCTTGGGGTGATTTTCTATTTAAAAAAACTTACTTTGTGAAGCAATTAAAACAATGGGACACAATGATTTGGGAGATAATGGTGGACCTTCACAAAGAGTTCTAGGTTGCACATCTGAACCCTGTGTTGCTGTAAAGTTTATCACTGGATTAGTCAGGTTGGTTGATCCCGTTTTTTAAAACTTACATTGTGTATTTTACCTTTTTTCACATATTTTAATCATTCATATAATATTTGCAGCATATAACTGGTTTGTTATAGTATCTTATATTGACACAATTTATTGGTTGTCTACATGTATCATACCATGCCACCAGTCACTCCAAAATTGGTTTGGGGACAATGTCACTCAAATTACAGCTTAAGTGTTACTCATAATTCTGACAACATATCAGATAAACATGTTAAATTATAAGTTACATGGGGCGGGAGACATTCATGTTACTTATTCAGCACTGGCAAATTGTAAGTTTTATCTATAAATTTTGAGTACAGAATTTTCACAATCAGAAATGACATTTTTGTCCGGTGCAGCTGAGACTGAGCCAAGGCCCACACCATCAGAATATGACCATCAATGGAGGCAGGTCTCGAACCTCCAACACTAGCTTCATGTATCAAATTAGGGAATCATCGGCCTGATTTAGTTTCAAATTAATGATGGTTTTTAAAAGTTACAACTTGCCCCAGTCTCCCCTAGTGAGAATTAGAGTAAATTTTGGAATGCATGCAGCATTTACAGTACAATTTAATTTTTTTTGTTTTGGAAGATTATCTATCTCATTGATAATTATATTCAATTCAAACCAAAATTATTGATTTAGATGCACTGAAAATAAAGTAATTATGTTTTGGTCTAGATCCCATCCCCTCATCAACATCCTTCCAATAAACAGTTTGATTGTACATATCTGAAACTTTGGCATGTATATCAAGGTATTTTCTTACAGAAAAAATGATGGCACATGCTCCATCGCATTGTTCAGGCAACAGAACTGGGTTTGCTGCTGCGCTTCTTGATTTGTCAGTTTATCAAGATTATGTATGTGTTGGTAAAACAATGCAAGTCAGTTAACTGGTGTGTTTTCCTCAGTATGGGCTTGAGGAACCAATGCGAAATGAAATCTGCAAAGTTTGTCAAACAAAGGATTTTCACCTTAGGCATTCTCACTTCTGTAATCCTTCTAAGGGGACATTCTTAGTAGATTTCATGCTCTGCAAGTGGATGGAACTAACATAAGTACCCATAAGTACCTATGTTTGGCTGTTAGTGGATTCTCAGGTGCCTTACAGTTGTCATAAGTAGCCAAATGTGCTGTAAGGACCCATTTAAGGGGCCATAGCTACTAGTGTTAGTACCTAAGTAGCTCATACAGTACAACCCAAAATAAAGTAAGAAAATTTTCTGTCAGAAGTCCTCTGTTTACCTATTTTTCCCTCTTTTCTCCTCTCCACCCCAAATCTCCTTGCAACTCCCTTTGACTCCTTACAACAACCTTAGCCCATATTAAGAACTCTATTTAGACAGCTACCAATCAACTGCAATTAGCAGAGATGCAAAATATCAAGTAAATCAAACACAATGGGGGTGATTGAGTTTAAATTGGTGTATTTTAAATGTGATTTTAATGTAATTTTAGAAGGTACTCTCAAGTTGGTAAAAGTAGGAAGTGATTCAGAGGTAGTCAAAAGGTGTGAAAGGGTAAAGTAGTGGCTGATTCTTCCTTCCTGCTGGGGTAATCGTACTTTATTTTGGGTTGTACTGTAAGTGGGTGTTTCATGTCTTAGTAACCACCTTAGTTCCCTTATCCTGAAAAACTTCAATAGATTTCCTAAGAATTGTAAAATCTGCATTCCAGAGCACTATTCTTTCCAGTTTCACCAAGTGTGAACATGCATAAAAACACTAAAATGCCAATTATATCACATTATAAGAAATGTCGACAAATTCAAATCTGTTGCCCATAGCAACTGATAAAAGCAAATTTCAACATGAATATTATTCAATATGAAAAAACTAATCAAGAGCTTTCTTAAAAAGTAAAAATCAAGCTTCTTCCTGAAAGATGAATAGGGTTACAAATCAATTCACTTGAAAAAAGGATTCAATTCATGTAAAATTTGAACATGTTTGTCGTGGCAACACCCTTATTTGGTCATGTGACCTGAAATTACTATCCCTTATCTTAAAAAAGACATTTCAATAAATGTTTTTGTACACTTTTGATAAATTTGGGTAAAGTATATTCCATAAAAAAACAACTTTTGCCCAATTATAGCAAAATCTGACAAATTCAAACTTGGTTGCCATAGCAACCAACAGCCATATGTATGTAAACAAAATTTACATTAAAATAATGGCTTGATTGAATGCTTTCCAAATAGACTGGGAATGGGGTTCTAACATGCAATATTTTTATTTTTATTTAAGATAACTTCGTAAAAATATACTTAAATTTGACTACATTTGATATGTCTGCATTTTACCCCTCTCTTATATTCATGTTATGTAATATATTCTTCAACTTTCATGATTTAAGCATGACCAACAATTTATTTTGATAGTTGGAGGTATCATAATCATGATCTAATGTTAAAAATCCATTCTTCCATTTATTGTGTAAATATGAAATGAAGGGATTTATGAGAATATACCAAAACACATGATTTTTGCAAGTAGATGGCACCATAGTCAAAAGGGGTTAACAAAGCTGCAAAAATACACTGCTACCTTCATACTGAAGATACTGCCCAGCAAACACAAACGGTTTTTCAACGGTTTTATAGCGGTCGGTGCTCAAACCGTTATTTGATAACGTTTTTTTAACCAAATTTTAACGTTAATGGAAAACGTTTCATTCCAACCATTACAGTTTAACATATTTGAAACGTTTAATGAAAATGTTGAAAATGTGTTACCTGAAAATATGTTGCTGTAATGTATAAAATACATTATTCTGACATAATGAATGTGAGTAAAGTTTTAATGTCGATAAAACATCTGACTTTAGCATTGAAAAAATGTTTTTTAAAAATGTTAGAAATATGTTTTTTGAAAACGTATTTCTTTAACGGGGAAAAAACGTTTTACGAAAATGTTGAAAATACGATACCTGAAAATAAGTTTCTGTAATGCATAAAATACGTTATTCTGACATTATGAATGTTGATAAATTCTAATGTCTATTTAACATCTGACTTTAGCATTGACAGAATGTATTTTAAAAATGTTAGAAATATGTTTTTTGAAAACGTATTTTTTTAACGGGGAAAAAACGTTTTATGAAAATGTTGAAAATACGTTACCTGAAAATAAGTTTCTGTAATGCATAAAATACGTTATTCTGACATTATGAATGTTGATAAAGTTCTAATGTCTATTTAACATCTGACTTTAGCATTGACAAAATGTTTCAAGAAAATGTAAGAAATATGTTTTTTGAAAACGTATTTCTTTAACGGGGAAAAAACGTTTTATGAAAATGTTGAAAATACGTTACCTGAAAATAAGTTTCTGTAATGCATAAAATACGTTATTCTGACATTATGAATGTTGATAAAGTTCTAATGTCTATTTAACATCTGACTTTAGCATTAACAAAATGTTTCAAGAAAATGTTAGAAATATGTTTTTTGAAAACGTATTTCTTTAACGTGGAAAAAACGTTTAATGAAGATGTTGAAAATACGTTACCAGAAAATAAGTTTCTGTAATGCATAAAATACAGTATTCTGACATTATGAATGTCGGTAAAGTTCTAATGTCGATTTAACATCTGGCTTTAGCGTTGAAAAAATGCTTATTTCAAAAGTGTTTCTGAACATAAACTTGAAAGCATCTTTAAACCGTTATATATAATCCGTTTCAAAATGTTGAAATAAAAAGTTTTTCAACTGAATTTCTGAGCTGACCGACAACATTAACCTGCTAACTCCATTTTTTAACGTTTTTAAACTGTTTCAAGAAAATGTTAGAAATATGTCTTTTGAAAACGTTTTTCGTTAACGTGGTAAAAACATCATTCCAATGTCACGAAAATATGTAAAAAGATTAATGAAGCTTTTACATGTGACGTTATGGTCACAGAAACATTTTTCCAAGACTGTTTTAGAACATATTGAAAAGTGTCATTGAAGCATTGTAAATGATCAACTTAAAAACATTTTGAAGGAAATGTTTTTCTACTGAATTTTGAAACTGAATGACAATGTCAAACTTTTAACTTCATTGTTTAACGTTTCTAATATGTACAATGAAAACGTTAAAAATACGTTATTTGAGAACGTAATTCTGCAACATTGAAAATGCATTATTCTTACATTGTAAATATATGGAAAGTGTATACAGCAAATGTCAAAAGGACTGATTCAAGCAAAATGTGTGCGGTTGAATACCTGAGGTTATCATAAAATAAATTGTTTTTAATGCTATGAAAAACCCATGTTTCTTTTGTTGCTGAAGTCAAAAGTATAGACTCAGTAAAGCAGGCAATTGAGGCTCTCCTGGAGTTTTAAAATGAAGCCAATTAGATTCATTTTTCGTTTATTGGAAGTTTATGCTATACTTAATTATGTTCCAATTTATAATCTTAAATCTGTAATAGAATTTTACATGAAATTGGCATAATATCAAACATTGCACAACAATTGTGAAAGAAAACTTTGAAGTTTTGGGTTATACTTATGACAGAATGGCTGTGTATATGCCTAGATCTATGAACATACAAATTCACTGTTTCTTGTACCTCAATATAAAAAATCCAATTTCAAAATATTGAATCAATTTTCAAGTGATATAATCATAGAATGTTAATCCAAATTATTATGTTATATTTTAATACTGTTATCGCACAGCACATATATATATACAGTTTTTATAGCACTAACCTAGGTTACTAATATTGCATGAGGGCGACTTGCATGTTAAAATGTATCTCATCATCAATCAACAACTATTTCACCCACAAACAAATGTTTCACACTTTTGGAATCTACATACAATATACTTGATGATGGGTGTTGGTAAATTCGTTTTCCCCCAAATTTATAGCAAACTTTTGACCTCTAAGCAAAAAAAGGCAGCAAATAATCGGAAAAAATGCCGTTTTTCGGCCACTTAATGCTTTATTATGAAGAAAAAAATAACACAACCAGGATAGAAAGCTTATATCCAGTTAGCCTGTAAATATGCGCATCTTTTGCACCAAAAATCATCTTCCTATCTACCTCCATTGCTGTGCTGTGAATTTTTTTACTAAAATTGAAAAGCACATTTTGTCTCTTGTGGCTGCACCAGCACACAACACATGGTGTTCCCTCTCAGGTCCGTCCAATCTTTCACATGTTAAAATGACAATGCAATATCATGCGTCCTAGAATTCTGAAGGCAGATGAAAGATAGATTAGATAGATAGATAGATAGATAGATAGATAGATAGATAGATAGATAGATAGATAGATAGATCATTTTGAAATTGGGCAGACTTTTGAAAAACAAATGATATAAATATATATATATATATATAAATATTTGTGCATGTACAGTGTACATAATAATTATATAAGTAACTGCATTAAATTCTACAAAATAAAAAACAACTTGGTGCCCCAGTAAGTGTTTCTAATCTTGTATACGGAAAACAGATCTATGCATCTATTATCATTGGCTGAAGTACAACTTGATTTTGTTGTTTGATCCATTTATAACTTCCTAATAATCTAACCATCAAACTAACTGTTTAACAAACTAACAATAGACAGATAAACAGGTAGATAGATAGATAAACAGACAGACAGATAGACAGCTAGACAGATAGATAGATAGATAGATAGATAGATAGATGGATAGATAGATGCTTAGATAGATAGATAGATAGATAGATAGATAGATGCTTAGATAGATAGATAGATAGATAGATAGATAGATAGATAGATAGATAGATAGATAGATAGATAGATAGATAGATAGATAGATAGATAGATAACTTGATGGATCATTAGATAGATCACTTTAAAATGGATAAGTTAACAAGACAGATTACTAGATAACCTAATAAATAGGCAGACAAGTAGATAGGTCCTATTTGTAAATTTTATGGATCTACATTTAACTAATTAGACAGCTAGATAGACAACTAAATAGATAACTAGACAGAAGAACAGATAACTAAACAACTAGATGACTAGATTACTAAATAGATAACTAGATGGATAGGTAGACAGGTCCAATTTGTGCATTTTTTGGATCTACATGTAACTAGATTGACAACTAAATAGATAACTAGATAGATAGCAAGACAGATAAACTAAATAGATAGATAGATAGATAGATAGATATGGTAAGTGCAGCCCTCTAAGCCCAGTTCTGGGCGCTCACGAGGGTTGATTGATGAGATGAGAGAGAGAGCGGGAGTCCTCAACATGTTACACATTTACCCCATGTGAGGGATCTTTTACTTGCCCAGCATAGACACTGATACAAGGGGCCGCCAATTTAACGTCTCATCCGAACGACATCCAGCTGGGATTTTGCTCATAAAGGTCCACTGAAAATTTCGGGTTCCCCACCCGGGGTTCGAACCCATGCAGGCAAAGACCTTCAGCGGAGCAGGCAGGAACCTTAACCACTACACCACCCAGCTACATGTAGATAACAAGATAGATAAATAGATAACTAAATAGATAATAAGATAGTTAAGTAGACAGGTCAAATTTGTAAATTGTATAGATCTACATGTAACACAATATCATAATATAGGCATGCTATAATTATAACTATATTGTAGCATATTCCAAATAATAATCCAACATTTAAGTTTCTTTTTGCAAACTCTATTAATTAAATGCAATGCTAATTTAAGATTCAAATACACAGATATAAATATACAAGAATTTATTTTGCAATATAATTTGCTCATTGTAAAGCATAGTCGAATTACATTTCCAGAGTGGCTAATTACCCCCTAATTACCCCCTATAATTTATGCAAGAAACTCAGTTTTACAACCTCCATGGCTGAACGCACATGCTATAGAGTAGATAGAATTAGAAGTGTACAGATTTTGTCCAGGCAACATCATGCTGAAGAATCATAGGTGAGTTTTTCAATATTTCTTATCAATTAAGATACATGCATTACATTATTTGGGTGGTAATATTTTGAAATATGTAAAGAACACTAATTGTTTAACTTCACTTTTTCTTCCAGGATTTTTCTGCAGATACACAATAACTTGAGGAATTCTTGGCTGCAGCCTCCAGGTATTACTAGTATTATAATCTTGCTTATGCTAAACAAAATCAAAGTCTATCTATCTATCTATCTATTTATCTATCTATCTATCTATCTATCTATCTATCTATCTATCTATCTATCTATCTAAAAACAGTTTCCCCTTAATTAGGCCTAACCTCCTAGCATATGTTTTATATAGATATATCTGTCTATCTGTCTATCTATCTATCTATCTATCTATCTATCTATCTATCTATCTATCTATCTATCTATCTTTCTATCTATCTATCTATCTATCTATCTATCTATCTATCCATCCATCTTTCTATCTTTTTCTCTATCATTCTATATATCTTTCTATCTGTCTATCCATCAATAGGTCCATCAAACCTATCAAATTGATAATGTCTATCTTATCTAATTCATCACATCAATTTTATGTAACTTATCTATCTTTTCCTTCCTGTCATATCTTTTTAATATATTATACTTCCACCTTATTCTCCTTTCTGACTAATCTACTTTGTCCTTGCAATGCAGCTTATCTATTCTATCTTTCCTATCTGACTCATCTACCTTATCCTTCCAGTCTTATGTTTTCTATCACATCCTGTCCTTCCTATCTTCCCCAGGGGTGGATCCAGAAAATGTCAGATTGGGGGGGGGGGGGAGTTTACAAATGAAAATATACTAAAAATATGGGTATTCAGTTTTTTTACATTAAAATAGTGAATACTCTAGTTCCCATTTGTATTTTTGTTTCTCTTTCCTTCAATGATGTTGTCTTCCTTTCTTATTTACCTGCCTTCTCTAAATCTCTGCTGGTTTGTTTTATTGTTTGGCTTATACCCTTATTTCTATGAGATTTATAACTTATTCACATATATAGGCCTATGTATTATTGACATTTTGTATTTATCATGTAACTAGTGAATAACAATTTACTGATCACAAATACTTTCTTTGCAGTGGAAGAACATGATGAGGCCAGCAGTGACACAGGATCCTTTAGATGCAATAAAAAGAAAAATACAAACAACAAATCAAATGTATACAGCGCCACCCCGACACCCCCACCATAATAAAAGCATTCCTCCTCCAATGTTGAAATACAACTGTTGAAAAATGGTTTTCCCCACAACGTAATAAAAACGTTTCCCAAAAATGTTGAAAAAATGTTTCCTCAAAACGTAAAAATAACGCTTTCTCCATTACGTAATGAAAACATTTTCCAAATACGTCAAATAACGGTTTTCTCATAACGTAAAATAACCATTCCCCAAATAATGTTATAAAAGCATGCATTGGCAAACATTCTAAAAACATCTTTCTGATGCGTTGAATAAATGTTTGCCAAAAGAGTGAATTAAAAATGTTATATAAACAGAAAATAAATGATAAATTATAACCAAGGGACAAAACATCAAAATAACGTTAAAAAAACGTTTTTGGAAAACCGTTAAAACCAAACGTAATTTTGCTGATTATTTGACGCAATTGGAAACAGTTTTTGGAAACATCGGCATGACATTAATCTAACCGTTTGTGTTAAACGTTAAAATCATGTTTTTTGGACCATCCAATTTAACATTATTTAAACGTAATGAAAAAACGGTTTTTCAACGGATTTTCGACCGTTTATAAACGTAATTTAAACGTAATTGTGTTTGTTGGGTGTGCTTGTTTCTGCCAAGTTTCATAAAAATTGTTCCACTGCAACTCCTGTGAATACCCCCTAAAGTGTGACATACAACAAAATATTATAATTGTTTATCTTTGGTTGCCATGACAACACACTTCAAAATTGTCCGTATGTGAACCCCCGTGAGGATATCTGACATTTAATGCTTCAAGCTGATGCATGATTGAGGACAAAGATTATAAGTATGCCTCTATTAGCACTGCTCATGTTCACGTAGTAGCAAAAAGTTACTTTGGAATAATGGATATTTGTTGCCATGGTGACAAGACGAACGAGTTATCACCTTACTTTTTTTAATTTCTTCAGAAGACATTATGACTGACAATTTCACACAAAAATCATTTTTCTAAACCCAAATTTGACTGAAATATAAAACTTTCAATCTAATGAAGTAGATATTAAGAGCATTTTCATATGAACTGTGGTTGCCATGGTAACACACCTGGGTAAATAAAGATATTTCATATCATGTGTGATGCAACATTTAACTGTCCTTCATTTTGCCAAAAAATATCGCAATAGCATCAATATCCTTGATATAGCATCACTTTAATCATATTTTGGGAAGGATTTTCAAAATAGGTACTTGTTGCCATGGAAACCAATTTAAATGCATTTCCCTAGGTTTGTTTTTTTGGAGCTTAGGCAATTCTTGTCCGGCAAGTCCCAAAGTACACATGCCGAAAATTTCACGCTTTTGTCCGGCTCGTAACTATTTTGGCCATTTTTTGCGCGAAGCCGCTCTACTATTCCACCTAAATATGTAACGATGCAACATTTTTCAGCAGAAAGGTTGGAAAAGTTCAAACATGAATTGCAGTCCTTGGAGCTCAGCAAGAAATTTGGATCTTCACAAGATCCGAATGTCAATTTTGAACTGATGCATTCTGAAATATTGAGACTCAAGTCGAAATATTTCCCTATTAAATATGTTAAATATCACAAACACAAACACAAGAAAAACACATGGATGACAACTGGCTTACTAAAATCCATACGTTTTGGGACAAGCTTTATGTTGCAATGAAGAAATGCCAAAATAACACGCCGCAATATTTCACATTGAAGAACAACCTTTCTACCTACAACAGAATTTTGAAGGTCACTATTCGTGAAGCTAAGCAATTGCATTACCATTCTCTCTTTCGAAAGTATAAGCATGATATCAAAAATACATGGAATGTTATACGGAGTGTAATAGAAAATGGTAGAAATAAGGAAAATCCCGTTACCTCCTTTATAATTAATGGTACAGAAATTAATGATTCACAGACTATAGCAGATAAATTTAACAAATATTTTTGCAATATTGGGCCTGTGTTAGCATGCAATATCAATTGTCCACCTGGTGTTAATTTCAGGCATTACCTCACGGAACCTGTTGTTGATAGATTTGAATTTGCACCTATAAACGCTGATACAGTTGATAAAATTATAACGCAAAATCTATAATCATGCTGATTGTCAATATTTTATTTATTTATTATCCTTTTGTGAACTCCTGTGTATACATATAAATCCTTTCCTGTCTCTGTTAACCGAATTATACATTGTAAGTTACTTTGATCATATGATAATCAACAGCCTTTGCAGATGTCTAATTTATTGTTATATGCTTGCTTCTTGGTGGCCCACATGATAGCGGCAGTAGCCTTAATGTGGGTCTCCAAAGACTGTATATATGTAATTATTTTGGAACTATTTCATGTTGTATCTCTCTATGGTCAAATAAATGAATATTGTCTGTCTGTCTGTCTGTCTGTCTATGTAACTTTCAAAACTAAGTTTATTATCAAATTCGTTTCCTAAGATTATTATCTTAGCTGATGCTGTTATGACATTAGAGTCAAAGGTCAGTGTATAATCTGAGTAAGAATTTTGACGATTTAGAAACATTAATTGGAACTTATCCGCATTGGCTTTCATGTTATTGGATTGAAACCAACGCATAGCTGTCGTGCAATCCATTTGCAACTCTGACTGTATTTCTTTGATATCTTTATCAATACAGCGTAGGGTATTGTCATCTGCATAGATATAGACTTTAGAATTTAAGTCATGGAATAGAAAATCATTAATAAAGATGTTGAAAGGCAATGGTCTTAGAATAGATCCCTGTGGCACTCCTTTTGTATTAGTTTTCCATTCAGACTTCATTTCACCTATTTTAACTCGCTGCTTCCTGTCCACTAAGTATGATTTAAGCATTTGGCATACATTGAGACTGAATCCATAGGCATGCAGTTTAGCTATCAGCAAACCATGCGGCATGCAGATCAATAGCAGTATTACCATTGTCTAAGGCTTGGCGCCAGTCTTCCGTTAGTCTTGTTAATATGTCATGACATCCATGACCTTTTCTAAATAACGATAGATATTCGTGAAATGATGGTTGCATGTATTCATAGATTTGATTTGTTAATCTCTAGTGCCAAGAAATAACATTAGATTGAGATTGATGCGACTGTGTTTGCTCTCTAACTTGTTGTTTTCTGATACTTAACTCTTTAATTTTGACTGACTTCACAAGGCTCTCTTGTTGTTTTTCATGATTATTTTTAACCATGTTTGTCTTCTTTAATCATAAATTTATGTTTATTGCATTCTACCATTACTCTAAATTGCTTAATTTTGTCTGCTATTGTAACTTTAAGGATTGGGGTCCTGTCTTGTATCTGGTCATGAAGTGCTGTCCTCTGCTGTTTAATGTCGACTCTTGATCATGTTATGTTAGATTGCATGGGAGGCTTAGCTGCTAATTCTCTAAATCAATTAATTGAACCAGAACATGTCACTGAATTTGACTTCTTGGGTATCACTTTAGACACTCAGCTAAAATTGAAGGCACACATCAAAATAAGTAAAAAAATCTCAAAAGCGATTGGAATCTTAGCGAAACTAAAAAAATTCATACCTGAAGAAACTTTAAAAGTGTTATATTTCTCTTTAATAAACTCTCACCTAGATTATGGCAATTTTTGCTGGGGTCGTAAATCAAACCAGTTACAAACTCATCAGAAAAAGGCAATTCGCATTATTACTAAGAGCAAATATAATGCACACACAGAACCATTATTTTAAAAGCTAAAAATTCTTAAAATCCATGATGTGTATCTACTTAAATTATAAAAATTTTATTTCAAGCTAGAGTGTGAATCTCTTCCTAAATACTTCATAAATTCTAACATATTAACATTGCAACAGTCTACCCATCACTATCAAACGAGAGGTGCAACATACATTAAACCTAGGATAACCCACACAGTTGCAGAGGGATGCATACGTCATCGGCTGCCAAGTCTTCTGAATGCCAGTCCCAGCAATATTATTGAAAACGTCCGTACACATAGTGAAAACGGCTTTGCCTCTTATGCATAATTCAAACTTATTGAAAAATATACATCTGAATGCAATACAGCAAACTGTTATATTTGTAACAATTAGTATAATATCTGGCAGATCAATGATTAGGACTCCCCCCCCATCCCCCACCCCTTTCCATTTCCATTATATGCTCTAAAACCTATCTATAAAAATTACTTTTTCCATGGAAGCCTATGACCGGATACAAGACATGTACCTCGAAAAAGTTACTAGGTGGTGCTTGGAATAGCGTCCGGCCAGGACATCACAAGCACCACCTAAGCCAACCTCACTTTGATAACATCTCTGTGTATGTATGCATGTAATCTAAGAGGCTGAAATAAACCTGTCTGTCTGTCTGTCTGTCTCTGTCTGATTTGAAAGGACTTTTTCTAGGACTTCCGATAAGGCAATTAGTAAATTGACTGATCTGTAGTTATCCTTGTTTAATTTGTCTTTTTTCTTGTAAAGAGGAGTAATATTTGCCAATTTCATTCCTTCAGGAAAAACATTCTGTTGAAGGCATTTATTTGCTAGTTTAGTAAGGGGTTTAACAAGCGATTCATTTGTCATTAAAAAAAAAATTTACTGGAATTTCATCATAGCCAGCCGCTTTCTTTGCTGATAATTTTGAAATAATTTTATGTATGTCACATTTGATCAAGTTTTATTTTGTTCTTTATCATAATCACACTCGGGTGATTTGCATATCCTGCTATTGTTTCTTCTATTGATTTGGGTCAAAATTTGGTAAAGCTGAAATTCTTGTTGCCGGTGTCTTAGAGCAATTCACACGGACATGAATGTACATGCAAGGTTCATGGTGGTCATTTGTTTTAGGGCAACACATCAGCAAAAAATTTGGCACAGAAAATGTGTGGCAGACAACTTTTATCCCTTCCAATAATTGAATGAAAGTGCCCTACCCCCCTGAAAATGGCCTGTCTCCACTAACATTTTCCTTCACAAATCACCTCAAATAATTTAACTTGTCACCTTAATCCACCTCATTTGCACCTCAAATTGAACCTTGACCAACACCCTTTCAAGTTCTAAAACCAGTGGCTTGACTGATATTGTTACCTAACAACAGGGGGCTCTTATGTCTTTGTCTCCAATCTCATGTCATTAACGTCACACCCAGTGATTTTTCTCATAAAAAATCAACCGACAAACATTTTTTTATACCAATTCAATTTTGATGATCTTTAGGAACCCTAGCAGCTGACTGAATCAGCTGTAAGTCCATAAACTGCACATAATATAGATAATTACACCATTTATACCAAAATGTCAGTTGTCCTACCTTGATTTGTCATTAACAAACGCCCTCCTAGCAAATTTTGTCAATGTATATCTGGACAAAAATCACTGTGGTACTTGATTTGGTGTACACAAATCTTAACGTAAGCCAAGATTGGCATCACATAGTGTATTCACTAGTTCAATGAAATATTTCTTTAAAATTGTCATTAACATCACATGTCATCGACAAACATGGTTTTAATAAACTATGTGTGATTCTAATGGCAGTTTTGGCGCTATCACTCTAAAATCCCAATGGAAGTGACACTAGTCATTGGCAAATGTGACGTCACACGCATTTTGGAAGTCCTGATTTATTTGCACAGTTGCAGCAGTATACCACTTCAGTAAGCTTCCTGGGTGCGGCATACATATAAAAACAATAAAATTTCTTACATTTTCCAATAATTTTTGCACTTATGATATATTACTAACTTATATGCACAAGTAAGAGGCTCAGGAGTAATTTACCAGCCATTAGTGTCACAAGCATCATATTTTGTCATTAACGTCACGATTCACAGGTCAAAAATAGCTAATTTTTGGTGGTTTATTGCTTGATTTGAAGTTTAAAAAGTGTCACACAGGATCTTTTTTCGCAGGAATCTTTTGGCATGTGTACAATTTAGTAACTAAATAGAGTTTGGTGTGCTGAAATCAAGTAGTGTGAAAGAAAAACTTAATGGAAGTGTAGAAAAAATGAAATTATTTGCCATTTATTTTGATTGTGGTTGCCGTCAGGCAGATAGCAGTACTCTTTTTATTATATGATTGTTCTGTCTGTACCTCATACTACCTCTGCATTAGTGCAGGTGGTATGATTGTGTTAATTTTGAGAAATATAGGGGGTTTTTACAGTGTGATGTTAATGACGCCTAAAAGCAGTACCCTGGTATTTACCTCCACTGCACATAAAAACTGTGCTTCCTGACCCTTGGACATCAAAGTACAATGAAAGGTGATTGTTTTGCCTGACTGAAATTTCACCGTTTTCAAATTTTGACCCATTTATGGTTATTTTCAGGTTGACCTATGTCAGATCCTATTTCACTAAATAACGTATTAAATATCTCACAGACTTTATTGTAATCACTAATAATTTCACCATTTACCATGAGATGGATATTATCCGACTTAGTTTTTGTTTTTGAGAAGATAGGCTTGATAGCTTTCCAAAAATTTTTGTTCTTGGTGCTCCCTTTACATTTTTCTTCAAAATACTTTTTGATTTCTTCACGTTTTATTAAAGTCACCGCCTTCCTAAGCTTTCTCTACTGTGCTAAGTAGTGATCAGTCCTGTACTTAAAAAATTTATTATGCATTTGGTTTCTTACAAGAATAGCCTTCTTAAGGTGGCTCGCTACTCATGGCCCAGCAATGGCGTCGTCACCATAGCAACAGCAGCCTGCAGAGCTCTGTGAGCTGCTTTTTTGGAATTTTATAATTCCGTGCGACTGCCGCTTCATTGGCCATTTGCGCCACTTCTGTTAGGGTTAGAGACTTCTGGTTTAAAGCATTAGATGCGCTGTGAGGAGGACTGCAATCAGACAGAGATTCAGCTTTATAGTCTAAATAGAATATTTTTACAGGCAATTTTCGGCAAGCAGGTCTAATATACAAATAAACTTTTATATCAAAATCCATCGCAGTACGAAACCTTCTCGTCGCTTTTTATTGATCCTCATAATATTTGGAAATAAATGACAAAGAATTGAGAAATCCTATCTAGCCAATTTTTTTTAGCGCCATGGTTTATGAAAAAAGTTAAAATTGTCAAAATCAATATTTTTATTCCGAGCCCCTTGGAAAGCCCTTTAAACTAAATATATCTCTTAGAAATTGTAATCAGATTTTCCATGAAAGTGTCTTCTTTTATTTCATCCTTCATTGAATAATATGGGATGCATGACCACTGAATGACAGGGCAAACTTCACAGTAAAAAAGTTAAGAAAAAAAATTGAGTTTTTCAGGTTTGCGTGGACTGACTTTCTTGTACATAACCTCAAATATTTTGAAAAAAAGGCTGGTTGCGACCACTTTTTTTTCCATATCCTTGCTTTAAACTATATTTTGGATCATTCTAAACTATTTTTAAGAAATCCTATCTTAGAAAGTTCACGAGTATCGAGCCACCTTAAGTCTCTTTCTCATGCAGTGGAAATAATTTTTTCTTACTGTTTTAGTCTTTTTAGCTGCATGCTTCTCAAGCACGGACACTAGATTTTGGTGCAATTTGTTAAAGGCTGAATTTGCATCATTTTCTGTAATATCTCTATCAAGATTCATATTGCGTAGATCCTGATTGACTCTATCGTAGTCAATTTCTTTTAGTTTTCGATACGATATAGTCTTTTTAGCAGGTATCGGTGCATGTTGCTTCATTACCCCTCCGATAAGATTATGGAAATCGCTTATTCCTGTATCTAAGGAGAATCCTTTTAAGAATTTCCTACGTTTTGTGACTAACATTACATCTATTAAGGTTGCATTGTTTGACTTGAAGCAAGTCGGTTCATTAATAATGTTTGTTAAACGTGGACAGAGTTGAGAAAGCAAGTTATTTTGCAGCATATTGAAGTTAAGATCACCTATTACGATTAAATTTTCATATGTTAAAATGCTTTGATTTGTTTAAAGGATTACTGATAGGGTGCGTTTATTTTTCTCCTTCAGATTCATCATATATCCATATGAGATATGGAATCATTACTAAGGCACTTCAGCAGATCCTTCAGTGATTAAGTCAGACACGCCCACAAAGCTGACAATGAACAGGCCTTCAAGCATGTTATGCAAATGAGGCTGATTTCACTGTTACGCACGTTCCCGTAAGGTTTAGAGATGTGACATTGGTAGATAGATCTCTCTGAGACCTTCAAAATGATAAGTCATACATCTCTGAGAAGTAAATAGTTGCTTCATAAATCGCCGGTAAACTTTTAAAGTGGAGAGGAATCCTGGGTGCTGATTGGCCTAGACACTCGTGATGTAAATCAATGGTAATATGCTGCGCTGGAAGGATTTGTCTAGGGTAGATTCCTGTCTACAAGTTGACCGCTATTTACTGCCATCTAGGGTGCAAATTTCGCGAGCTCCTGTGAGCGGTCAACAGAATTTCGATCACTGGAAGAAACCAGGACAGTGTGGAAGAAACCAGGACAGTTTCATCATTTAGTAATGGTCTAGTTTATTTCCAAAAACTCTGCAAGTGTCTTATCTGACTTTGGTTGGCTTCAATTTTAAGCAGACAGCGTGTAAATACCAAAATCAGTTGGAACCAATGGCACTGACACATTGTCTTGCATGTGGCCAGCCTGCATGAGTAAAGTGTTGTAACTTGTTTATTTTAATGTGTATGCAGCTTGTATATTTGGATGTATATATACATGTAGATTTCTATAATTCAAGAATGTTTATTCAGTTGCAAAACTTATCAGATGAATAGAGTTTACTTTATGCTGTAAATACTATGATTTTGTGATGTGGCATTGAACTTAAGGTGGCTCACTACTCATGGTGCAGCAATGGCGGCGTCACCATAGCAACAACAGTCTGCTGAGCTGTGTGGACTGCTTTTTTGGTTTTTTATAATTCCGTGCGACTGCCGCTTCGTTTGCCATTTGCGTCAATTCTATTAGAGTTAGAAACTTCTGGTTTGAAGCATTAGATGCGCTATGAACAGCACTATAACATGCCGATTCAGCTTTATGGTCCAAATAGAAACTTTTAACACGCGATTTTCGGAAGCAGGTCTAATTTCTAAAAATTGACTTGGAGATATAAATAAATTTTTATCTCAATTTCTATTGCGGCAGCAAACCTTCTCTTATGCATTTTATTGTTCCTAACAATATTTGGAAATTATTGACAAAAAAAAGAGAAATCCTATCTAGCCAATTTTTTTTAGCGCCATGGTTTATAAAAAAAATTAAAATTGTCTAAATCAAAACTTTTATTCCGAGCAATTTGGAGAGTCCTTTAAACTAAATATATCTCTTTTAAATTGTAATCAGCAGTTCCATTGAAGATTCTTCTTTAATTTCATGCTTCATTTCATAATATGGGATGCATGACCACTGAATGGCAGGACAAACTTCACAGAAAGAAAGATAAGAAAAAAATTGAGTTTTTCAGGTTTGCGTGGACTGACTTTCTTGTACATAACCTCAAATATTTTGAAAAAAAGGCTGGTTGCGACCACTTTTTTTTACATATCCTTGCTATAAACTATATTTTGGATCATTCTAAACTATTTTTAAGAAATCCTATCTTAGAAAGTTCACGAGTATCGAGCCACCTTAAGTATATGTATCCTTCATTGTTTAAAGGTGCTATGTTATGTACTATGGTACTAAAACCGCATAAGTGCTAAATTGTGTGATATCCAATTTAATAGACTGTGATTGATATGATGATGCTCTCTTGTATATATATAAAGATAATGTGATATTATTATAAATAGTTATTATTAGTAGATGTAGTATTAGGTATTAGTGTGTTAGTACTAGAACTTGTTCTTGTTTTTACCTGTACCATGTTTACTGTTTGTATCTGACATTTTGGTCAAATGTGACCTTGCTTTTATGTCAATAAAAACGTATGTATATATATATTTTTATCATGGAGGATGTATACATTTTGGCTCACATATATTGCCAGTATAGAGGGGGCCACTTGTGGCATGGACAAGACATTTTGCTGAGTGTAACACAGCTTTTATGAAATTGTGAATTGTATTGTTGTCCTAGTTAATAAATCTCCATAAAGTAACAGAATAAATACAATTGAGCATTTTTGATATCACAAAGCAAAAACATTGGCTTTGTATGGACATGTGAATAAGTGAGAATGCATTCTTTTTAGACCCTTTTCTGATCACAATTTAACATGCACTAAATGGCATAAGTGCATTGAATACCACCAAACTTCTGATGAGTAAAATCATCAATTTCACGGGCAAAGTGTATGCTAAAGTTTCAAAGCTTCCTTTTTGTCTCATGATTTCCAAACATTTTCATTCAAAGCAGTGGACTGGATATTTGCCAGAAACCATGCTTTGTGAAAGTAGTTTTGCGTAGTAATATGGACAGCTGTTGTGCGACCTGATCTGGTGATCTGTCCAAAACAGATCAAATTATTGTTGACCCAATTCGATTTTCCAGGGACTGTCAGCATTCTGCTGCCACTTGACAGTCCCGAACAGAGACAGGGTAGATTCTCTGGGTGTATACAGGCAATATATGTACCAAATTTCATTATGTATTTCCTTGAATCTGTCCAAGACGAATCCTTCCATTTTCGTATGTAAGCACAAGTTTTTGTGTCAGAGAATCACAGCCAATCAGCGGACGGACAAAAATTTGCCATACTAATTACAATACCCAACAGCAATATACAAAATCAAAATCAAAGTGTTGTGGTCTAAATTAAAAGTATAACGGCAAATTTACGAATGGCCATTTTTTAATATATTTTCCGCTGTTTCAAACTTTTTATCACACCTCTTGAGTATTTGAGCTATCGCCCTTTAATTTTGGATGAGATATCTCCTGCCTTAGTATTTGAAACTTGGAAAATTTGAAAGAAATTGGAAGTGGTCAACTGTTCATGATGGGACCACTTTTTGATTTGGCATCAAATGACCATAGTTTCCCCAGTTTACATATATTGAATTGAAGCATTGTCAAATTAATTTTATTTGACCATAATAAGTATAATAATTGTTCACATAATTATATACATACACAATCAACATAATATTCACATTTTATAAATTGCTTCCCAATATCTTAATTAATTTGTTTACTTACCAACAAATTCCCACCCCATGAGCTGCATCCTCTTCCCTTGCTCCTTTTTCCTGGAAATGTTTCTTGATATCCTCAATCTTCCTTGTTAACTCCTGCTTGTCTTTTACACCCTGCAATGACTCCTGCCAACAGAGAATCCAACTGTAAGGAGTCACTTGGTCTTTGTCTCTCATGTTTACATTTTTCTCAGTGACCAGTTGAGACATCAGATTCCAGAGACTTGTATATCCTGCAGCATATTGTGGTATTCTTTTCAACAAAACACTCAAAAGTTTTTCCAAGAGGTTGTGAAGTGGAGTTCTTCCTTTGCAATCAACATGATCACAAAATGCAGGATTGACCTTGATCATTTCAAGACAATTTTCAACTACCAGTTCAACAAGACATTGAAAATGACTGGAATCTCTTCGGGGATTCTGACTGGGAATGAACTTGATCAGATCATTCACTATGCTTCTTTTTGTTCTTGAGGCTTCCCACTTGCTTAATGCTTCCTTCAAGAAATTTATAATGGAGGTTGTCAATGCTGCTGAAGCTGAATCTGCATCTGAGCCCGATGAGCCACTCAGAAGCTGACCATACTCCTCCAGAAATAAAGTGAACGAATCTGTTTCATCAATGGGGTGAAAGGGGTCGGCTCCTTCTCTGACCAGAAATGTCAGCACTTCCACAAGGTGAACATCCCTCTCCCTGAGGAACTTGTGTAATCTGTGCAAAAGCCTGTTGATTGGGTAGCTCATGAGAAGTCTGTGCAAAAACCTACAAGAACACAAGTTAGGCTAATTGGCATATGCACATATTTAACAACTAAAAATACATGAATCTAGTTTCATGAATGAAATCTATGCTTAAAAATGAACATTCCTCTGACAATGTAATTACACTTCTCATATTAGTGAGCCATGTTCTTTTCATTCACAACAGTGCTCATATTCGCAGTTTCAGCTGCGTCACTTGGAACCTACCCCCATCAGATCATAATAAAGCCGCAACAAAAGTGTTAGATTGTTGGTAAGCGCTGATCATTCTGCTGATGTGTTGAATATGCCCAAAATTCTAATGCTTGCTAACATATGGATTTTGTGTATTATTTTAAAAAATGAATTAAATTGCTCATTCACTTGTTGGTCTTAGTGGTAAACATGTCCTGCTGTGTCTTGGCAAATAATATAATTTTGGACCATTCAGAATTAAGATTGGGGGGTGGCGGGGATGGGGATTGGGGATGGAATTACACTCTTAAAACAGAAAAATACCATTTTTATTGGTTGAGGGGCAACCACAAGAATTGATTGAAATATACCAACCAGCTCTAATGGTCAGAAAAATGGTTTTGTTTCAACCAAGTAGAACAGAAGCCCCCTCAAATAAAAGCTGCCCTCGATAAAGCTATGAAAGGTAGAAATAGTGTACAAAGAAGGCCGGAGGGGCTCTATTCAAGTTTATGTGGTATGCAGAAGTTTAAATCAGACTGTGAACCAGTGAGTGAAGGTTCAGAAAGGAATCGCTGAACTTAAAAACCATAAAGTTCTGAGTTTGACAACAAACAAACAGTGTATAATCTCATAATTTATGTTATTATCCTTACATATCACAGGTGACTTAAAAATAGGTTTAGTATTGACTCTCTGAATGGTATTCTACAAACTGCATTTAACAATTCCCAGATAGTATAATAAATGAGATTAGCCAATTCAAATTGGTTGGTAGCATAACCAATCTTGATTGGTTGACTGCAACCAATCAATTGGTTGGTCCCATTCCAACACATAAAATTGCTTATTTTCAACCAATATATTGGTATATTCAACCAATCTGTTTCAAGAGTGTATGCTTCATAGTGTACTACCTTATCGCAAGTGTTTCAAGAGGGGTAGTCATTTCTAAAAAAATGCATAAGGAGGGTGTTTGAAATATGAACATAAGAAAATCGTCACACATTGATTATCATCATTAGCAAAACATTTTCAAAGCAATGTAGCAGTTGGGACTCCTCTAGAGGACAGCACAAGCCAGCCTTCCATAGTGACAATAACTGCCACTGGTGGCACTGATGTGTGACCAAGACTTGCTTGGAAATCCAAGCCCTGTGGCCATCAGAATTGACAGTGACACCAAAGAGAACAGACCAGCCTGAGAGACTTTACTACTGATTCAATTATTTACTACATTGGTGTCAGAAGTGAACAATTGAGAGCATAGAAATTGCTAACACAAGCTTGCAGTGGAGCATCAGGCTGGTCTGTGACACAAACATTTATTTACTTTTTGTCAGAATTGAGAGCTGATTTTCTCAGCTTATTTTGACAGCTATTTGTATTTCACACAAGTTTGTTGCTGGAAACTGTGGAAGCAATTTATTGTTATTTGGCAGTGTAGCATATGAACTGTAAGTGAATGTACAAATATATTTTGTTTGAGTAGAATTTTTGCAAATTTAGCTGTTGGTACTGCTGAGGTCAATAACTTTTGTACTTCGGCAGGGATATAGCTGAATTGAATTGCATTATTCTATATCACAGACCTGAGAGACTCAATCTTGCCTCTTACCTCTTGTCTCTGACAGACATCAGAGCCTCACTACTCTCACCTCTTGCCTCTCACAGACCTGAGAGACTCAATCTTACCTCTTGCCTCTTGTCTCTGACAGACCTCAGAGCCTCACTACTCTAACCTCTTGCCTCTCACAGACCTGAGAGACTCAATCTTACCTCTTACCTCTTGTCTCTGACAGACCTCAGAGCCTCACTACTCTAACCTCTTGCCTCTCACAGACCTGAGAGACTCAATCTTGCCTCTTACCTCTTGTCTCTGACAGACCTCAGAGCCTCACAACTCTAACCTCTTGCCTCTCAAAGACCTGAGAGACTCAATCTTGCCTCTTACCTCTTGTCTCTGACAGACCTCAGAGCCTAACTACTCCAACCTCTTGCCTCTCAAAGACCTGAGAGACTCAATCTTGCCTCTTACCTCTCGTCTCTGACAGACCTCAGAGCCTCACTACTCTAACCTCTTGCCTCTCACAGACCTGAGAGACTCAATCTTGCCTCTTACCACTTGTTCTGACAGACCTCAGAGCCTTGCAACTCTAACCTCCTGCCTCTCACAGACCTGAGAGACTCAATCTTACCTCTTGTCTCTGACAGACCTCAGAGCCTCACCACTTCAACCTCTTGCCTCTCACAGACCTGCGAGACTCAATCTTGCCTCTTACCTATTGTCTCTGAAAGACCTCAGAGCCTCACTACTCTAAGCTCGTGCCTCTCACAGACCTGCGAGACTCAATCTTACCCCTTGTCTCTGACAGACCTCAGAGCCTCACCTTTTGTTGCCTCTCACAGACCTTAGACAACCAAGAAAAATGCCTACAACCCAAAAGCTATACTCTGAAATTGTACGCTGTGGTTTAATAGAACAGCAACCGAAATCCCAGTAATAATATATGCCAAGCAATCAACTTACACCAAAAATTCAATAAAACTTTCAAACCGATTTGCAGCTCTTTCTCAGACAGTCACTGATTCAAATGCCACCGAAAAGCATGCAAATAAAACCACACACAATCTTCTAAAGGCATGTTTGTGGAATGCCCAGAGTCTCAAGAAAAAAACCCAATCAGTGAAAGACTTTAGAGAAGAATTCGACCTAGATCTTTTTCTTTTTACGGAAACATGGCTAAAGGCAGATGATAAATTTGAAATTGGACAATTGGAACAAAACGGAGAATATATCTACTTAAGCTCAACTAGAGAAGGCAGACCTGGTGGTGGAGTTGGTTGCATTGTAAAACCAGGCTTACAAGCACGGAAAATTGAAAGCACAAAAACAAGAACATTTGAATACATGGAAATTCAAATGAAACTCAGCGGCAAGAATTTAACAATTCTACTTGTGTATCGCCCGGAGCCCTCCAACAAAAACAAATATAGCCTATCTGAATTTTATAAGGAATTCACTGCTTTTCTCTCACACTATCAAACGCATCACAATGAACTTGTAATAGCTGGCGACTTCAACTTTCACATGAACAAACAAGATGACAGCAAAACAATCCGATTCAGCAATATTCTAGAAAAGTTTAACCTGGAACAACATGTATTAGCCCCTACCCACAGAAGTGGCAACACTCTTGACCTCGTAATAACCCGCAAAGAGTCAAGTCTCAAAAGCTGTCTCGTAGGCGACTTGCTTTCTGACCATAACTGTGTACTTTTCAATATGGATTTAGACCGAAGCGAAAATTCCAAAATAAAAGTTGCTTTCAGAAAACTCAGAGACATAAAGATACCTGAATTTAAGAAAGACATCCGCTTACATTTTTCAAAAGATATGCCAGAGCAACACACCACTGATTATCTCAACAACCTTGTGCTACTGTACAATTCAGCCAAGGAAATCCTTGACAAACATGCACCAATAAGAATAAGACAAGTGATGCAGCGTAAAAAACCAACACCTTTCACAAATGCCGACATCAAGAATCTGAAAACCGAAAAACGAAAAGCAGAAAGAAAGTGGAGACGCACCGGACTTCAGATAGCTTGGGAAGCTTTCAAGGAGAAAAGAAACATATTAAATGAGCATCTGAATCAACTGAGAACTAATGATCTTAAGACTGAGATAGAAAATACCAAAGGCAACTCCAAGGCTATGTTCAAAATTCTTAACTCAAGCCTCGGCAGGAAACAGGAATCTCCTCTGCCACACCATGTACATGATGAAGACCTGGCTAATGAGTTCAACACATTTTTTGATGAAAAGATACGGAAAATACGCTCAAAATTAGACACAACTGCCACAGATCATGATATTGAAACTGATACTTACACTGGTCAGAATCTAAGACAATTCAAAACTCTCTCACTGACGGAGATTAAAAAGCTCATAACCAAGATGCCGGTGAAGCATTGCAATCTTGACCCAATCCCAACTTGGCTACTGTTGGAATGCTTTGATGAGTTTCTTCCGATCATAACCAAAATAGTCAACACTTCACTGACACTGGGAGAAATGCCTGCTGACTTGAAGCATGCTTTGGTTAAGCCACTCCTTAAGAAAAGTGGCCTTGATCTCATTAAAAATAATTATAGACCAGTATCTAACCTGTCTTTCATGAGTAAGGTCATAGAGAGTGCAGTCATCAAACAGTACACAGATCACCTGGCTGAAAATTATCTTGACGATGAAAAACAATCGGCCTACAAGCAACACTTCAGCACAGAAACACTTCTGACGAAAATCCACAATGATGTGATGTTGAATATGAGCCAAGGTGAAGTGACAATGCTGGTCTTACTGGACCTATCTGCTGCATTTGACACAATTGACCATGACATTCTTCTGAAAAGGCTGAAAGACGTTTATGGTGTTGAAGACTCAGCTCTGAACTGGTTCAAATCCTATATCTCAAGCAGATCGCAGTCAATACTCATTAATGATACAGAATCCGGCAAGTTACCCCTACAATATGGTGTTCCTCAAGGATCAAAACTGGGCCCAATCTTATTCAATTCATACATAGCACCAGTTAGCAAAGTAGCGGAACAAAACCAGGTTGAAGATCAAAAGTATGCTGATGATGAACAACTTATACTATCCTTCAAACCAACATTTCTTGGACAGGAACATGCCAGAAAGAAAATGGAGAATTGCATCACAGATATAAGGAATTTCCTGCACAGAAACAAGCTCTGCAACAATGGTGAAAAGACAGAAGTTCTCCTAATTGGTTCAGCAAACCAACTGAAAAAACTCCATGTGTCATCGCTAACTATTGAAAATGTTGAAATCAAAGTGACCGATCATGTCAGAAATTTAGGCGTGTTTTTCGATAAACACATGACTATGGAAAAGCAAGTCAACAAAATGTGTCAAAATGCTTACTGCAACCTACGAAATATCTCCAAAATTTGTAAAGCACTGAGCAAAGAATCAATCAAAACAGCCGTAAATGCATTAGTCACCCCTCACTTTGACTATGGAAACGGACTTCTAAATGGTTGTTCCAAGCAGGTGATAAACGAACTCCAAGTTGCTCAAAACTCAGCTGTTCGACTGATTGAAGGACTCAAACGACAAGATCAAGTGAGTGAGTAAAGGAAAGAGTTGCACTGGTTGCCGATTCCTGCTAGGATTCAATTTAAACTGATGACTACCACTTGGAAGTCTCTGAACGATAAAGCACCAAAATAAATCAAAGCTCTCTGCAAACTGAAAACAAAAAATGACCGTAATCTCCGGAGCAACAATAAACTGCTGTTAGAAGTGCCAGTAACTCGGAATCAAAACAAGTTTGAAGACCGCGCCTTCTCTTACTCAGCACCAAAGCTTTGGAATGGCCTTCCTGAAAATTTGAGAACATCAACATCCTTGGAAAACTTCAAAAAAAGACTCAAAACATACCTATTTGCAAAGTTTTATAGCTAACATAGTCTATCCCAACAAGCGCTAATGAGCAGTTTACTGGAATTAGCGCTATACAAGTAACTAATATATTTATTTATTTATTTATTATCAAATATTAAGTAATTGTTAAATTCATGTAACTAGTAGAATTTTGCATACTCTGGCTGTCAGTACTGTTGAGGTACATTTTTGTGTATTGCGACAGGTGACAGCTGAGTTTCATTGCATTACATCTACATATAATTATTTAAGATTAGCCTATTGTTATTTTACTTTGTGGTAGAATTTTACCCACTCTGGCTGCTAAAACTGTTGAGGTATAATTTCTTGTATTGCGGCAGGTGACAGCTGAGTTTCATTGCATATATTTCTAATAAAATCTATAGTCTTGACAGTACTCCTAATTAATTCTCTTACTAGACGCTTATAGTCCGCGGGCCACCATAACCCCCCCTCCCCCCGCTTGGGAATTTTGAAGACACATACCATCGGAAAGCTAATATTCCAGAGAACACATTTTTGCTTGTTGGTCGTTATTTAACCTCAACGACTGGCGGCCATGATGGATAATTCCAAGATGGCCGCCAATTAACCGTTTCGCCCGTATCTCTGGATCTAATTGGGCTAGAACAATGATTTTTGGGTCTAAATATATGTTTTCATCGGTCCGGAATTCATTAAGACTGGTTTTGATACTCTCCTGGGAAGTTAAGTGCAATTTAACCCCGTTTTTCAAAATGGCGGCCATTTATTTTGCCTCAATCATTGATATAATAATACTAAGGTTCTTTGGTGTTATACTATCTATTTTAATACACTAAACTATTACTGTATATAACTTAGTAATTTTTTGAAAATAAAGGACATGGAAAGGGTATTGTTTCATTTTGGGTAGAAGGTCTGGACACCCAAGCCATAGCCAGTTCATAGTTTGGAAGTTGTTGAGATTTAGCAAAAATCTACGATTGTCCAAATTTTACGAAGCTTGACTAGAGTGTCCAGAACCTTGGTCCAAAATGAAACTATCTGTGCCAGATAGCCTGGCAAATAAGCTAAATTACCATATAGAATTCAATATGCCTGGCCATTTTTATGACCACTTTTAAGCCAGCTCATAGTTAAGGAGTTGTTGCATTTTAGCAAAAATCTGCGCTAGTCCAAATTTTACGAAGTGTGGCTTGAGTGTCTAGACCCTTGGTCCAAAATGAAACTATATGTGCCAGATAGCCTGGCAAATAAGCTAAATTACCATATAAAATTCAATATAATTAGCCATTTTTATGACCACTTTTAAGCCAGTTCATAGTTTGGAAGTTGTTGAAATTTAACAAAAATCTGCGATAGTCCAAATTTTACAAAGCTTGACTAGAGTGCCCAGAACCTTGGTCCAAAATGAAACTATATGTGCCAGAAAGCATGGTAAATATACTAAATTATCATATAAAATTAAATATGCCTAGTAATTTTTTTATCCACTTTTAAGTCAGTTCATAGTTAAGGAGCTGTTAAATTTTAGCAAAAATCTGCGATTGCCCAAATTTTACAAAGTGTGGATGGAGTGTCCAGAACCTTGGTCCAAAATCAAACTTTATGTGCCAGATAGCCTGGTAAATAAGCTAAATTACCATATAAATGACCACTTTTAAGCCAGTTCATATTTTGGAAGTTGTCTAATTTTAGGAAAATTCTGCGATAGTCCAAATTTTACAAAGCTTGACTAGAGTGTCCAGACCCTTTGTCCAAAATGAAACTATATGTGTCAGATAGCCTTGGAAATATACTAAATTGCCATATAAAATTCAATATGCCTAGTCATTTTCATAACCACTTTTAAGCCAGTTCATAGTTTAGGAGTTGTTGAATTTTAGCAAAAATCTGCGATAGTCCCAAATTTTACAAAGCTTGACTAGAGTGTCCAGAACCTTGGTCCAAAATGAAACTACATGTGCAAGATAGCCTGGGAAATATACTAAATTGCCATATAAAATTCAATATGTCTAGTCATTTTCATAACCACTTTTAACCCAGTTCTCAGTTTAGGAGATGTTGAATTTTAGCAAAAATCTGCGATAGTCCAAATTTTACAAAGCTTGACTAGAGTGTCCAGACCCTTTGTCCAAAATGAAACTATATGTGCCAGATAGCCTGGTAAATATATTAAATTACCATATAAAATTTAATATGCCTTGTCATTTTTTTAACCACTTTTAAGACAGTTCATAGTTTAGGAGTTGTTGAATTTTATATAAAATCTGCGATAGTCCAAATTTTACAAAGTGTAGCTGGAGTGTCCAGAATCTTAGTCCAAAATCAAACTAAATGCGCTAGATAGCCTGGTAAATAAGCTAAATAAATTACCATATAAAATTCAATATGTCTAGCCATTTTTATGACCACTTTTAAGCTTTTTCATTGTTTGGAAGTAGTTGAATTTTAGCAAAATTCTGCGATAGTCCAAATTTTACAAAGCTTGACTAGAGTGTCCAGAACCTTGGTCCAAAATGAAACTATATGTCCCAGATAGCCTGGTAAATATACAAAATTACCATATAAAATTCAATATGCCTAATCATTTTTATAAACCACTTCTAACCCAGTTCATAGTTTAGGAGTTGTTGAATTTTACCAAAAATCTGCGATAGTCCAAATTTTACTAAGTGTGGCTAGAAAGTCCGGACCCTTGGTCCAAAATGAAACTATATGTGCCAGGTAGCCTGATAAATATATGAAAAATTACCATATAATACTCAATATTATCTTTAAAATAATAATGGTTTGTACTTAAAATAATAAAAAATTAAATTTAACATCTTTGTTACCATATCTGTGCAAAAATAATTTTTGGCAAAAGAAAAACTGGGTAAGGGAAGAAAAAGGGCCTCTCTTGTTATGAGCATTCCTGTTATAAATGAGAAATATTTTAATAAATAACCAATTTCTTCTTTTATTAACCATGGCTGAATTCATGACTTTTGTATAGAATTTACCTTTGATTACAGTGATTGTATGTGTGTGGAAATCTTCTTTTGTTTCAAGTAAAATGTTGGGGTAAGATAAAGAAAATGGCCTCCTGTCAAATTTCAGTCCCTCTACTTTTGTAAATCAACATAGTATCATGTACCCTACTAATTTGTGGTTTCAATGATACCTACATTTTGTTATATAAATGACTATTGAGGCAGTTTTTGCCAATTTTGTGGCATAAAGCATTTCTTGTTAAAAATAATGAAATTTGGCACCAAATATTCAGAAAAAATGTATTTTTTCTGGGATTGAGGCTGCCATTTTGAATAAACAAGGGGTAAATGTACTATCTTCCTTTCAGAAAAGGAAAACCAGTTGTGATTAAGTTCTTATTTCAGGAAAAATTATGTTTATCCTGAAAACCATCAATGTAGGTCACTCGGACATGTTTGTAAGAAAATATGTTTGGTTGCCAATCTGCAATATGGCTGCCATAACCAAGTTAAAAACATGAAAATACCTGTTTTAAAACCCCTGAAAACATAGTAAACAGAATATAGACTATTACAAATATCTACAATTGTCATAAAGATACACAGAATCCTGGAAGATATATTCACAGCAGAATCTATGTCGTTCATCCCCTATATCGGAAAATTTGACTTAATCGTACATAAATGCAATAATGAATAATTGACTGCAGGTAAGCTATTGTTGCAGTTACATGGTTGTGTTATACATCATTTTAAAGCTATGAATATACAGAATGATGTGAAAGAAACTTCAGGATGCTTCTGACCCCTAGTGACCCGTACGGGGAACTTTCGTGAAATAAAATGAAATTTTCTTTTTAATTTTGAGTTATCGCCGCATGTTTTCCATTCTGTTGACCAAAATAGATATCCTAATCAATCAATTTTTGAACTAAATAGATAGAGGAATTAAATACCTTCAAAATGGTACCATTTAAGCATCTAAACATGGATTAGTTTATGAATAACAGTATATTTTCTGAAAATAGCGCACTCGGTTTGGCGAAAATTTATTTTCAACCTTCCCGCACTCATATAGCTCCTGCTGGTTATCGTTGAGGTCTAAGATTGACCAACAAGCAAATTTTGTAACTTAAGATATATATCTTTCAAAATATATGGGTCTCCGAAATTCCCAAGGGGGGGAGGGTTTCGATATCTGGCCCACGGACTATTAGGGTTGTCTAAGCAATACTAAGGTATTCAGAATTATTTTGAATTGTCAGCAAGCAATTCTCAGCTGATTCTGTAGGTGCTAAGTCATTTCTACAGTTGTTAATTTTTTTCTAAAAGGAGTCAGAAACTTAAAGCTGTAACTCAGAAGTTTCTGTGTATTTACGCTTCACCATTGTTTGGAAAGTGTGAAAACTGATATTTACAAGTTCAAGTCAATTTAATTCATTAATTATTAGTGTCACTTATGATTGTATCATAATACCCATTTCCTCTCAAATTAATGGGGAAGAGTGAGTATACAATCATTTTAAACAACCTAGTTAAATTTATTAAATTTGGTGGATTGGTGTGGCAGCCACTTGAAATTAGTCCGTGAACTTATGAGATATTCTCATTGTGAACATCAGATACTAAATTGGTTCAACATTCCAATACAATATTATTAATTTAACTTAGTGTGTTGTTGTGGCAACTGATTGAACTCTGTTGTGAACTTAGAGATTCTCTTAGTGAACTACAGAAATTAGACTGGTAGTACACTTCAGCACATTCATAATTTAAATTAAATAACTCAATTGTTTTGTAGTGGCAATCTGTGGAACTCTGCTTTTGTGAACTTGTGAGAATTTTTCTCATATGTGAACAACAGATATTATACAGGCTATACACTTCAAGACATAGTTAATTCTACATTATAGTTCAATTCAACTTAATATACATTTAGTTCTTAGAGGACTTCGAACAATTTACACTTTGTGTAGCATTTTAACTTGGTTGTGAGGTAAAGAGAGATTGCATTTGAGAGTGATTTTTTACTCAACATAGTTATTGCTTTTTGTGCACAAATAAAAAGTCACACATTTACTTTGTAGTTATAATATTCTATCCAACTTAGTCAACTTAGACTAATTGCAGTTGACTCTGGGTAACTTAGACTGATTCGGGCTATAACTTAACCCTGTTAGTGACCTAAGTTTTAGTTGTCAACTTTAGTTTAACTACTTAGTTACTTCTTAGGAGTTAACTCATTAACCACTTCAAGGGGCGAGTGAGTGATTGCATGACAATCAGCATTTAGCTGATAGGTGCATGCTATCCCTGGTCCTACTGTTACTAAATAAGGCACTGTCATTATATTGTGTCTGATTGGACATTGTATGCCAACTAGCTGAAATTGCAATTGGGTTCTGGGAATGGCTGACACGGTTGTCTGTTGTCATAGTGGTATTATCTTGTGAACTGTTGGATTTGTGCTAACGGTCAACAGTTTGATTCCACTCTTGGCAAAAAGTGACAGGTTGTGCTGGTGTATCCCAGTACTAATTAGCAAACTTCTGTTCTAAAGTCTTGTGCTGATTCAGTTGAACTCATTGTTGAAGATTAGCTTCTGTGGCACTATTCTGAAATAAACATCCCAGACAGACAAATGGAGCCTATTAGCAGGAGCACAACTTGGAAAGAACACCCCAACACACATCAGTGGCTATCAGAGGACACTTGCAAAGAAACGAACCAACTGGACCTCAAAAACTGAGATAAGAGGATGCAGACAGAGTTAGCCAGACAGCATACCATGCAGACGGAGGAATTCCAAGGCAGTCTCGAAGAAAATATGGCCGAGCTCAAGGAGGAATCCACCAAGATGCAGAAGCAAATGGCATATGTTGCAGGGGAGATCGGGGGTCTGGCAGAAATGCGAGGAGAACTTCGGAATCTTGTGAAGTTGGTGGAACAGCAGACTACTAAGACTGAAAAGCAGAGAGACCAGAGGACAGGAATAGTACAGGATGAGGGACAGATGAACCAGAAGAGAATCCAGATGGAAGTTGCAGCTGAAAGGCTGAAGACTTCCTTCGGAAGCTCACTGGCATCTGACCCTCAGAGAATAATAATAATAATAATAATAATAATAGTAATTTATATAGCGCCTCTTCCAGTAAACTGCTCAGAAGCGCTTGGGTAGAAAAGGATCATTTGTAGAACAATTTAAATAAGTAGGTTTATAGGTTTTTCCTGAAACACTCAAGGGTTTCTGTTGTGCGAACACTCTCGGGCAACTTGTTCCAGAGTTTCGGTGCTGCAAAGGAGTAAGCTCGATCTTCAAATCTATTTTGACTGTTTGAAGCCGGTTCTGTTAACAAACGCTGGCAGTTACTTCTCAGATTACGGACTCCATTTGGTTTCAGCTGGATCAGTTGTTGTATGTACGAGGGTGCTTGGCCGTTTAGTGCCTTCCAAGTTGTCGTCATCAGTTTAAACTGAATTCTGGCAGGAATAGGCAGCCAGTGAAGTTGAGAATGACTTGTCTTGCCACATGTAATAACCCGAATCATCTGGTTATGATGGACTGCCACAACAATGCCACCAGTATTGTTGATACTTCTTGGAGGGGACCTTCATCAATCCCTGCTAGTGATAAGGGAAGAGGACAGGATGGCTATGAATTTCAATCAAATGGTAAAGATGGGCAGAATCCAGAACGGCAAATCTTTATGCCAAAGCCAAGCAACAAAAATGCAGCAGATGATCAACTTTTCAGATTGCAGGAACACCTGATTACAGGTGGCCTATGGAACAACTTACAACCATCTGTACAATGCCATCTCAGAAAATTTGCCATCCATCTGCAGTTCCCCAGTGGCCTAATGGTCAAGACTGCTTGACCACTGGCTTTGAGGGCGTGGGTTCAAATCTCACCCCGGGAACTCACTTTAGTCCGAGCCCATGGGACATTAAATGGAGGCGGGTTGTATCCAGTGTTCTATGCTGGGGCAACTGAAAGACCCTGGGCATCCCTGAATTAATAGGGTATGTTCCAGACTCACAGTCTTCTCATCTCATCATCATACGGCGATCGCCTGCCTTGATATAGTAGGGGGGGGGTGTTATTTTAAAAATTTCAGAAAATCATACCTGTGTGGATGGAATATGAAAATATAGGTCAAAAGAAACCCAAAGGTATATTTGGTTTATTTGGTTTTAAAAACCCACATGGACGGAGGCTTTGAAGATAACGGCTTTTGTGCCGACTGCAAAATTACCCGAAAATGCCATATCTCGAGAACCAATGCACATACAGACTTCAAAATAGGCTCAAATTATTCGCAATCCCTAAGTTTATATTCGTCTTTCATAGTAAATATATGCCTATCTGCCTTATTTTTTAAGATATAGACAAAAAATCTTGATTTTGTGCAAAACCTTATATTTTCGATTTTTTAGGAACTTTATAGGCCCAATTTGAAGAATGTTAGCTTTAAAAAATGTCTGCTCCACTTGCTCTATCATCCAAAAATTAAAGTATCATCCTAAACAATGAAGATTGATGTTGCAATTTTAGCCAAATCAGTCTTTCTGTGTAACAGTGTCTATCTTTGTCTTAGGTGATGTATGTGTTCTGGTTTTATCCTCGTCAGCACTATAATGACTTGGGATTTATTTGTCTTCAGTCATTTCCTCATATTTTAAAGTAAGTGTGTGTTTGGTGAAGAAATGCAGGCCTAATTTTGTTTACCAATTTCCATGTAAGAAAATGTAAGCCATTGTAAGGAGTCTCCTAGGGACAGCACATTTCACTATATTTGTAATTTTACTTATGTTTGTTTCTTTTCTTATCGAGAGGACACTGACAGGTTTTGCAAACTGAAGCAGCATTATCAAGTTGAAGCTGTGAATGTGTGGCTACTTATGGTGGTGATGGATCAGATATTCTGATATACAAAGGTGATCTTGAATTTTCAACCTAATATTGGTAAGCAGAAATATTTAGTTCCCGTTCACAAAAAAAGGCTTATGTTTATTCCACCTTCTGTAGAAACATGTCACAAATTCTGTTTATTCCACCTTCTGTAGAAACATGTCACAAATTCTAGGAAATGAGAAATTTAGTATTTTTGGCATGTTGTATCTCAAATTTTACAATCTGTCTATACTTCTATACATATGTGTTACATTTTTCTCTTTACTGTGTAGCCACATCCACTTTAAAGTGTAGCCATTTTTCAAACATACTTGATTAGACTAAATAAATAACCTAACCTGACAAATAAAACTTTTTTTTTAATTTTTAGTTTTTGCTACTTTACATAGATTGTCAACATCTCTATTGACTTGCATGGCTAACTTGTTAGAGAAGAAAGATTCTCAACATCCCAGTTTTATGCCTGAAATTGTTTCTGAACAAGAAATTGATTGACTTGTTCTCCTCAAGTAGTACTTCCTGGTCATCTTGTCACATGTTGTCTGCGTAACTTTTGCTTTTCTTTGGTTACCTGTTCATTGGTCAAAAGTCAGTTGGTTCAACGAGATAAGGAGTGCTAAAAACAAAGTGCTCAGTCACAAGATGCTGGAGAATTCAATGTCACTGAAGGCATTCACCACATAATTAAGCAAGGGGGTGTTGGAGAAAGAACTGCATTTTTTAAGAAGTCCCTGGGATTGGCACAAGGTCACTTGGCAGAGGTAGATGTTTCAGCTTAATCTTTCTCTCCTCAGAGAAACAGCTTACTCTATTTTCAGAGCTATATGCAAACCCAAACTTTGAGGGTATGGACCAATATTCCTAATAAAAATTTTGTGCATTAAGATGTCAGGCACAGTCAATACATTGTAAATTGTTTTGTTTAGTCATACTACTGTTAAAAATGATTAGATCCTGTCTCATCTTCTTGTTTCTCTTAAGACTTCTTGAAAAATCCTCTATTTTCTTCTTATAATATATCATTACTGCTGCTAATACTGCAAGATGAGCAAAGGAAACAAATGAATGTGATTAACAATCAATTTTAGAGTTACTTGTCCATCAGGGATGTCATTTTCCAGTATTGGACTTTTAGTATTAATAGATTCATTATTTATGCTATCCTCTTCAAGTTAATTTCATGCCATTGCTGGCATTACTGCTGTCTCGCATGTAAAATAGAATTATTATGGTGTTGTGAATTTCACTTGTTTTATAAGCTTGTCAAAGATCTTGTCAGTGAACCTCAAGACTTTTAAGATAGCTCCACACAGAGTACCACGCAGTTATATGAAACTAAATATTAATGTTATTGTCATAAGTAAATCAAGTATCTCGCTGATCAAATCAATTTAGGCATAATCTATCCACCGTATACAACAACTTGGTATAGTATGATTCAGTAACTAATAATATGGAATAGAACTGTCAAATGCATATATATATTAAATGTAAACATAGATTGAGTAATTTTTGCAATTATTTAGGCTCTAACACTACACACACAGTCTGCAATGCGAGTTTACGCTTGAATACTGTCGGAAAAGAGCTAAAAAAACAGTTTTTGTCCTATAACAAAAAAAGTATTGCACTTAGGCCTGTAGTTACTATGAAGCACTGATATAAAAGTGAGGATTCCGGTTAATTTGAGCCTATTTGCAAGTCTCTAAGACCAATAGTTCTTTGCGTCAACCTTCAAAGGCTCCGTCCATATGGGTTTTCGGCTTATATTGACAAACGGGGGCAACCGTGTTGCCTAACTAGGTCCAGGTCACACAAAAAACGCCACACAGAAACATTTTGGAATTATCACCCCCCCCCCCTAGATATAGCCCACTGAGGTGCTGCAGAGGCGTAAAACACAAACAAACAAACAAAAGCCATCCATCTGCTGGTCATCTATCATCTCTTGGTCAAGCACTACTGCCTGTTCAGCCATTTCTTCATGTCCAGGCCCCAACTCAGCATTCACTAGCTACTAAGGTTCGACCATCGATGATGTCAACAATTCACCATAATAGTGTGATTTTCCTACAGGGGTTGCTGCCGAAGGCCCAGGAAATTGTTCCAGGGCTGTTAGTGGCGTCTCTCCTAAGGCAAATCCAGTATTTCTATAGAATGACATCACAGGTGGAAGAATCGTGTCAACCAACAATAAAGACAGTGCCAAAAACCAAAAATTGGAGAGGGAGGGGGAGAGCAAGATAGAATTGTGGACTGCCATAGATTGGTCTGACGATTTTAATCTGCTGTTTGGGACCCCTGACCATCGCAGCTTGGTAACAAAGTCTCTCCCAGTGCCTTCTGCTACTACGTTGATGCATCCTGATGCAGATGACTTCCGTTGCAGTACCAGCTTTATGGAGCAACACCAAACGTTAGGACTTAGAAAAGAACCAATTGATTGTTTTTGTGAATCCAGTCAGGTGACATTGCGTGCAAACGATCATCTGCTTCCAGCCTCTGTGGTTTGGAGGCCTACCATCACTCCTGCTGACATCAACGACATGAGAAATGATTCTAAAATGGGACCGAAGTTTGAGAATGTTGGCAGTGAAGAGACTAATCAAAAGATCGCATATCCTGCACAGTCCAACAAGACCCCTGCAGTGAAGAATCTTCGTATACACTGTACCTTGAACGATATGCTGCCACACCCAATTGCTCTCCAATCACCTCTGGAAGGTGATTCCACGGACCTGTTAACTGAAGGTTGTGCAACAGAGGCTGCATTCTGGCTAATGTCTTCCAGTTTAATTCTGCATGAAACCTGGCCCAGAGTGAAGAAAAAGTGGCAACACATCACGACTGATGACATCACTGCAGAACGGGTTGAGACACAGTCCTTGAGTGTGAGATCGCCTGACCCAGATGTCAACTCTCACCCGTCCTACGGATTGCTGAGACTTCCTAACACACATTCTATGGAGAGGGCAGCAAATCAGACTCAACACTGAAGCTTGTCATCTGCTTATCATGACATGTTGATGAGACCAGAAGAATCTCGGTATGCAAGCACAGATTCCCTTTACATGAAGTCTCGCCGTCTGAGCAACCACCCAAAAGGGGTTGGACAAAGATAGTTGGTAGCATCCTTGTCCATGGTTGCCATGTAGACAGACCACAACCTCACCAGCGAGACCTACAATCCAGCTACAAGCTTCAGTTTGGCAGGCTGTGTGTGTGCTGTACGCTTCAGGTACTGTTCCTGTGTATGAGCGATACGCCAGCTGCAGACTGAATGATTCAAGATTGCAGGTTCACTGAGAACTTCTAGTTCTCCAAACTCTTGTTCTCCTCAGGAACTGTAACTATTAATCAATAATCAATAGTTATAATCGGCAATCTCAATAATCCAGCCATCAAACAACCAACTTCCTGAAGTTTCCCTCCATCTGGACAAGGGTTCCATCCGTCATCATCATCATAAGCTTCATCTCCATGGAACAGCATCCCTGACATCGCAGAATTCCATTATCCAAAACTACATCGAAGACCAAGGCCAAGCTACATCCATCTACATCGAGATTGTGTGCATCAAGTGACATTCTCCTGATTTTCTCTCTCCAGCACACAGCTCGATACCGCACGAAGAAGGGGAGAGTGTGGCAGTTGGGACTCCTCCAGAGGAGAGCACAAGCCAGCACAAACTGCTTATGACTCAGACAGAATAACATAACAGGGATAGGGATGTGACCTGACAAGAAACATTCCATTACATATCTGTAAGCACTCATTCTCTGTCTGCAGATAAGTTTGTATTTGAAAGAACTAGATATTGACAAATATGCTGCCCCCAAGAAAAAAAAAACAATCCTGGATGATACCACTGGTTTGTTCGGGTCAAAGGGATAGACATTTTTTTACACTATCACAGCAATATTTGGCAAGGAGAATATTTAGAAGATTACCAAAAAACATGGCAAATGCCAATTACTCTCTTCAAGTGCATGTGACAACTCCAATAGATTATTTAATCCATCTCCTTGTAATTGATATATTCAACAATGCAGTTATGCCAAATTATTTACAAGGACCAAAATGTAGCATTAAAACTATAGTCCCTTTTCTTCTATATTAATGGCTATAATTATGACATCCTTTTGAAGATTTTATATTTGCAAAAAGACTGATTGAATATTCACAGTTGCTTCAGTTAGCACATCTAGATATTTACCTTGTACTGAAACCAGTATCCAGAGGAAGGAAAATCTGAAAAGTGTAAAATAAGTGAGATTACTTCCCAATGCTTCATTTAGATGGACACTCAAAGTCACGAGTCAAAGAATTTGCAGTTCAGTACCTTGAGTTTGGCAATACACTCTTCTGCACCTGACTCATCCCATATAAAGATCCGACTTGGCTTAACCTGCTTCCAAATGACATCGAACAGGTCTTCATCCTTCGATAAAGGACTCCTTTGATAACTTGAATACAATTCCTGAAAAATACAACCATACTAAAAATAGGATGTCATGTGAAGCAAAAAGAGAGAATCTCATGTAAAGTATTCACAAGTTGTAAGGCACTCTATACTGGCCTGTCAATAACAAGCAGCAACACAGGTCATCACAGTTCACACTAAGATAGTTGGTTGGTAAAATGTAGGCTGTGTAGCAGCAAACCTTCCGCAAACAGCATCATATGGCAAAAATATTCCATCTTCAGTTGATAGAAAGACAAGACTACTTGCAATGGAATTATCTGATTTCACACTGTTGTAATGACATATATACGTTTTTCTTTATACTGAAGTGTGATGGAATAATAATTAAATATCTAATATAACTGTAACATAAAGAAATGAAATTTATTATCTTGGCTAGTAGCTGAGGTAGATAGTAAGTAAGTCCAGTACAACTCAAAGTAAAGTATGATTACCCCAGCAGGAAGGAAGAATCAGCCACTACTTTACCCTTTTTCACCTTTTGGCTCCCTACGAGGGGCGTTCAGAAAGTTCGAGGCTTTTTTTCATGTGGGTACTTATTTTCAATCTAGAACTATGAATTTTTCACAGGATAAAATTCAGCATATTTGGAATGGATTACCAAAATTTTGGACAATTTGGACATTTTTAAGTCATTCTGTGGTTGCCATGGAAACTGAAAGTTCAGCTTCTTGGGGCAGGTAACACTGAAACCAAGAATGCCAAGAAATGTTGACTGTGAGAGACTTCTCTCTGTCACTTGTATTAGTGAGATTGACCATATTTGACGCAGGAAATATGGTATTAGCTTCTAAATATGCCTTCAAGCACACCAAATGTGTATTCTTACACTGAACCCAGGTCAGAAAGCACTCCTGCATGCCAGACTTGGCAAGAGAAATTCCATATATATATTTTTCACTATTTGGCATGTTCACGAATTCGTGGAGGTGTAAAAACGAGCATGTGCGAATTTGTGGACATGAAAAAACGAGCATAGGTGCTCGTGTACATGTAATAAATAACACTCGTGAATGTGCTTTATTATTCATTCGTGTATCTGCTAATACTAGCATTCGTGGAAGTGCTATATCATTAGGGTTTAGTGTTAAAATTAGGTTTAGAGTTAGTTTTAGCCAAGTTTAAGGTTGCAATGTTCGTAATTACACCTACACAAATTCTTGCATTGCTATATTTCACACTTACACGAATGTTAAATTCTTGTATATGTTCGTTTTTGCAGGTTTACAAATTCGTGTATATGCCAAATAGTGAAAAAAATATACCTCGAAATTCAGGAGGCAAAGGTCTGTTTCCTGGACTACATAATGACTTGTGAAAGCATGGATTCACTAGTATAAACAAGAGACCAAAATGGACAGCTTTATCCATCCTAGCTATTCCTGTGACATGCAGCTTTACATAAGTCCTGGTTTTCCCTTACTTTAGTCCATGGTGGCTATAGTTTTATGCACTGGAAGAGAAAACACTTTGGATGACCGAAATTCTTTCGCTGAACATTGTTTGGAGGACTTCAATGAACATTTACTTCAATGGGTCAGGTGTATGAATCAATGCTTTCGGTGAGCTTGGGAGTATTTTTTAAGGCTAATATTATATATCTTGTGTCAAATATTGTCACTCTCACTAATGCAAGTGATAGAGAGAGGTCTCTCACATCCAAAATTCATTGGCTTTTGACGTTTCAGTTTTATCTGCCCCAAGAAGCTGAACTTTCAGTTTCCATGGCAACCACAGAATGACTTAAAAATGTCCAAATTGTCCAAAATTTTGGAAATCCATTCCAAATATGCTGAATTTTATTCTGTGAAAAATTCATTGTTCTAGATTGAAAATAAGTGTCCATATAAAAAAAAGCCTCAAACTTTCTGAACGCCCCTCGTACAAATCCCTTCCTACTTTTTCCTACTTGAAAATACCTTTTAAAATTGCATTAAATTTACATTAAATCAATACCAATTCAAACTTCATCAACCCCATTGTGTTTGATTTCTTTGATATTGTGCCCCTTTGCTAATTGCAATTTCATTCACAGCTTTCTTAATAGAGTTCTTAAAGTGGACTAAGGTTGTGATGAGGAGTCAAAGGTAGTTGTAAGGAGATTTGGGGTGGAGAGGAGAAAAGAGGGCAAAATAGGAAAACAGAGGACTTCTGACAGGAAATTTTCTTACTTTATTTTGGGTTGTACTGTATATGGCAAGTAAGGATATGCAATATACACCCACTGGCCACCCATCTGTCTGTCTACCTGGTGGGTATGTAAAACCACGAAGAGGCACAATTAGGCAGACTAATGTTTTGCATATTAAGGTGCAGTTTCATGCATGTTCCAGGTATACGGTTGTGAACTGTGGACCGAAAACCAAAAATGTATTATATAATCCCTATTAAGCAGACCATCAAAAGACATAACCAGATCATGTAGGTGCATATGTACCAAATTTCATCCATATATATAGTAGTTATACCATGGGCATATGTGGTATATGGAGATATATACAGCCGAGGTGGTAAATATAACCCGAGGGCGTAGCCCGAGGGTTATATTTACCACCGAGGCTGTATATATCCCATATACCACAAATATGCCTTTGGTATAACTGATTTATACCATTATTCACTGTTTCAGAGGATTATTTTGTTATCATGTGTTTGGAGATGAAGACCGATTTACTAAAAATGTCTCTATTTTATTACCAGAGATACCAAAATGGTCATAAAATTGTTTTTATTTAACAAAGTTAACAACTTATTTTTTAAATCAGCATTCCAGTGTCAATAACTTAAATTATGTTCAAGCTACAAAAGCTCTTGTAAACTCCAAAGTGAGGCTCAATGGCATCTGTCATGACGTCATGATTCAAATGCTGGCTTCTGATTGGCTGATACAGTGTTTGTGCATTTTGACATCACCACTTGTCACGTGACCACTAAATATACGTGATATAAGGCGATATATATCATGGTAAATATTGAAGGATTTATCAGCGAGTATGGTATAAATATGTATATATAATATATAGACTTTTATTAACATCTAGATATCAGTTACAGATACATGTGTCATACATATATATGCAATAGTGGTCGAGTTTCGACATGGAAACAAAAATAATTAAATTTCTTATATTATTTCTAATATTTCAAAAATTATAGAATATTCATTAATCAGACCATCGAAAGGAACATCTAGGCCATACAGGCAATATGTGTACCAAAATTCATCTGTGTGCAATGAATTTTACATGTAATAGGGGCTGAGTCCTGGCCTCGAAAGGAAAAAAAAAATGTTCATATTTTTTTATCAATATTTCCAAAAGTATTTATTCATCATTCAAACCATCAAAAGGCACACCTAGGCCTTGTAGGCAATATGTGTACAAAATGCCATCCATGTACATACAATAGTCCTTGCCCGCATGGATGGATGATTGAGGCCTTACATCCTTTATTTATGCACTTGGTAGGCTAATTATGACAAGGGGATGACACATCATTGAGGTAAAGGATGATTGAAACAGCTGTCCAACAAGGGCCAAGGTAATCAGGCAAGAGCTGGATTCAAACCCTAAACCCAGTGATTTACGGTCCAGTATGATACTGCTAGACGAACCCTCCCCTAGTCCTTGCCCGAAACCAAAATATTAATTTTCTAGACCACGCAGGCAATATGTGTACCAAATTTCATCCTTACCCAATGAATTGAACATGTAATAAGGGATGAGTCCTGGCCTCGAAATGAAATAAGGAATTTTAGTGAATGGAATTGTAACAGTGGATTTATCATTACACAATAGGCCGAGTATGAATCCGTATCTAATTGAATAAAATTGGTATGATATTGTTGAAATGACAGGAAGGTGTGACAATGAATTGCACTTGAAGGAGTGAGTGTAATCATTGACAGTAATTAATCTAGTTGATTGGCAATCAAAGATTGCGACCTTTGACCCACATTGGACATGCTGCAGCATGATCTTTATTGAATTATTGTATTGTGCATTATTGCACAGATCTATGCGGACGAAAAAGTAATGCATCTTCCTGTCGACCTCCTCGGCACAAAAAGGAGTTTAGTGGAAAAATAGAATTTTGAGAAAAGGGCCTTTTACTCTTGAACAGTTGCTTTCAGTTCTCGCTCGGTCAGTACTGGTCCGATTTGAATTATTTTTGGTATGCCCGTTCATATAGAATTTTTTTTACAAATGTATGAACAAATAATGATTCTAATATGATTATTTTTTATGAAATAAGACAATGCTCCTTCTTTAATTAAACGAAGTGTTGCAGTGCATTGGGCGTGGGCCGTGGGGTCAGGATGGCACTTACAAGCAGAACATGTGTACTCTTCGGTGGTATGTTCCAGAATGCATTGAGCCACTGATGCATGACCCAGAATCACCGATGCATGATGATTACACTAGATGGCACATTCTAACAGTGTCTGGCAGTGCTGCCACCTGCCACTAAAGCATTATCAGTGGTGTAAAAATACCGTGCAAGCACGTAAACACTGGTGGCTTCCAGTAAAGTTATGCTTGGATGACCGTCACGTTGGGCTGCATGATATTGGCAAAATGGTCGATATCGATAATAGGGGTTAAATTGTCGATTATGATATCATTTTCAATATTTGGTAAAATTAAAGAACTGCTCCCTCAACTGACTGCTCCCTGTGCCCACCAGTGCACTGCGCTGCAAGCCAGTGGGGCCACGCACCTCAGTGGGTCACATGATGTCAGTGAGAACTGCATGAGCAGCATGCTTCGGATTTTCCACAATTTCAGGCTAATTTCGTCAGTTCTGGTCGGATTTTCATGAAATAAACGTTAAAATGTTTCTAATTTAGGGATTTGGCACCTTTCACCACCTTCTACGGACGTTTAATGGCCTCGTGCAGCCCTAGGATGACGGACTTGATAAGTGTGTACATGCGATCTTTTGCAATAAATCGATGATTGCAGAATTTAAGTTTATGAGTCAAGGAAATGTCCGATCGACTTCAAATAACATTTATCTGGTAGGTATTGAGTTGTTCTACATGTATATATGCATATTTCTGCTAAGAATTAAGTAGAAGTTGGTTAAAACTCGTCGCAAAAACAAGACAAGGACCGCAACGAAATAACCATGTGCGTTTTGTTTACCAGAAATTTACATGAGCGCGGATCTTTACTTCTCGACGGTCGGGTGGGCTAAATTCACTGAAAATTCACTTCCCGAGCGTAAACAGAACGTTGATGAAACTGCTATGCACTCAATTGAGCAAAGAATCACTTTAAATACCGTTGAAATGTAGCGACATTGAAGAAAATGTTCGCTGTGGTTCCCGGATGTTTACATGTTGACGCTCAGCTGAACTCGGGTACCTTCGCCGTGTATCGGGCGGACAATTATTGACGAAATCGCTTGTTTGAACTGTAAAATTGCGTATTTTGCATCCATTCTCATAATTCACGCTTAGAAACATGTGCAAAATTAATAAAATCCTCGATTTAGGCGCCGTAAGGTTCTATTTAGACACTCGGATCGCTTCGGGCATCTTCGCCACTGGTCGGCTTCATTAATTATGCATAGTTTTGGCGCGAACCTGAACATCCGGGTACCTCGAGCACCTTTATCGTGTCAGATCAAAACATGTCGGAGGAGAGAGTGCAGTCAAATGAAAACCCGTAACATAAAACGTCGTTTACCATGGATTACAGAAGCACACACGGCTGAACGCATGTCATACACGAGTTCATGCCGAAATAAAGGCAAGGACAAAGTTTCCAAGCAATAGGTGCCATGCACATTTACCCAAACTCCGCGAAATCCTCGTCCAGCATCGATGTATCTTGTGACTTGTTGAGGTTGGTCGACGACGACAGTACACAGTTGGCTACGCCACCAGTGTAAAAAGGAGCAAAGGTGCACTAAGTTCCTTTTTGTGCTAACTCGTTTCGGTTCAAAAAGGAGCTTAGTGCTAGTATTTCTACAATCATTGTTTTAAGAGTAAATTTCAGTGCCAAAAGGTGCATAATAGCACAATCAATATGGGCAATCAATACAAATATGGCCTCCTACTCTGGTCCTGGTTACGACTGCATTCAAAGGCAGCTCGAACTACAGTGTAATATGTTTCTACCATTTATGACATAAATTTACCTTGACCAACTTTGCAAAAGAGGGTTCCTGATACAAGTCATCTGTTTCATCAACAAGCTCCTCAAAAATGGAAGGTCCTTCTGTTGGCCAAGGAATCTCTCCTTCCTCCAAGATTCCCAAAACATCCTTGGTCCGTTGTTGTAAATTTTCTCTTGTAAAATGTTGGATCTTTTCTCTAATTCTCCAGTACCTGCATAAAATGAATATGCTGCCATAAGAACTTTGTAATGTGAAAATCACTGATCAGGATGATTAATGTAGCAAACAACAGAAAGCAATCAAATCACGTGAAAATGTCGCACAAATTTCAGCTTTGTTTCTTCATAATGTTCTTCTCTTTTGAGGTCTAAAAGGACAGTTACTATTCTTCTGGTATTGAAGATAAATCAGGTCATGTCGTATTTTTGATGGACATGAATCACGTCAACAATCGCCTTTGAGCAAATTTATGATATTGGTAAATTTGCATTTATGCATCACCTAAAACAATATATCAGAAACATTAAATAGCGGGGTGTTCCAGGCTCATGTGGCAAAGCTATTCACTCCGGGGGCCCATGCAAGATATTAAAATATAAAAATTTAAAAAAAAGCCAACAATCAAAACATTGACTTATATTTGCCATGGGGCCCCAAATTGTGCCAGTCTGCCCCTGCCAGTGGGTATGCTTGACGGATCTTCAGCAGATTCACACTTTATATTATGATTCAATTCCAAAGATTGAGCTTCACTGAATCACATTTGTTTTGTTCTCTTCCAGTGGAAAATCCTGTAAGAATGCCCCAATGACAGATGCAGACAAATGCTATTTTTAACTCACCTAGTTTCCGCTGGAGGTTTGTGTGCTTCTGTTGTGATCTCCATGGCTGGGGAAGAGACCTAGCCCTGTAAGGAAGGAGTGATATCATTTGAGTATATTTCAAAACTTGTTGACTGCAATTGTTGCATGGAAAGATAGGCTATCGTTATTATCCTCCCCTTCTGCCCTCATGAAAAGGTCTTTCATGGGGTGCCTTCTCTCTTGGGGCACAAAAATACGCTAACATTGTGACTACATGTATGAGAGCCTCATGAAAGGTACTGTATAATTATAGTACTGCTCCTGGAGAAGGATCTTCTGTATTCCTTGAAGATAATAAGACACTAGATTGATGGATAATTGAGACTTTACATCCTGAATTTATGCACTTGGTAGGCTAATTAGGACAGGGAGGGACACAGCATTGAGGCAAAGGATGATTGAAACAGCCATCCAACATAGCGACCGCTGAGCGCTAAAAGGGACTTAGTGCCACTAAGTCCCTTTTTGAATTAGTGCATTATTTGAAAGTTCAAGACCTTAAGATTAATGTCTGTGAATATTAGAACAAAGTGAGTTAAACTAAAGGAGATACAGCAGTACAAAGTACAGGATGACACTATTTTTAAACTTTCGTTGACCTTTGTTGTCTATGCCATTAGCAAATGTAGTCAATGCAGTAAGGGATTCAGTTCAGCTAAGCACCTTTTTACCCATTGCAAACATAGGCTGCATAGTAGGGTGCACCAGTTGCCCCAACATGAACCGATCAAGCTGTACCTTGGTCCATAATTGGGTTTTACCACACAAAATAAGATACCAAAATTTCAGCTTGATTGATGGGTAATTAGGGGTGCCTCCGAGAGAATATTTCTTGTGAATTTTTCAGGAAAGTTATGTTTCCGTAGGATCGGGGTTTGCGATCACTTGAGTATATAAAAGATGGAAAAAAACTAATGACATATTTGGATTCTTCAGAAAATTTCCTTCAAAATGAATACCGGGAACCTATATTTCCATCAACATTATTGGGATCATGTACTGCAAGATGTGCTTTTTCCTCAATTATTATGTATGACGTCACTGATATACACAAGTTTCTGTTTATATGACTGCATGGTAGTTAGTCTTTGCTTTTCTCTTCATAAAAATTATGTTTCATTAAAATCAGCAGTCATTTACTCAGCATTCCATTTTATCTCTCAAAGCTATTTCAATTATTCGTGATGATCTCAATAAGCGTTTTGTAACTATGAAGAGAAAAAAAAAAGCTTGCTAAGTTGTGTGTTGATAAGTCCCAATTTTTTTTAACCTTATGAAAAACTAGCCCTAATAATTTTTGTGCATAAGGAGATGGGTCCATTTACAATACATGTACATCAAGGTTCATCAACTGTCCTATGAATAAACAAAAATAGAGGCAGGAAGCCGAACCATGGCTTGAGTTTGTGTTATGGTAGTTAGAGGAACATAAGTACTACTTTTCTTTCTTTCTTTTTTTTTGCATTTGAATTATATTCTATTTCTTCATCATTAATTTACTACAATATCTTAAACTTGAAGTGATCATTCATAACACCTGCAGGATGATTGGTTTTAATCAGGTTTAATTATATCTTTGAAAATATCCTTTTAAAAGGCCTATCCTCTCAAGGATTTTTCTTGAAGGTCAAACAGTATACCATCTAAAACATTCATCATTTATGCAGATATCACACATTCCTAATACAATGGAATTTAAGTAGACTACTGTGCGGGGTTTGTACCCTTCTGCATGAGACTAAGTAATCAATACCTTTTTTAAAACACCATGTAAGTTTCAGTGAAAATGTTACATAAATATTACATTAATTCAACTGCTTCTTTTCATTTCATGGGATTGTGGCTATGGATTAAATCTATGAAATAAATCCTCCTTGGATCTTGGCATCCATTTAGTGCAGGATATACAGATTATGTATACTGACAGTCTTGGTGAACATAGTCCCTGATATAGGCATACTCCACAGAATTTTGGTTTGAAGCTTAATGTGGCCTCAGAAAAGTACTAAAAAAAAAAAAAATGCAGTATGCAGACAACATAGGCGTATCAGAGGGGGGGGGGGGTAGGAGGGGCGATCGCCCCCCCCAAAAGTTTGGGAAACAGCAAGATTCGGGCAAAAAAAAATTGGGCAGATGATTAAAAAATACCGTGCAAGCACGTAAACCCCGCTGGCTCTATGTGAAGCCATTGAGACCATTCGGATCCATGTGTCCGTCCGTGTGTCCGTCCGTCCGTGCGGCCATGTGTCCGTCTGTGTGTCCGTCCGCCCGTCCGTGTGTCCGTCTGTGTGTCCGCCCGTGTGTCCGTGCGTCCATGTGTCCGTGTGTCCGTGTGTCTGTCCGTCCATGTGTCCGTCCCTCCATGTGTCCGTCCGTCCATGTGTCCGTCCGCCCGTCCGTGTGTCCGTGTGTGTGTCCGTCCATCCATGTGTCCGTCCGTGTGTCCGTGTGTCCGTCCGTCCGTGCGTCCGTCCGTCCATGTGTCCGTCCGTCCGTGCGTCCATCCTTCTGGCCGTGTGTCCGTACGTCTGTCCGTGTGTCCGTACGTCCGTCCGTGTGTCCGTACGTCCGTGTGTCCGTCCATCCGTGTGTCCGTACGTCCGTGTGTCCGTCCGTCCGTGTGTCCGTCCGTCCGTACGTCCGTGTGTCCGTACGTCCGTGTGTCCGTGCGTGCGTACGTCCATCCTTCTGTCCGTGTGTCCGTGTGTCCGTCCGTGTGTCCGTCCGTGTGTCCGTACGTCCGTGTGTCCGTACGTCCGTACGTCCGCACGGACTTGTCATTCCCATCTGCATGACAAAATAAGATAACAGGCAAAATTTGAATGAAATATGAGCAACACAAAGTGAGTTATGCTTGACGAAATCCCCAGCACATTGAGGCATTGAGGACTGCAGTACCCCGTAGGCTATTACATAGCCAGCGGGGTAATAAAAACTACTGAAAATAATGATTTCCAGGCAATTTAATTTGAAATGTTTATAAATTTAGATCGGGCAAATGTCGCTCCCCCCCAAAAATTGTGCACGCCGTAAGCCTATGGCAGACAATATTTGTATTTCATTAATTTGCTGAATATGAATGGTTGATTACCATAATATGCACAACTGAACATGGACCAATCTTGTTGTGCACTATAATATCAAACAAGTTTTTCTTAGTGTTAAAACAGATAATGACTTATCGAAGCATAGCATATTAGTAATGTTGTTTCTTTATTGTGATACAGTCGTAAAACATTAATCAAGTTCATTGGATCCTTGAATAATAGAAACAAATGTAATATGTAAATGTAGAATTTTTTATAGTCCATTACACCGACGAAGTCATTCTCAACAGACTTTACAATTACACCCTTGGCAGGCCTGTTCAAGCATGAGCCTTTCTCAACTCCCCGGGGAGTATACAGCCAGGCAGCCGTTTCCAGCGTACACAATGCTATGTCACTCTACAATCGCCATCACTGCCTATAGCCAAGTACCCATTTAAACAGCTTTGAGAACCAAAAAGAAATACTGAGTAAATTAATACTGATATGTATCAAACATAATAAATAACGAAAGGAACAATTAAAGACTAAGTATCTAGCAGTCATTTCAAGAAAAATGTTTGTATATCAGTGAAGTCGAATAAAATATTCAAAGTAAAAACAAATCCTGCAGCATGGCTTCAACATTATTTCAACGAAAGTATAGGTTCCAGGTATTCATTTTGAAGGAAATCTTCTGCAGAATCCAAATATGTTATTATTTTCATTCTATCTTTTATATTAGTTAAGATATCGTAATCGTGATTCTACGGAAACATAACGTTTCTTGAAAATGTCTTATATAATAATAATAATAATAATAGTGATTTATATAGCGCCTCTTCCAGTAAACTGCTCAGAAGCGCTTGGGTAGAAAAGGATCATTTGTAGAACATTTTAAATAAGTAGGTTTTTAGGTTTTTCCTGAAACACTCAAGGGTCTCTGTTGTGCGAACACTCTCGGGCAACTTGTTCCAGAGTTTCGGTGCTACAAAGGAGTAAGCTCGATCTTCAAAGCTATTTTGACTGTTTGAAGCCGGTTCTGTTAACAAACGCTTGCTGTTACTTCTCAGATTACGGTCTCCATTTGGTTTCAGCTGGATCAGTTGTTGTATATACGAGGTTGCTTGGCCGTTTAGTGCCTTCCAAGTTGTTGTCATCAGTTTAAACTGAATTCTGGCAGGAATAGGCAGCCAGTGAAGTTGCTTTCTGTGTGATCCCACACTGTCTTGTCGTTTCAATCTCTCTATGAGGCGAACTGCTGAGTTTTGGGCAACCTGGAGTTTGTTCACTAAATATTTAGGAAATATGCTTCCGGAGGCACCCCTAAATATTATTTGATCAGGCTGATATTTTAGTATGTTCATCTGGCTACCAAAACACAACTTCATGCCAAGGTACAGCTACCTAACCCCATTTTTTATTTTTCATGGGCGCACAATAGGTAGTGAAGTTCTGGCAAAAAACCATTTGATTCACATCATGTGGTTCATCATTGTGAACCACATGCATATCATTATCTGACGTTGTTATGTAGACAATGGGCAGTGAACTGATGATGTCACAATGTTTTGATGCTCTGATTGGTCGGTGTTGTTGCAAGGGATCTTTTATGGCCATTCAAACAAAAAAGTGCCTCTTGAGATTCTTAATTATTTTGACTAGAGGTCCATCTTTATTGTGGAATATAAATAAAAAATGGGAGCTTGGGACTCGTCTTGTATTCTTCGGCGACCTGACATTCATGAGGTCCATTGCTGCGAACCACACTTCTATTAAGTTTTATTATAGAATGCATAGAATTCTACAACGTCGGTTAATCTGAGTTTTTCCCCCCTTACAATTTTTGGTCCTAGATTTTCCTAATTTTGAAAAGAAATCCTTGATATTTTTTTAACACTATATATATATATGTATATCTTCCTTATTTAGTATTTAGTGAATTACCAAAAAGATAACACATTGGTTTCCTCTGCCTCGTTTTTTGGACATTTCTTTATTTCATTTCGACATTTATTTCAATGGATTTTAGATCCTAGCTTTTCCTATTTTTGCAAATAAATGCTTAATTTTTTCAGTTATATCGTCGTAAATTTCTCTGTATTGCTGACCAACAAAGTAATTTTTTTAGCTCTTCTAAACACTTCCCTACTTTTTAGCCTTTTCATGATATAATCCCTAGACATTTTCACCATATTGTTCAGACATTTTGCTGAATTATTATTAATAATTTAGGGACAATCACAACAGTAATGAGATTGTGAAAGAATTTTTTAACATTGTGTTACAATGCGCGACACGCGAAAAGCTGTTGAATATGGACTCCCACATCTTCAGACGGACTCCCAAAATCTGATTACAATTTTGGGGAAATGTCCTGGTGGTTTACCCCCCCTGGAAAAAATCCTGGATACGCCACTGCATTGCTTGGTCCGGGAGAAAATGATATTATAACTGAACAGGAGTTTGAACAAGCTGTGACCTGGTTAGAAAGCCTTGTGCCAAATAACTACAAGATAAAATTGACATTTAATATGATTATTGGTGGTTTTACTTTATTCAATACTATAATTAATATAATAAGATCTCTAGATTATACTGGATAACCAGGATATGACATATTATAATGGATAAGTGACCATTATTTGCATTTTTATTTCACAAATTTATGTTATGTTCGCTTGCCTTGATGAATAGTCTAATTTTGATCTTGTGTGAATACCTGACAAACTACTGATGGTAAAAATACTTGCTTTGAACAGATTAGCTGGTTAACATGAGACATGAGACAAATTTTAAGATTCGGCAGAGTCCCTGCTGACATACATACTCAATGGAGAATTAATATCAAACTAAAACACTGTTGATCCATTGTCGTGTGTTGGTAAAATTTCAGTTTTGACCTGACATGGACATGCATTTCGGGTCATATCTCAGCTTTCGTATATAATTTTTGCATGTATTATGGATCATTTGAAAGGCAGTGATGTCCCCTATGATGTGAATAGCAGAAAATTTATCCACATCTCGTAGCTTTTGATATATTATTACAGATCTCGTATAAGTGTGCCATGTTCCATGTGAAAATATGCACAGATGATGTCAGTATTGCAATACTGACATTACTGTTGGCACTCCAAGCTTGAGTGTTGATTCCAACTGCTACCAACAAGTCAGGCTTATCTTATGGGCTGTCTAAGTGTGAATAACAATTGATTAATCTGCATTCATTGGTATGGTTGTTTGATTCAGTTGGAGCAGGTGAAACTGATATGTTTGAGCCACTTGCTTGATCCATCATGGACATCCATGGTGTCCTGTTGTAAAATGTCACCTTGAGGGCAGCGCCTTGTGGCTTTTCAGCATTTTAGGTGAGATCTGCGCCAAAGAAACTGTTCAGTATTGATGAAGTCCTGGAATGGGGATGATGGGGAGATTTTTTGGAAGTGAACGCGGCGGAGTTGCTTGGGCATACCAGATAACGAGAAATGGGGGGGGGGGGGGGTAGTTGCTCCCCAAAAATTAGGGAAAAGGCCAGACAAGGAGGCTAAGAATTCGATCATCAAATAAACATTATTAGTGATAAGGATACCCCCAAGACAAACTACCCCCCCCCCATTAGGTTTTAAATTCTGAATGGTTCCTGAGTATATAATTTTTGCCAAGACAGAGCAGCACATGATAACCTCCCAGACCAACAAATGAATGTGAGAGTGGATGAATTTGTTTTGTTCGAAAAGTGCTAAAACTGATAGCAGTTATACACAAAATCCATGCATTAGGTATAGCTGGATATTGTAACTTTTGGATTTATTCAAAACATCAAACTGAATAATCTATGTTGAGCAACAATCTAACAGCTCATTGTGAATTTGTAATGGTTTGATCAGTATGGGTTGCAAGTGACACAGCTGAAACTGTGAATATACCAACTGTGAAATCATTATGCTGATACTGACATCACAAGCACGCTGTGGCAGTTGAGAAGAACATGGCACACTTATACGAGATCTGTAATAAATGGTAAATGATTGCATATGGGATAATTTTTTGGCGTCAAGCTGGACACTGCATGAAAAAAATCAAGTAAAACTTTAAAATACAAGCAAGTAAATGCAGTTAGAATAAAATTTGCAATTTGGTATTATGCCCTGGTTAGCTGAGCATCTTATGAATACAGAAAAAAGGCCATAATATGTTTCTGTATTTCAGAATGACATGTTTTGCAGTATAAGGTTGTCATGTCACACGCAAAGCCAAAATGGACAATGTGATTTTTGATGCATCAAATACACCATTCAATGATTTGATATTTATAAAATTTATACATAAATGTGGGAAGCTCTGAGGGCTTAAGTGAGACTGACGAAAAATTGACACCCTCTTTTTTTGTGAGAATTGTGCAGGTACTCTAATGTTCATATGCTGTCTGATTATGGCTCAGTATGGCAATTTTACTTTTCTGGATAGTTCCTCATTGCTCATAAGCCTGGCTTTCCATTGGTGTAAATAAAATGGGTGTAACTAATCTATCATGGTATTACAGCCCTGTTTCTGAGACTGACGAAAAATTGACACTCTCAAATTTTGTTAACTTCATGCCAGATCTCTTCTGCTTAGATGTTTCTTGATGAAGGCTTGTGCTGGAATGCTTATGATTTTGATATTGTCTCATTGGTCGTGTGTCTGGCTATTCATTTTTGTATAAAACATTGTTGTAAGCCTAACCTACCATTTATCAGAGCAATGTCTTAGAGACTGACAGCAAAATCAACATTTTTACTGATAGTGAAATATTAAGTTTTGATTTCTCTTGGTCAGACGCATCTTGCACATGGACTGATGTTAGAATGGCCGTTATTTTGACATTGTTTTGTTGCTATGGCCATGGTTATCCAATCCTATATAGGCCTACAATGTGGTTGTAAGTTATCTATCTTGGTATTATAGCCCTGCCTTTGTGACTGATAATGAATGCAGCGCACTATTTTCTGCAAAGACTGCCAACTGCCATAAAAAACGTTAAATGACGAGAAATGTTCGTATCACCAAACTTTTGTATAAAGGACATTTTTTTCTAAAATTTGAGCAGATTTCATGGTGATATCTCAAAAACTCTTCCCTACAAGTCCATTTGAATGGAGTGAGAATAGTTTCGCAAAAACTACATTTTTATTTACAAGTTTGTAAATCCTTCATATTTATGTTTAAACATACTTGCATTGACTAGCCTTGTTAGCTAAAAAATGCATTTTTTACTAATGCATTTTGGAATCTACTAATATATAGGAAACATATCTGTGATTATCCATTTTTTGTCCAGGATGACCAAAAACCCCACATTTTACCAACTTGTGACACTGGACTTACTACACTCCTGGGCAAAAAAAAAAGCAATGCAGCCACCTCGCCTGCTCTGACCGAACAGATCACTGCCAATAAGGTTTCCCTATAATATTGTCATAACATTCCCAACATCTCCCATCAATATTTTGATCGGAAGTTGTACCATGTACTCCAGATCTTTATTCTTTCCTTATAAGGTTTCCCTATAATATTGTCATAACATTCCCAACATCTCCCATCAATATTTTGATCGGAAGTTGTACCATGTACTCCAGATATTTATTCTTTCCCTATAAAGTTTCCCTATAATATTGTCATAACATTCCCAACATCTCCCATCAATATTTTGATCGGAAGTTGTACCATGTACTCCAGATCTTTATTCTTTCCCTATAAGGTTTCCCTATAATATTGTCATAACATTCCCAACAACCCCATCAATATTTTGATCGGAAGTTGTACCATGTACTCCAGATCTTTATTCTTTCCCTATAAGGTTTCCCTATAATATTGTCATAACATTCCCAACAACCCCATCAATATTTTGATCGGAAGTTGTACCATGTACTCCAGATCTTTATTCTTTCCCTATAAAGTTTCCCTATAATATTGTCATAACATTCCCAACATCTCCCATCAATATTTTGATCGGAAGTTGTACCATGTACTCCAGATCTTTATTCTTTCCCTATAAGGTTTCCCTATAATATTGTCATAACATTCCCAACATCTCCCAACAATATTTTGATCGGAAGTTGTACCATGTACTCCAGATCTTTATTCTTTCCCTATAAGGTTTCCCTATAATATTGTCATAACATTCCCAACAACACCCATCAATATTTTTATCCGAAGTTATACCATGTACTCCAGCTCTTTATTCTTGAAAGTTGAAAAACATTTTGGATCTGTGTAATAGTGGGGCAGATTTGTCATGAATAGGGAAATAATTATGCATTTATAGGGGAGAGTGTGGCATAACCACCCCCCTAAGACAAAATGTCTCACTGGATGATGATGACCAACACAATTAAGAACTCCAATCAGCAATATGACACACTCTTAGAGTACTTTCATATCCCCTACCTGCAGCATCAAATGACTCTCCCTTATAGCACAGGGATATGAAATAGATTTCGGTACAAGGTGGGAGGTTATGCCCCATGCTCGGTAGTTAAAGTGAATTCTTAGTCAAAATTAACCTCAAAACCGAAATGTTCAAAAAGCATTTTGTTTTCATATTTCCCATTTTCATACCAAGTTTATGAAACCCATGGATGTGGGTACTCATTTGAAAACTCTTCTTGCAAGGAATACAAATATGTAACTAATTTTGGGATTAATATGCGAAACCGAAAAATCCAATATTGGTGACAATATTTTCACCGAAATTGATTCCAACAAGAGTGAAAGTAAGTCAGGCTGGCAAAAAATTTTATAGTAATGTTCTGAATACCTAGAAAAGTAATAACAAACATTATTTGGACATATTCTATTTGAAGGAACTACACAGAAAGCAAAAAAATGAATGAATTGACCGCCATTTGGGGAAATGGCTGCCAGTAGCCACTAAAGCTAAATCTTAGGTGGTTCCTTATCCAAATACGTTTGTAAACATGTTTTTTAAGTTAGCACCAAGTTTCATGATTCAATGTATAAAAGCACAATTATTTTTACAGCGATCTCACGTGGGGTAATGTCTTTCGATTCCATTCAAAAGACTAAAAAACTTAAAATACTAATAAGAAGAAATATACTCACTATTTCTTCCTCAAAGTGCAAGATGCTTTTGTCTAAGTAATGATCAACTCATAATCTTGAGGGCACACAGTCTATATCAACCAAGCAGGAAAGTGTTCTGCATTTGTCCATTTGTTTTCTGTTCATGATATTTGCTGCACCCAGTCCATGTACGTATCAACCAAGTAAGAAAGTGTTCTGCATTTGTCCATTTGCTTTCTGTTCATGATATTTGCTGCACCTGGTCCATGTACATATCAACCAAGCAGGAACGTGTTCTGCATTTGTCCATTTGCTTTCTGTTCATGATATTTGCTGCACCTGGTCCATGTACATATCAACCAAGCAAGAAAGTGTTCTGCATTTGTCCATTTGTTTTCTGTTCACGATATTTGCTGCACCTGGTCCATGTACATATCAACCAAGCAGGAAAGTGTTCTGCTATTGTCCATTTGTTTTCTGTTCATGATATTTGCTGCACCTGGTCCATGTACATGTCAACCAAGCAAGAAAGTGTTCTGCATTTGTCCATTTGCTTTCTGTTCATGATATTTGCTGCACCTGGTCCATGTACATATCAACCAAGCAGGAACGTGTTCTGCATTTGTCCATTTGCTTTCTGTTCATGATATTTGCTGCACCTGGTCCATGTACATATCAACCAAGCAAGAAAGTGTTCTGCATTTGTCCATTTGTTTTCTGTTCACGATATTTGCTGCACCTGGTCCATGTACATATCAACCAAGCAGGAAAGTGTTCTGCTATTGTCCATTTGTTTTCTGTTCATGATATTTGCTGCACCTGGTCCATGTACATATCAAACAAGCAGGAAAGAGTTCTGCATTTGTCCATTTGTTTTCTGTTCATGATATTTGCTGCACCTGGTCCATGTACATATCAACCAAGCAAGAATGTGTTCTGCTATTGAACATTTGTTTTCTGTTCATGATATTTGCTGCACCTGCATGTGTATATTTTTCAACATTTGGCATGTACACGAATTTGTGGAGGTGTAAAAACGAGCATGAACGAATTTGTGGACATGCAAAAACGAGCATATAACTCGTGTATATGTAAAAACTAACATTCGTGTATGTGCTGCATTTTTCATTTGTGTAACTGCAATTTCTAGCATTCGTGGAAGTGCTAGATAATTAGGGTTTAGGGCTAAAATTAGGGTTAGAGTTAGTTTTAGCCAAGTTTAAGGTTGCAATGTTCGTTTTTGCACCTACACAAATTCGTGAATTGCAATATTTCACACTTACACGAATGCCAAATTCGTGTATATGTTCGTTTTTGCAGGTACACAAATTCGTGTACATGCCAAATAGTGAAAAATATATACCTCGCACCTGGTCCATGTACATATCAACCAAGCAAGAATGTGTTCTGCTCTTCTCCACCTGTTGACTGTTGATCAACTCATGATCTTAGCAGCACACAGTCCATTTACATATCAAGCAAGAAATAAAGTGTTCTTCCAGCGTCCATTGACATCAAACAAAAAAGAAAGTGCTCTTGAGCCCCATTAAACCAGGATGCTGGTGTTGAGTTGACAAGTAACTCCTCCTGTTTGCAACTAATCAGGTCATAGACATGTAAAACCGAAACAAAAATGTAAGTGAACCTATAAAAGGGTCTTGTTCTGAATGTATGATAAAATACAGAGGACATAACACAACAGGATGTGATCTTGAACAGTGAAAGAATATTTCACTGATCAATGAAGCTTATATTTTGTACATTGTACATTGTCAAATCACATCATTGTACGTTGTCAAATCACATCATTGTACGTTGTCAAATCACATCATTGTAAGTTGTCAAATCACATCATTGTACATTGTCAAATCACATCATTGTACGTTGTCAAATCACATCATTGTACGTTGTCAAATCACATCATTGTGCGTTGTCAAATCACATCATTGTACGTTGTCAAATCACATCATTGTGCGTTGTCAAATCACATCATTGTACGTTGTCAAATCACATCATTGTACATTGTCAAATCACATCATTGTACATTGTCAAATCACATCATTGTGCGTTGTCAAATCACATCACGTCCAATGATCCAGTGCTGTGTTTGGCATTCATGAGAAATTAATTTACTTGTGCCTAAACTAAACAACTGATACATGTGCCATCCATTGTGCATTGTTACAGCAGACAAAAACGAGTGTTTAAAGAATTGCACTGAAATGTTCTTGTAAGGTAATAGCCCATCCATGCAGTGTTATTCGCTGTGAATCATAAGCAATTTCTGAGGTCATAGCCTATACTTGCAATGCTATAAAATTTAATGACCAACTGAGTATCCATGCAGTGGTCCCAAGTCGCTCATTGACAAGTGGACAGTTAATTTCAGTGTGTAAGGAAAAGGACAACACAAATGTGCAAGATGCTGAGCACTGTGTTTGTCTCAGTTGTAAGGAAAAGGACAACACAAATGTGCAAGATGCTGAGTACTGTGTTTGTCTCAGTTGTAAGGAAAAGGACAACACAAATGTGCAAGATGCTGAGCACTGTGTTTGTCTCAGTTGTAAGGAAAAGGACAACACAAATGTGCAAGATGCTGAGTACTGTGTTTGTCTCAGTTGTAAGGAAAAGGACAACACAAATGTGCAAGATGCTGAGCACGGTGTTCGTCTCAGTTGTAAGGAAAAGGACAACACAAATGTGCAAGATGCTGGGCACTGTGTTTGTTTCAGTTGTAAGGAAAAGGACAACACAAATGTGACCTGCTCGACCAAAATGAGTTCAAAGTAGGCATTATATATTTCTCAGAAATGAGCAAAATGTGTCAAAAGGTCACATTTTGATCTTTTTTAGCTGTTGGTACCATGTTTAAGCAAAAGTAATTTTCTTTAAATATTTAAGACAATTTAACCAAAAATTGATTTTAAATTATCTGAATTGAGTGTCCCTCTTGATTTTCTTAGTACTTTAATTGTAATGGCGGGAATTTCAAATGCCATTTTCTCAAAGTTTGATGTTTCGTATCATCGATGTTTGAGGTGCCGTATCTTTGGATTGGATGGAGATATCAAAACATACTAAACATCATTTTAAAGCTCAATTTCAGTAGAATAAAGTTATTTTCATATCTAAATATGACAGGAGGCCGACTTTGAACTCATTTTGGTGGAGCAGGTCACAAATGTGCAAGATGCTGAGCACTGTGTTTGTCTCAGTTGTAAGGAAAAGGACAACACAAACGTGCAAGATGCTGAGCACTGTGTTTGTCTCAGTTGTAAGGAAAAGGACAACACAAATGTGCAAGATGCTGAGCACTGTGTTTGTTTCAGTTGTAAGGAAAAGGACAACACAAATGTGCGAGATGCTGAGTACTGTGTTTGTCTCAGTTGTAAGGAAAAGGACAAAACAAATGTGCAAGATGCTGAGTACTGTGTTCGTCTCAGTTGTAAGGAAAGGAAAAGGACAACACAAATGTGCAAGATGCTGAGTACTGTGTTTGTCTCAGTTGTAAGGAAAAGGACAACACAAATGTGCAAGATGCTGAGCACTGTGTTTGTTTCAGTTGTAAGGAAAAGGACAACACAAATGTGCAAGATGCTGAGTACTGTGTTTGTCTCAGTTGTAAGGAAAAGGACAAAACAAATGTGCAAGATGCTGAGTACTGTGTTCGTCTCAGTTGTAAGGAAAGGAAAAGGACAACACAAATGTGCAAGATGCTGAGTACTGTGTTTGTCTCAGTTGTAAGGAAAAGGAAAACACAAATGTGCAAGATGCTGAGCACTGTGTTTATCTCAGTTGTAAGGAAAAGGACAAAACAAATGTGCAAGATGCTGAGTACTGTGTTTGTCTCAGTTGTAAGGAAAAGGACAACACAAATGTGCAAGATGCCGAGCACTGTGTTTGTCTCAGTTGTAAGGAAAAGGACAACACAATTGTTATCAATGGTTTACTGGCCAATATGGCAACTTACATCCACAGATCTTCCCAGCTGCAGCTAAAGTTGGCATTGATGTCATTTTATGATGATGTCAGTATACATGATGCTAAAGAAGAACTGTACAGAGCTGTTGAGAACTACGTTGAATGCGACCAAACTTGAAGACAAAACTCGGCTACAAGGTCAGCAAAGGAGATGGAGGTAGATGACATACTTGATGTGTTTATGAAGATGGACCAGATGGAGTAAGACAATCGAGCTAATTACAGATTTGTTCGAATCATGCCAGCAAATTACCCCTATCAGCCCCAGAAGCGGGAGGTACCACAATGACCCTCCTGGAATCCATGTCGAGAATGCAGCGGGATATAGAGAAGATCCAACAAACAATGTGTGGTATTCGCTCTGATGTCACATTTAACAAAGAGGAGATCAACAAAGTAAGGGAGTCTACAACTCGGAGTCAAGTTCCATCGTATGTGACTGCAGCTGGAATGTCTGCAATGCGTAGAAGTGGTGCTGGTCTCAGTTTAAATTCAGCAGGTCAGGCAGTTGTTGATGAAGCCGTTGTAGCTCAAGCCGTTTAAGAAGTACTTAGAAAAGCAGACAGTAGTTCTACTGCGAACTCGAATGAGATCATCCCTGGCTCTCAGAAGGCAAAATGGAGACTTGCAGGAGCACGTCAACGTGGAACAGCAGGCACTGCAGCTACCCAGACTGACACAGTCTCTCTGTGTCGAACAGCTTTAGCTGGAGAGACTGCGGGATTTCCATGACCCAGTTCCATGCATTAGTTATTAATCCTCTTATCTGCACAAAATCAGATTGAGTTTTGACATTTGTGGTACAGCTACCCCTGGGCGTACCATGGCAGGACCTGAAATCTTTCATGCAGAGCTTACTAATGTTCACCGCTCGGTAGATGTTGAAGCCATCAAGGAATACATCAAAGATCAAGATGAAGGCCTCATGACAGGATAAACCACCAACCCTATGGGGTAACACAAACATAAGAAAATGTTATTTGGGGGTAATTGAGGGGAAAGATGGGGTAATTGGGGGAAGGTAGGAGGTTATGTGGGGTAAGTGGGGGCTAGCGAGAGGCAAGTGGGGTAAGTGGGGGTAAGCGGGGGCTAGCGGGAGGCAAGTGGGGGAAGTGGGGTAAGAGGGGGCTAGCGGGAGGCAAGTGGGGGAAAGACTGGGATAAGTGGGGGCAAGTGGGTCGCAAGCGGGGGCCAATAGGGGCTAGTGGGAGGCAAGTGGGGGGAAAAGGGGGGAAGCAGGGGGCAAAGGGGGGTAAAGTGGGGGTAGCTGATATTACGGGAATAAGAAAAGGGAGAGGGGGGTGTATCCTGTCATGAGGCCTAGATGATGCCATTACTGCAAAAGAGGCAAATGATACTTCAACCGAGGGATGGGATACTCGCAGATTCTTGATAACCTTTGATACAAGAATACTGGCCCCCCGCTTGCGACCCACTTGCCCCCACTTACAAACATGCTCCCATTAAAACCAGAGAAGTAACTCTTCGCACACCGACTCCGTTCAACAATGCTGATATCAAGTTGCTAAAATCAGCAAAAAGGAAAGCGGAGACATTATGGAGGAGAACTAGACTTGTAAAAGACTGGGAGTCGTTCAAAGAAAAAAGAAATGCATTGAATTTGCAGCTGAGTCACCTCAAATCAGAAGATCTGCGAGTCAAAATCAAAGATTCTAATGGTGATGCAAAGAAGTTGTTCAAGTTACTGAACTCAAGTCTGAACAGAAAACAGGAACTACCTCTCCCACCACATACAAATGAAATTGATTTGGCAAATGATTTTAATAAGTTCTTTGATGAGAAGATTAAAACACTAAGGTCCAAGTTGGACTCTACGGATAGTGATGCTGTTGACAATATCGAAACTGCCCCTCATACACTGCGAAACTTCAGAAGCCTATCTCAGAGTGACATAAAGAAACTGATCAGGGAAATGCCGGTTAAACACTGCCAACTTGATCCTATTCCAACGTGGCTTTTGCTTGAATGCATTGATGAATACCTCCCAATTATAACCAATATTGTCAATAAGTCACTCACACAGGGAGAAATGCCCCTTGAGCTGAAACATGCTCTTGTAAAACCTCTGTTGAAAAAATGTGGATTGGATCTAATCAAAAAGAATTATAGACCAGTGTCAAATCTTTCCTTCCTTGGCAAACTAATTGAATGTGCGGTTATCAAACAATACATAGACCATCTTACTGCAAACAACCTGGATGATGAGAAACAGTCAGCTTACAGAAAATTCCACAGCACTGAAACCCTCTTGACCAAGATACATGATGATATTATGTTGAATATGCGCAAAGGTGAGGTAACAATGCTTGTCATGTTGGACCTTTCAGCTGCTTTTGACACTATTGATCACAAAATTCTACTGAAACGTTTAGAAAACAGATACGGTGTTAAAGATTCCGCGCTGTGCTGGTTCAAGTCATACATTTCTGACAGGTCACAGTCAGTGATCATTAATGACAAAACATCGACCAAACTGCCACTCAAATTTGGGGTTCCTCAAGGTTCAAAATTAGGACCAATCCTATTTAATTCATACATCGCTCCACTTAGCGAAGTGGCAGCAAAAAATCAAGTCAAAGACCAAAAGTATGCCGATGACGAACAACTCATTCTCTCTTTCAAACCAACTTTCTTAGATCAGAAAAATGCGGTAGTCAAAATGCAAAAGTGCATTGCTGAAATCAGGGAATTTCTCCATGAGAATAAGCTTTGTAACAATGGAGAAAAAACGGAACTTCTACTCATTGGCAGTCAACACCAACTAAATAAACTTCAAATATCGTCAATCCATGTTGAAAATGTCAAAATTAATGCAGTCGATCATGTTAGAAATCTGGGTGTAATCTTTGACAAAAACATGACCATGGAAAAACAAGTCAACAAAATGTGCCGGAATGCCTATTTCAATTTAAGAAATATTTCAAAAATCCGGAAGTCATTGGACAAGGAAACCTGCAAAACAGCTGTCAATGCTCTTGTGACTCCTCACCTAGACTATGGAAATGGTCTTCTGTATGGAACATCAAGTCGCTTATTATATAAACTTCAAGTGGCCCAAAACTCTGCAGTTCGACTCATTGAAAAATTGAAAAAGCATGACAGTGTAAGCCAGCATAGGAAGCAGCTACATTGGTTGCCAATTCCGGCTAGAATACAATTCAAACTCATGTTAACAACTTGGAAAGCAGTAAACGGACAAGCTCCCTTGTATATTCAAAAGATGATTCAGCCAAAATCTGAACGAAACTTTAATCTGAGAAGCAATAACAAAATGCTATTAAATGAACCAACCTCCTTCAACAAAAACAAATATGAGGACCGAGCCTTCTCGTATGCCGCTCCAAAACTGTGGAACAAACTCCCAGAGATCGTCAAGGCCTCTAAAACACTTGAAGGCTTCAAGAGAAATCTTAAAACTTACCTGTTTACCAGTTTCTACAAATAAATCGATCATGCACAAGCGCTAGTGAGCAGTTTACTGGAATTAGCGCTATATAAATGCTTATTATTATTATTATTATTATTATATCAAGGACCAGGAAAAGGTACTGAAGGAGTACTTCTTTAAATTTTGTCTCTTACAACAGTAGCGGACTTGGGAAGAACAAGTGGGAATATATTATACATTTTAATACTTCTAGTCATTTTGTTAATTTTCCATATTTTGGTTTTTATTGTGAGCTCTGGCAGCAAAGTGAATTCTAATGTATTTATTATATTAGCTAATAAACATATACCATACCATACCATACCAAAAACCAACAAAATTCCATTGACATGAAACTGTGAAGGATTTGTTTTCACTGTTTGTTGTTGATAATTATACCAGCCAATTCGATTCGCTTGTGGGCATGTTGTCATGCTCTTCAGCTGCACATCATACAGAGCTGTCAGACCAATAGCTGAACCAGCATGACCTCATGCTGTTGGTCTGTGGAAAAAAAAAATACCGTGCAAGCACGTAAACCGCAGTCGTTGTTATAGGCACAATTTTTTTGTAGGCGTAAGGCTGGGCCGGCATGAGCGAGAGCGAGTATGACATGTACATATGCTGTTTGGGATTTTTGTCGTTGGGAGTCAGCCCACTAAGTCAGGAATGAGCATGTTCTCTGGACACTGCCTCAGTGCCTCAGTTTATCAAGTGAAATATCAATTTCCCTAAAAGTTCTAAGTATGATGCTTTGGCGGTTAACCTTCTAAAAGGGGGAATAGGGAGGCAGGTACTTCCCCCCCCATATTGGACCCTCCCCCCTTATGATAAGTGTCATTTGTGTTAAAACAACAATAATTCTTGAGTGCTCAGTACCCCCCCCCTCCAATTATATTCTTTTTGTCAATTTAATTAAGCTTGCTTTGTGTAATTTGGCCATAGTTTTATAGTTTTTTAAAAATCAGAATTGTATGCAATATCATCTTGAACACTTATCATTCACTGTGGAAAATTCTGAGTGGAATATATACAAAAATTTCATGTACATGTGATTTTTTTGAAAATTAATACTTGTAATAATCCTGTCGTGTTTGGATCATATTACATGTTATTCGATTTGCCGTTAATTTAAGAAACCTAGAGTATGATTTAACAGTTTTTAATAAACCATTTTTGGGTGTGTATTGCATTTGGGGTTGAAAATTACTCTGAGTGAAAGCCAAGTGGTGTCAATTACTGAGGGTTCCGAAAGTGCAATGTGATGACATTTTTACAACACAGACTCCTGATAAGGCCTTACACAGTAACTGTTTGTGTTGGTTTTGAGACTTATTCTATGCAGTGTTTGGTAAAACTATAACTTACATTCTACCACGAAGAAACTAGAGCTGCTTTTGCTATTTATTTATGCATAGTAAAGTGGCAGTCATTGAATCTTTATTTTCAAATCAACAGTGTAAAAATAAGAGGTCATGCAGCTGATGCAGGAGGTTGGGGGGGGGGGCTGGGGCAAGTAGAGCAACCCCCCCCCCCCTTCATCAAACAAGAATGATCTAAGATGTGGAGTTACAACAACACTATCTACCTACCTAGCCATCAATCTATCGAAATATCCATCTGTCGGGATGGGTGACTGGGGCCCTACATCCTGTATTTATGCACTCGGTAGATCAATTAGGACAGGGTGATGATACAGTAATGATGCAAAAGATGAAAGCGCTGTCTAACATAGGTTTAGGTGACCAGGCCAGAGCTGGATTTGAACTTGGGACACAGTTATAGGATGGCGTGAGTGCTACCAACTGAGCAAGTCCCATCCCACTGGTCATCTACCTATCGATCTATCTATCGCTCTATCAATCTATCTATCTATCTATCTATCTATCTATCTATCTATCTATCTATCTATCTGTCTATCTATCTATCTATCTATCTATCTATCTATCTATCTATCTATCTATCTGTCAATTTATCTATCTACCTATACAGGGGGGAGGTTTTTGGTCTAGTGGTAGCGTGCTGGGCTGCCAATCACTGGGTCCCAGGTTTGAATCCAGCTCTTGCTGGGTCACCTAGGCTTATGTTGGACGGCTGTTTCAATCATCCTTCACCTCATTGCCGTGTCCTTCCCCTGTCCTAATTACCTGCCAAGTGCATAAATAAAGGACATAAAGCCCCAATCATCAGTCATCTATCTATCTATCTATCTATCTATCTATCTGGATAGACGATTGGGGCTTTATGTCCTGCATAAATTTGTGCAATTGGTCAAGCTAAAGATTTGATATGACAGGTAGGCTAATAAGGACAGGAGAAGGACACAGTGCTCAGTGAAATAAATGATTATCAGATTATTGAAACTGCCATTCGTTCATGGGTCAAAAGGATTGGGCCAGAGTTGGATTTGAACCCAGGACCCTTGTTATTTGTTAACTTCAGAAAACACAGTTGACTCAGAACTCAAATGCAACATTATAAACATGTGAAGAAGCCAGCCAATTTTTAGTTGGGGAGCCAGTGGGCCAAAATGTGGAAAATCGTAGGGCCCGTCGGACAACATCACAAATTTGGTACCATTTTGTAGCCAGAAACTTGCCCGTCAAAATTCAGGTTGTTGTACTATCAAATTATGGTATAGGTTTTGAGATAAATGCGTTACCATGGCAACGATGTGCTATTTTCAACAGATTTCTGGGAAACGGTAATGGTATCTTTCTTTTTATGTGGAGGACTGTACAATAATCACAGCATTTTCATATTTGGGAATATTAACAAAACCACAAACAGTTGCAAACCCAAATCTGCAGTCTCCATCACTCGAGACATTAAAGTAGCAATAAAAGGGCAGAGGGCAAACCACAAAAATACTTAGGAGATAAGGCTCCAAAACCACGGGGTAGACATGCCTAGTACTGCAAGCACATTCCATTGAAGGGCATTATTACCCAACTCTCCACCTCCACACCATATGTGGCATGTCACTGGCAACCTCAGATTGACAATTTATTGGTTTGTTTTCCCACATTATGACACATGACAGATAAGCACGGGTGCACTGTCAAGGATTTGCTGTAAAAACTTACTTGTTCTTGTTTATTGTGATAGTTCACCTTGCCTAAGGTGGAGATCCACATTTCTGTAGTCTTTCTGAACTGACAGCTTATACAGTCTGTCTTGAGATTACATATACTGGATACATGTTGACTGATAGGCCTGCAGGAGCGTGGCCGTGGGTTCCCAGGGACTGGAACCGAAGATGTGGAGATTCTTGGAAATGTTTAAGCTAAATAATTCCAGTCATTTTTGACAGTGTACATGAGATTCTTGGTAACAATCATATCCAGGTAAGGTACATGCCTGGAAACCTGCCATACTCGAGATAAGGGCAAAATAAAGGCACGGCCAAAGTTGCCATGGCACACGTGCACCACAAATCATGTTATGTGTGACGAAGTCCCCAGCAGCCAGACAGGAATGTGATGACATTCCTGACATACCATTGAGGACTACAGTACCGGAGTCCTATTGCATAGGACTGCGGTAAAAACTGAAGGATACATAGTTATTGCAAGGATAACAAAAGTGAAACAAACATGATGCACTTAGGGAAATTAGTGAATGAACATTCATAAATTCAGAGTATACAACCAAACATCTCAGACCATCCATGTTGGTATTCAAAATTTAGCTCTTTTCAGGCCTGTTCAGCCATCATATTCATATAACTGTACAACTTGATTTGGCTGAGTTACAGAGAACCGCGAATTCGCAAATGTAGAGAATTATCCTTAAAATATCAAAACTTCAAGGGCCGGGGGGCACCTCTATGAAAATTTACACGTAGCATTTTTTCCATAACATGCATGATTTGAGAGGGTGGCCCTTGAAAAATTCAAACTTTTTTTTTTACCGTGCATTTGAGGGCCACCCTAATCTAAGGGTCATTCCATCTCAAATCAACCAATGGTCCCCACCTCACCTTCTCCGATTTTAGTTAAACTAGCCACAGATCAAGAACACAATATGGAAGGAATTTGTGTGAAATTTCAAAGTTGTTTCTCAAAAATTGAGCAAGTTGTGGCCAATTGAAGATTAAAAATGTGGTCCGAAAATCGGAAATTGTCCATTTCTAAAAATTTAATATCTCTTTTGTTTGTTCATGTAACAATCTGACAAAGCCCATGTACTTACATATGACCATATTGTAAATTGTAGTTCAAGAATTTTTAACCCAGAAGAATTTGCCACTCTTCCAGAATGTTTTAAATGTGTGTGATTTATCACACCGAATTCCAGATTTCAATAATTTCTATCTCCCTCAAGTGACTTTCAAAATGTCAAATATTCCGCACATATGTTCCTTGGGGTGATTAGAATTAGTAAAAATAAAATTGCTTCACTAGGTATTGATGGCAGCGATTTATACCCCGCACAATTTTGAAAAAATTGAAATTTACCATTTTTGGGAGAAAAATTTCACCATGTGGGATAGGTAGCACAAACTGCTGACGCATTTCATAAGAAAGCATACGAGAAGGGCTTTTGATTGATATGAGCCACGTTTTGTGTATATGAATTTTTAATTGTGAAATTTCATTTTGTATTTTGGTCGTTTACACCTTTTCAACATTATGTTTGGATTTCAAATGACAGCAAAATCATGTGGGATGATAAATTTGAGTTTGAATGTTGGCTGAAACTTATATTTCAACCAAGGTCTTCAATTTGATGTCACATCTTACCTGTGAATTTCCTTTAGTAACTGTCTACTAAAATTCTTTGGGAGAATAATTATCTAACAGGAAAAATTCTGAAATTTCAAAAGCTCATGCAGGACAGGTGATATGATTTTATCATTTGGAAAAATAGTAGGTCCTCACAAAAAAACCAAAAAAATTTGTTAAGGGTTGCTTTAAAAATTTTTTTAACGTTTTTGAGGGTATCCTAGTTAATTATTGGGGAAAGTGCAATTTTACCTAAGATAAAGATGGACAGCTGACAAAATTATTTTCAAATTTTATGCCTTGATCAAGGGCTTTTATCTAAATTTAATTGGAAACTTCATGGTTTTGTATTTTATGCTTTTGCCATTTATGGTCATTATTGTCAGTGTCATGCTGATAACTTACTGGATTTGACAACCACAGAATGTAACACACTTGTCATATTTGGTTCTAAATTAAAGTTCATAGTATGGACAAAGTATATATCCATCTATTTTCATTATATGACATGTCCCACATGGCATAAACTGATTTTAAAATGTGTGAAATTTTTTAATTATTTTGCATTGTTATGATACAAGATAATTGTACTTGAATGTACTAATTTAGCATATTTGGTATTGGGTAAAAATCCTAAATCAAGGCAATACTTATATCCTATTTTTGCAACCATATAAGTGGTCCAAAATGATCTTTTGATCATTTTATATCTGCATAATTACAGCCTAAATGACTATATTTAAAGCTTGAATATGAAAAAGAAAAATTCATATACACAAGACGTATCTTATATGAATCAAAAGCCCTTTGCATATATTTTCACGTGATATGCATGTGTTGTTGCTATGACCTATCCCACATTGTGATTTTTCACTCCGAACATTGGTAAATTTGATTTTTTTTAAATTTGAGCTTAGTCTGTATCACAGCAAACGTCAGCCAGGGACATAAAATCAATGTTACCCTTTCTTCTCACCCCAAAGAACAAATTCGTAAAGTATCTTCAATTTTGGAAGTTTTCTGACCGAGTGGGAAATTATTGAAATTTTAGTTTTAGTGTGATAAACCTTCCAACTTTGAAAATTTGTGGAAGGTCATCAAACTTTTTTTCAGCAACTTGCTTTCAGCCATTTTATTTATTGAGATATCAAGCATTTATTTATAATATTTTAGGGCATTATCTTGAGAAATCAATAAATGACAGCAATTTCTAGATGGGACAATTTTCAATTTTCGGTTCTAATTTTCAAACTTCAATCGGTCAGTACTCTCTCAAATTTGCAGTTAAAGAACTGATATTTTGCATACATTCATTCCATATATAGTTCTTCAAATGTGGGCAGTTTCGTGAAAATCTGAGATGGTGAGGTGGGGCACTTTTCAAATTTTGGTTGATTTCATGTGGAATGACCCCTAAGCGTTTTTTTTACCTATTTATGATTCCTTTAATAATCATATGAGGTCAAAGTTTAAGTGAGTATAACCACATTATAGCATTCATTGAGACCTTTCATTTGGTGTACAACAAGCCCATGCAGAAAAAGCCTACTACACGATGGGCCTGAAATCATGCATTTCTGCTGAAATTTTGAGAAATACAGATATGTTTGGGTCAAGTAACCCTGACCTTGTTTTGACCATACAGAATACATTTGCTTCAATTCAAATCACAATGTCCTCTGATGTATGCAAATGGAATTTAGTGGTAAAATCTATGAAAATAACATAGTAGGGATTCTAGGGAAACTTTCTTTCTGCGAAATTAAAAAAAAAGGCAAATTTGTAATGAATTTTTTTTACTGATTTATGACTCCAGTAATATGCAAATTAGGTCAAAAGTCAAGTGAGCTTCAATAAATTATAGTATTAATTGAGACCTTTCATTTTGCAGAGGCACATGATGATAAATATATTCCCTGCATTGACTGCTTCCCAAAATGATCCATAATATTATCACAGTAATGCAGGGGGCCTCCGGCCAGATTAAAGCTGTCATTTCAGTTCTCTGTTGATCCAAATATCTGACTCCATTTCAAATTAGCTTACTTAGTCCTTTCTACTCATAGTACAACAGACAGTAAAAGTTGTGGTTCATTCTCAGTGGTATCTCTCTCCAATCCTGTTCCCAAAACCAATCTGATTCTTTATTCCAAAAACATTCAACTTTATCAAATTCACAACATTGCAATAATTGGGCCTTTGATTAAGGCCAATCACAGACAACCATATAATGTATTAAAATGAGGGCCCAGTCATGGGTGACCTTAACCAAAGGCTGGGCAGAGGGGTAAATGGGTTGTGCCCTCAAATCAAAGTAGACACATTAATTGGGTTCAGTAACCTGACCTTAGCCTCCATTAATTGCCTAATTTAAGTAAAGCTTCAAACAGTTTACATAAAGACTTAAAAGGTAAAATAAACCAATATCCTTAATTCAATTAACCAACATTACATTCATCAAAGACATTCTACATTCCAAAATGTGCACCAGTCATTCTTTCTAGGCTGTTATTAGATGCAGCTTGACACTATTCCAAACAATCAATTTAAAGCATATTGCTGGCCATTGTCAGAGGGACATGCAAACATGGCCCTAGACAATGGTCAGTCCAGATGGCTGTTCTATTACACAAAGATAAAAGTTTAAGTAAAATTAAGTTTCAGTAATTAAAGGTAAAATACAGTCTTTGGTCAGTAAAAGTAAAACAGTATTAAAAGATAGCACAATATCATAAAATGATATGTCAAACTTTACAATTTGATGTACAACAAGCTCATGTAGAAAATGCTTATGACACAATTAGCCTGGAATAATGCATTTTCGTTGAAACTTTGAGAAATGTGGCTGTCAAGTTTGGATTATATGAATTTTAACCTTGTTATGACCTGTATTGCATAAATTTGCATAATATTAAATAACAACATCCTGTAATGTATGCACATGAGATTTAGGAATAAAATCCATAAAATAATATAGCAGGGAATCTTTCTTTCACATGAAAAAATACATGTAGGTAATGTTTTAGTCATTTTTGACATACTTATGACTCCTGCAATATGCAAATGAGGTCAAAGGTCAAGTGATTATCAATAAATTATGATATTTACTGAGACCTTTTATTTGATGTACACCATGCTCAGTAGAAAACGCATATAACACAATTAGCCTATAATAATGCATTCCGTTGAAATTTTGAGAAATATGGCGTGTCAAGTTTGGGTTATGTGACCTTTGACCTTGCAAAGACCTGCATTGCATAGATTTGCATAAAATTGAATGACAACATCCTTTAAGGGACCGTTCAGAATTTATGACTGCGGGGGGTGGGAGTTTTGGCCGAGGGGGTACTAACTTTTCACACGTGTTTCAAGGGGGGGTTTTAATTTTTGACAACACTTCCAAGGGGGGGTAAGAAATTTTAACAAAGAAAAAATTTTGAAAAATACATATTACATATGAACTCCTTTTATTTAGACTTTTTTATGCGCAAAAGTCAGCGAAATGACGCGAATCTGTACGCGTGGCTGAGTATAACAGTATATATGTGTGTATTGCTTTGTATGTCGTCGGGGGGGTACTAAAAATCGCATGAATCCTAGGGGTGGGGTACTAAAAATCCGCATGAAACTCAAGGGGGGGTATCAATTCTTGACTTGAAGTTCCAGCAAAACTCCCACACCCCCAGTCATAAATTCTGAACGGTCCCTAATGTATGCTCATGAAATTTGGGAGTCAGATCTATTAAAATCATATAGCAAGGAAACTGTTTTTCTTTCAAATCGAAACAAATTGGTGATTTTTTATTGATTTTTGACCTATTTATGACTCCTGTAATATGCAAATGAGGTCAAAGGTCAAGTGGGTCAAGTGGGTGTAATTAGATTACAGAACTCAATGAGACCTTTTGTTTGGTGTGTCATATGCCTCTGTAAAAAAAAGCCATATTCTGATTCCCGACATTTACCCAGAAATGGCTATATCTTAAATATAACCGACCTGTTCATGGTGTTTCATATCCAAAATGGCCTTCAAAGAAGATTTAAGTATACCATTGAGACTTCTGAAACCAAGGAACCTGACTCATGGCAAAATATGGACTAAAAAAGCAAGCGAAATGGCTGAAAATATGCTATTTCATAAAAGCCGGAGTGGTCCGGCACAAGTTGCATGTCACAAAATTTTTTTGCACCAATTTTCATTGTTTGGCCATAGCCAACTTTCTATACCACTGGCATATTGAAATTCCAAAAAAAGTTTTTTTCAGCCCACCCTAACATTACATTCACGGTCAACATTAAACCATTGGCAACATTACACCCATTGGCAACATTACACCCATTGGCAACATTACACCCACTGGCAAAATTACACCGTACGGCAACATTACACCCATTGGCAACAATAAACCATTGGCAACATTACAACCATTGGCAACATTAGACCCATTGGCAACATAACACCCATCGGTAACATAACACCCACTGGCAACATTACACCCATTGGCAACATTACACCCATTGGCAACATTACACCCACTGGCAACATTACACCATTGGCAACATTATACCCTTTGGCAACATTACACCCACTGGCAACATAACACTGCATGGCAACATTACACCCATTGGCAACAATAAACCATTGGCAACATGACACCCATTTGCAACATTACACCCATTGGCAACATTACACCCATTGGTAACATAACACCCATTGGCAACATTACACCCATTGGCAACATAACACCCATTGGCAACATTACACCCATAGGCAACAATACACCATTGGCAACATTTCACCCATTGGCAACATTACACCCATTGGCAACATTAAACCATATGGCAACATTACACCCATTGGCAACCTTACACCATATGGCAACATTACACCCATTGGCAACATTACACCCATTGGCAACATTACACCATTGGCAAAATTATACCCATTGGCAACATTACACCCACTGGCATCATTACACCATTGGCAACATTATACCACCCAGAGAATCTACCCTGGACGAATCCTTCCATGGTCGCTCATTATCATAAGATTTTGCGTCACAGCGTCATAGCCAATCAGCGCCCAGGATTCTTGTTCACTTCAAATGTTTAACGGCGATTTGCGTAAAAACTATTCATTTGCCAGAGACGTAAGACCTATCATTTTAAAGCTCTTAGATAGATCTATCTATTGCAGTAGGTCTCGTATATGTACGACTTACGCAAATGCGTATTTAGACGTAATCGGCCACATTTGCATAACTTGTGTTAAGGTCTGCTCATTGGTCACCTTAGGGGGTGTGTCTGATTTAATCACTGAAGGCTTTGCTGAAGTGCATTATACCCATTGGCAACATTACACCCACTGGCAACATTACACCGTATGGCAACATTACACCCATTGGCAACAATACACCATTGGCAACATTACACCCATTGGCAACATTACACCCATTGGCAACATTACACCAATTGGCAACATTACACCATACGGCAACATTACACCCATTGGCAATATTACCCACTGGCCCCATTAAACCATTGGCAACATTACACCCATTGGCAACATTACACTCATTTGCAACATTACACCCATTAGCAACATTACACCCATTGGCAACATTATACCCATTGGCAACATTATACCCATTGGCAACATTACACCATTGGCAACGTTACACCCATTGGCAACATTACACCCATTGGCAACATTAGACCAATTGGCAACATTACACCCATTTGCAACATTACACCCATTGGCAACATTACACCCATTGGCAAGATTACACCCATTGGGGTATCCCCACCCTTAAGGGACACCCCCTAGGACTACCCCCAGGAGGCACCCCCTTATCTAACTATCTTTTTTTCTATCTATCTATGAAGGTGTCAAAAGTATTAATTGCCGTCAGTTGCTAATTGCTATCTTGAGTAGTGTCACAGAAGTGTCAAACATATTTGCCAATCCAATTGAACAGTTAAATACAGTTGACAGAGCCGGAGAGTCTTTAAAGAATAGCTCAGTCAATTGACCAGAATAATATTAAGCAACCCATTTGGGGACTCTTCACCAAAATACACAAGATGGCGCTCATGGTGATTCGTTGCTAAGGTAAACATGATCAGAGAGCCATTTGTGTGAGAGCTGCTTCAGGTGGCAGATGAATTAGTGTAAAAATAAAGATATAGACAATCCCAGTTGAGCAAATGGAACACTTTCTCGCATCTACAATGCTCATAGTGCAAGTGTGTAGAATTGTAGCGGAAGTGAGTCATGACAAAGACACATCAAAAGATTCAGTACCGTAATATGGGGTGAATTGGGACAGAATTGGCAGTTTTTCTGTCATAGCATGGTCAAAAATTGATCTAGAAACCAAAATTTGGTGTCAAATTGTGTCTGACAACAGGGTCTAACTATCCCTTGGAGCTTGATATGATATCTTAAAATCCCAATGCTCCAGGCTCAGAAAACCACTGTCCCAATTCACCCCTAACTTTGGTGTGAATCGGGACACTGCATTATCTCCACAATCAATACTCTCTACCTTCTTTGAGTGACTGCTAGTTGCGAATAAATATTAGAAAACATATTCTACAAGCCAAAAATTTTATTTTGAGGAAACTCTGAAATTAATTTCATTGATAATATGCATATTTTTAAAATGCAATAAATGACAGAAAACTAATTGAAAAATCGATTTTATAAAAACAATTCTAGTAATTGGTGATTCTGGACTAAATCCACTGTAAATGATGCCAAGTTCAATAATATTAAATAAAAAGCCAAGCTGGTACAATCATTCAAATGAAAATTAGTAGGGTTTTTGGGCTAAATCTTGAAACTTTGCCATTGACCTGGATCTGAACCCATGACCACACCTACGACATCCCATGCCCAGCCTGTAATTATGGTCTCTGACAACCATTTTAAACTGATTTCAAAGTTTACTGCAAGTTTGGTTGCAGTAGTATTTGTACTTTTTATGGTACAGGTAAAGTTTTGACCAGCATGTAAAAATGTTATTTCAGCGGGGCTGAGTTTTAGGTGCTGCAGCTCCTCATCGCCTACAGTTAGAAATACAAAATTCCATCGGAATATGCGCTGGTATGTGTACTATACATGTGCCAAAAATCAAATTCCTGAGGCAATTAGAAATAGCTATTTTTTTAGCAAATACAACATTTTCCTGTTCTGTCCCGATTCACCCCAGTGTCCCGATTCACCCCATGTTACGGTACTATACCAAATAAAAATGTGCCAAAAATCGCATTTCTGAGTAAAGGGGGAGTTTATCCTTTTTTGAAGAAATAAAGGGTTTCCTGGTTCGATCCCTATTCACCCCCTTGTCCCTATTCACCCCATATTACGGTATATATAATCCTAGGTATATAATGCATTTACATAGGTATACATCAGTCTAGTGAAAATGAGAACAGCATGCTGCTGGGTCATTCCACACCAAATCAACCAAATTTCCGAAAATCTCCAGCATGACCGTCTCCGATTCCATTCAAACTTTCCACATTACAAGAACATTATCAGGAAAGAGCAAATCCATAATTGCAGGACGATAGCTCAAATATTTTTGGAGTTATGATCAAATGAATTGTGAAAAATTGAAAAAAATATCAAAAATTGTCCATTTATAAAAGAGCTATCAAACTTTCAATATGGTCCTAAACTTTTTGATTTTTTTTTTCAATGTATAAGGTACCCAAAAGTAATAAACAGAAGCAGAGAAATGGCTTTCCATGAAATTGCCTGTCCCACAAAAATTTTCAAAGTTGACTGATTTATCACACCAAAATCCAATATTCATGATTTTTTTTGGCAACCTTAAATACATCCCAAAACGTTCACGCTTTGTATGGTATTACTTTACTACATAGAGCATAAGTACAATAAGTATCAATGTTCCAAAACCTGTGGTTATTGATATACAGTGTGTTTAATTTATGAATTTCACAAAACAACCCATTTTCAAGCAAAAAAACGACCATGTGGCGTAGGTGATACAGAAAAGACAACTACATGGCATAAAAGAACTTGGAATGACCTTTAAAATGATATATAGAAATATGTGTGTATTTGAGTCTTTCATTCTGAAAATCAGCACTCAAGTTGAGTTTTTTTTCATCTTTGAGAATTTGTTTATTTTTTTGCAAATGGAGAAAAATGTGTGTAAGTGGATTGTAGTAGTCATGTAACAAGACAAAAGTCATTTCCAGTCATGTAAAAAAATTAATAGTAAGAATTTGTTGTGTGAAATAACACTTTCTGAACTTTTTAACTACTTGTCTCCTGGGATGAAGCAAAAAATGTTTGCAACCTTTTCTCAGTACTTCAATCATCGTACAATGATAAAAATTGAATTTATAATAAATGCCCAATTAAAAACAATATCAAGTTAACATAGGTGAACTGAGGCTTCAGTGGGGTAGCTACCAAATATATTACATATGAAACTGTTTTTAATTTGCTAAAATTGTATTTTTTGCCAGCAGCTAATGATAAGTCACTGATTTCAACAATTATAGGGTCAACAGGCTACCAACATTGATGTCTGTACCTTTTGATATCCGGAAACATCCAAACAATGCCTTGAGATGTCTATAAAATTACTAAGATACAAATCACCATCTTAACAAAATGCCAGCTCTCGGTTTTTCTATTAGGTTGTTCAGCAGGTGTGGTAGCACTTACAGCAAACTTTTTTTTAGCTACTTGAAAAACTTCTGTGATGAAGTGTAATCCATTCGAAATATAAAAAAAAGAAAATTAATAAATCATATTATGTGTATTTTTCCCTGTTGTAAAGTCTCGTGTGGTAGTTCTTGCTGCTAAATATATAATTGCAGTAGCCAATTGATAGGTCTCATTTACATGAGATGAATACGGTTGTTAGACGCCTTTCATCAATATGACCTCTACTAAACAATGAATTTATCTTTTATGATTTAGGCCCAATGAAACCTTTTGAGAATATTGATTTATTGACAATTTTAGTTCATTTATTTCCAAAAATTGTCGTCCGGAACAAGGAAAACTCATTAATAAGTATTAATATAACAAAATACAATATGTAATGTGTGATAAAATACTCATCCGTCAATTTTTGAAATTTTTGGTCAAATCAAAAATGACTCAACTTGAATGTGGATATTCAGTATGAAGAACTCAAATACACACACATTTCTATACATCATTTTAAAGCTCTTTCCAAGTTCTTTCATGCTGGGTACTTGTTTTTTCCATATCACCTACGCCGCATGGCCATTTTCTGGCTTGAAAATGAGTTATTTTGTGAAATTCTAAAATTCAGAGTACAATATATTAATAACCAGTGGTTTTTGGACAATGATACTTATTTTACTCATGCACTATATGGCAAAGAACTACCATGCGAAATATGACGGTTTTCTGATCTGTTTAAGACAGGCAAAAAACCCCCTGAATATTGGATTTTAGTGTGATAAATCAATCAACTTTGAAAATTTCTGTTCGTCAGGCATTCTTGTGGAAAACCACTTTACTGCTTTTACAAATTAGTTTAGGGTGTTACTGGCATTGCATAAAAAAATCAATAAGTTCAGGTCCAAATTTGAAGTGCAATGACAATTTTACAAATGGACGTTTTTCAGTATTTTTTCCAATTTTTCAAACTTCTTTTTGTCATAACTCTGAAAATAATTGAGCTATTGCCCTGTAATTTTGGATTTGCTCTTTCCTAATAATGTATTTGAAACGTGGAAAGTTTGAAAGGAAATCGGAGGTGGTCATGCTGGGACCATTTGTTGATTTTGCATTGAATGACCCTGCTGCCATCTGCCACAAAAGTTAGTTTTGTATGCTGTAGCATTGCAGCTCCAAATAAATAGTTCCAATTTCATGGTACATTCACAAAGTTTCTATTCAACATTGAGGTAAACCAGAGTAAGACTCAGCAATCACATTCCCAAAGGAAGTAGACAAGGCCATCAGCATACTCAGAAACAGCCCTGGTTTCTACCAGACAAAATTTTGTGAGTTCCTATCAGCCAGATTATGTGGACCGCTCACAGAGCTCGCGGAATTGCACACTTGCCACTAGGTGACAACACCTGACAGCAGTATGTTCTGATCTGACAAGGCTGGAAAAGCAATGGCAATGAAACAGTGGTCAACTTGTAGACAGGGTATGCATTGTAAATACTAACTATGTATATAAGTGTAACGCATGATATTGTGCCATTGCATTAATGCTAAACATCCTCAAGCAAATTGCTTGTGGAGGCATGAATTCTCATCCGATGAGAGGAAAACATATTGGGTCTTGAAGGCTGATATGAGAGGCATCTGGGATAACAATGGCAGCCGATTTACTCTGCTGTAGTCGGAGTTAGGTAGTATGGGTCAAAGTCTTTGATAACTAAGTGAACCACCCTTCCCTATTAAATAACATTGGGCCTGTGGTTCACTTACTTAACAAAGACTTTGACCCATACCTGACTCCAACTACAGCAAACAAAATTGGCTGCCATTGTTATCGAACATGCCTCGCATATCGGCCTTTATGACCCAATATGTTTTCCTCTCATCGGATGAAAATTCATGCTTCTACAAGCAGTTTTACTGAGGATGTTTAGCATTGATGCAATGGCACCATTTCATGCGTTTTACTTACTTACAGACGGCACTGTAATAGTCCTGAAATAGTATGAATGTTCAAAATGAAAGAAGAAACATTGACCAACCTTTTTACACGGCAAGATGACTCCTACATGCTCCTGGGCTGATGATTCTTCCATAATATGTATATATATATATTGCATTCCTTCTTTCTAATATTGCTAAACAGACAACCAGCTCAAGTCCTGGTTACACCTATCAAACCAGGCCAGTGAGTCAGTGACCCAGTTGCTCTGTCTGCATTCCTGGGTGGTGGTCTATTTTTGTTTGTCTTAATTCATCAAAACTGTAGCAGCAGCTGCTGATGTTGTGCATGCTCAGTGTTACAGGGTTCATGACAATGTTTTCTTCCACACCTCTAATCTTTTGGAGCCAAGGGCTTTCTCAACAAGCCAAATTCTAGGACATCCCAGCCCTGGATTGCACAGTGCAGCACTCCAGCTGCATCAGATCCCGCATCAGATGCTGTAGTAATCAGTAAAGCAATCGGCTACACTTGTACATGTTCCCTGATGGACTTTTCTGGTACTCACAGATGTGTAAATCATAAGCATTGCTTTCTCAGTCATGTCTGAATTTGACAGAGAGACAGCTTGACAGCCACTTTAATGGACAATCAGTTAGATAGACATAGACAACCAGACTGACAACCAGAGAGATAGATAGATAGATAGATAGATAGAAAAATAGATGGATGAATGGATGATTGGGGCTTTACATCCTGTATTTATGCACTTGGTAGGCTAATTAGGACAGGGGGAGGACACGGCAATGAGGCGAAGGATGATTGAAACAGCTGTCCAACATAGGCCAAGGTGACCCGGCAAGAGCTGGATTTGAACCCTGGACCCAGCAATTGGCAGCCCAGCATGCTACCACTAGACCAACCCTCCCCCTCCCCCTCCAAGATAAATGGATGGACTTTATATCCTGTATTTATGCATGCACCAGGCCAAAATAGCAGATGACCGGTTAAGAGATAGATCGATATAGATATGTTCTAACAACAGATATGCTTAATGCAGCTCTTTGACCCCTGTTTCCAAGCAAAATGAAATATTTCATTCCTCTCACCCTGTCATCTATCTGGCAATTCATCATTGCATCATGTTCCAGTCAATAAATGTCATGTGCTTACAGACGTTTTTAAGTTTTATTCTTTTAATATCATTTTACTTCTTTAATCAAAATTTTAAAGTTTATGTTTAAATTGATATAATAAATGATTACTGTCTATACATTTTAATTTTCCATGATTTTATAATTATTTATCTTATTTGTGGAGCATAGATATACTTCTTCTAACATAATTTTGTTTTATTCATCTTTTGTGTGCAGTATATTTATTTGTTTTCAATCAATGTTTCAATCAATGAATTAACCAATCAATCAACCAAACAGCTCTGTTTTGAATCTACCGATCAATCCATCAATAAATAAATCAATCAATCAATCAATAAATCTATCTATCTATCTGTCTATCTATCTATCTATCTATCTATCTATCTATCTATCTATCAATCTATCTATCTATCAATCTATCTATCTATACATACTTTTTGTTCTTACTCTTCTTTCTTTTCTTTTTTCTTGTCTTCCATTCTTTCTTTTCTTTTTCTTCTTTATTTTCTAATTTTTTCTTCCATTTCTTTATCTTCTTTCTTTTCTTTTCTTTTGTCTTTCTTTTCTTTCTTTCTGTTCTTTCTTTTCGTTTACTTTTTTTTCTTTTTTTTTTCTTTCTTTTCTATTTTGCCTTTCTTCTAATTCTTTTCTCTTCTTCTTTTCTTTTTTTATATATTATTTTCTTTAATTGTCTCTTTATTTCTTCATTTGTGACCTGCTTCACCAAAATGGGTTCAAAGTCGGCCTGCTATCATATTCAGTTGTGAAAATGACTTTGTTCTACTGGAATTTGGCTTTATAATGATGTTTCATTTGTCTTGATACCTCCACCCAATCCAAAAATATGGCACCTCAAACATTGATGATACGAAACATCGAACTTTGGGAAAATGGCATTTGAATTTCCCGCCATTACAATGAAAGAACTAGGAAAATCAAAGATGACGCCCAATTTAGATAATTCAAAATCAGTTTTTGGTTGAGATGGTCATAAATAATCAAAGCAAATTACTTTTGCCTAAACGTGGTACCAACAGCTAAAAATCATCAATATGTGACCTTTTGACACATTTTGCTCATTTCTGGAAAATACAGATCGCCTACTTTGAACTCATTTTGGTGGAGTAGGTCACATATATTCCGTTGCATTTTGTTTTATTTTGTTTATAGGAACAAGTTTTCCCTGTCAAGGATGCAGCCCATCCTGATATAGTAAATAATTAATAGATAATTTTCGAACATGGGCACACATGTATATAATGTTGTTATGTGCATATCAGTCCAGGATACTAAAAAATTTCCATAACCCAGATAACGTCTTGCTGATATGCAATTCAAAAAATATCTAATTACAAGATACTTGAACAATAACTCTTTATATATACTCATTCTAGGGCATGAAGGCCTGTCAATGTGTGTTTCGAACACTGCAATATTCTACATCACATTTAAAAAGAAAAATACTTTAATCAGTTCAAATTCCAAAATATTTTTATCAGTTGATTATTCAAAATATAAAAAAATAAGTGTTTCAAATTTTACCTATTTCCAATTCTATGTGTCAACAACTCTCAATTTTCACAATTCTATATTTTACATTTTCTTGCAATTTTTTGTTGTAACAACAAATGTATACATGTAGAGTAGGTCGGGGCAAGAAGCCCGGATTAGGTGAGAGGCCCCCCCAGGGTTATATCCAAACTTACATTTTTGGTGCATTTATCTATTGATAGGATTCAAGCTAGAAGCGTTTTAGGTGACGTCAGAAATTTTCAGGGCAAACAGCACCAAACCATAGTAGAAATTAAAGAAACAAAAAAAAAATGCATGGTTTTTGTAACTTTGACTAATTCTTAGAAAGGGGTTGTCAGAAATAACTTTGGAAATATTTTAAAGATATCTGTATTGATTCACTTTATGACCATCACATAAATATGATTTGGATCAGATTTTTCGCCTTTTAGTTCAAAATATAGAGGTCAAATTAAAATATGTGGGTTTGGGGCGAGAGGCCCCACATGATGTGGGGCTTGAGGCCCCCTTCACTGAGGGGTTGAAGCTGCTTCAGGAACCATTTAATAATGTGTGCTCTACCTTAAATTATGAAAGAGTAGCTAATTAAAATTTTAAAAAATTGGCCCGAAATTGAAACGGGGCACATAATATTAAAAAATAAAAGCATGAACAGAAAAATTCTGAAATTAAAAAAAAGTGAATAGGATGCCTCAAAAATGATAGAAGAACCCCAAGAAATAACTTTTAAGCTGAATGCGCTCGCAAAAAAAATTGCCATAGGATTATAATAGGGGGGCTTCTTGCCCGATGGTTGGGGTAAGAAGGCCATTTTAAATTTAAAAAAAAAAATGGCCGTAACTCCTTTATTAAAATTGGTAGACATTTGTTTCACTAGTTATTAGTAGAGTCAAGTGATCCCTTCCTGACAGCATAAGCATTCAAATAATTGCCCATACAAAGTAGGTCAAATCGCACCTCGAAGTTAAGGGGGGCCGCATGCCCCGACCTACTCTATATATACACTGCGTTCCCAATTATTATGCAACTATGCTTTTTTGCATTATCTCAGAAAGAAATAGCACTATTTGAATATTCTTTTCGCATAATGATAAGTGTACCATGAAGCTAATATCCTGCCAATTTTGTCCAATTCCATTGACTCAGTTAGGGAGTTATGCCATATAATGATGTTTTGTTCCCAATTATTATGCAAATTCTTGGAAAAGCATCGAAGGCCCTACTCCGGAGACGACACTCCTTTGTTACACCACAATTACGGTACCTGATATCAGACTGTTCATTAAAAAATATAATACCCAAAATTTTAAATGATGCACATTATGGAAAAGATGCACTCTGATAGTACATATGGTCTGAGTTTTTATATAAAAAGGGTGAGGGTTAGTATCCAATGAATTGCACCATGGAACACTCTTATATATGTTGTGCAAGATAGCGCATAAATGTTATCAATGTTACAAACAGAATACTTGAACAAAGCATAATCATTGTACCCACCATGTAGTAGCCTGTCATGCAAAATTTGTCAATCTATCTGACAACTATGTAGCACTATTTATCTGTGCACGGACATGAAATTTATAATAGTTAACAATATTTTCGCACTCTTATTGACAATACTTTATACAGTTATAAAGCTATGCAGCATAATTGAAATTAAACATTAATGGAATAGTAAGTAGGGGCAATAGGGGGCATGCATACCTCCAAGACCAATTGTATATATGTTTAGTTTAAACCATACTGCTACAATGTAAAGTGTGATATTCTTTGGTCAAAATAAACTAATCTGTCTGTTTGTCATTCTGTCTGTCTGTCATCTGTAGCTAGATAGATTTTCCCCATCACAATACGGCCTTTCATAATGGGTAATTCTTGTAATCAGTGCAACTATACATTGTAGAACAGGGTGCTACTCTGAGATTGCAGGTCACATGTCTGGGGAAAACTTTAAAAAAAAGATAAAATCAAAACACCAGGGAGGAATAACAAGAACCAGCTGTAGTCTGGTTCTAGGTCACAAAGGGCTGTTCAAGGTCAGAACTTTTACGAGTGTTTAAAGAGATTCTAGGCTCTATTTTATGACAAACATGATAAACACAAATGATACTAGAAGAACAATATTACTTGTAATGCTCAGAGAGGTGTAAATGCTTACCTGTCAACACAGCCCTTTTGTTCCAAAGCAAGTTATATGCATTGTAGTTATAACTTTCCACATTGCCACATGTCTTGCCTGCCAAGTAGAAAGTGCTGAAATGATGTCATTTGAAATCCTGCAGCTCACACTAGCTACATTAAGGGGAATCCCAATGGCTATATATACAAATCCCAATGGTTATATCTGAAAATACCAATTGTTATTTCTGCTATATCCTAATTGTTATTTCTGCAAATCTTTACTGTCATTTCAACAAATCCTAGTTGTTATTTCTGCAATTCCTAACTGTTATTTTTGCAAATCCTAACTGCAAATCCCTGCTGTTATTTTTGCAAACCCAATTTACATTTCTACAAATCCAAATGGCTACGTCTGCAAATCCTAATTGTCATTTCAGCAAATCCTAACTGTGATTTCTGCGAATCTCAATGGTTGTTTCTGTAAAACTCAATGGTTATATCCGCAAATTATAATGTTATTTCTGCAAATCCTACTGTTATTTTTGTAAATCCAAATGGGTATTTCTGCAAATCATAATTGTTATTTCAGCAAATGCTAACTGTTATTTCGGCAAATCTCAATGGTTATTTCGGCAAATCCCAATGGTTATGTCTGCAAATCCCAAAGGCTATTTCTGCAAATCCTACAGTTTTTTCTGCAAATCCTATCTGTTATTTCCGCGAATCTGTACTGTTATTTCTGCAGACCCAATTGTTGTTTCTGCAAATGCTAACTGTTATTTCTGCAAATCTCAACAGTTGTTTCTGCAAATCCCAATGGTTATTTCAGCAAATCCCAAGGGTAAATATGTGCAAATCCCAATGGTTATTTACGCTATTCCTACTGTTATTTTTGCAAATTCTCACAGTTATTTCTGCAAATCTGCACTGTTATTTCTGCAAACCCAACTGTTATTTCTGCAAATCTCAATGGTTATTTCTACAAATCCCGATGACTATTTCTGTGAATCCCTTACTCCATTTTGTTCTATTCTTGGGCCTCTTCTCTTTTCCGTTATATATAAATGACATTGTGGATATATCCGACTGAATATTGCCAATAAAATTTACAGATAATACAAATGTATTTATGACTGGTAAGTCTGTTCAAGAAATATCTGACCAAATGAATTTGGAACTCAGCAAGATACTTACTTGGCTTAACGCAAACAGATTGTCTTTAAATGTTGCAAAGACTCATTTCATCTTATTCAAATCAATAAACCGCACTTCAAATTAAGGGGGGAGGGTTGGTCTAGTGGTAGCATGCTGGACTGCCAATCGCTGGGTGCAGGGTTCAAATCCAGCTCTTGCCGGGTCACTTGGGCCTATGTTGGACGGCTGTTTCAATCATCCTTCGCCTCATTGCCGTGTCCTCCTCCTGTCCTAATTAGCCTACCAAATGCATAAATACAGGACGTAAAGCCCCAATCATCCATCCATCCATCACTTCAAATTAATGGAAACGAAATTGATTGGTAAAAAAAAACTAAATTCATTGGTGGCATGCTCGACTCGGACCTGAGATGGGGTCATCATATTAATTTTACAAAAGCCAAGATTGCTAAGGGAATAGGGATAATCTGTAAAGCAAGGAAGTTGTTAGATGAAAGAACATTAACTACTCTTTATTACAGTATGGTGTACCCCTATCTAACATACTGTATTGAAGTATGGGGACATTCTGGCCAAGTCTTCTTATCATTCCTTTTCAAATTACAAAAAAGGTTCTGCGATTAATAACGTTCCTTGCTACCATTCAGAATCAACCCCATTATTTAAGAAATTAAAAATTCTTGAACTGTCACCTTAACTATGCATTAATGTAAATCTATCAATTTATCTTTCTATATAGATATCAATATTATAACACTCTTCTCAGATCATCACATCTATGAGCTATGTTTGTACAGAAGTGTGCAACACAAATAAAGGGAAGTTAGAAAGTTATCCTTTTAAACACCAAGACTCTAAACTCTAAAGGTGAAGACGCTAAGTCATGTATTTATAATAAATGCATTTTACAATTCACTGTCTTTGGCAGCAAGCTTTTGATTATCAAACAAACCACCCATTATGCTTTTCCAGGGATGAATGAGTCAGTGCATTGATTTTCCCAGGATGAATCAGTCAGTGCATTGATTTTCCCAGGATGAAAGAGTCAGTGCATTGATTTTTCCAGGATGAATCAGTCAGTGCATTGATTTTCCCAGGATGAATGAGTTAGCGCATGATTTTACCAGGAATTTAAGAACAGCCGGAACATGCATCATTGTGGGTACTAACTTAAACAAAGAAAAGCAGCAGTCTCAGTCCCAATAATATAAATCACTTTAGTCCCACCTTATGGAAAGTTTTGCAATAAATGTATGCAAATTTGAGTAGCAGGACTGCATTTCTATCAACATTTTGCTTGACATAATGCAAGTCTCTGATTGGTTACTTTGTTAAAAGACTGATATTGGCAATACAGGAAATGGAGGTCTGTAGAACAGAACAAATCTCCCCTACTGTTTCATTGTGGAAAATGGCAATATTTAATTAATGAAAAGACAAACCTTTGCTACTTCAAAGGAATATTTTTGCATCTATAAAGTGAGTTGAATAATTTTTTGAGTTTTGATTTATTCCCTTTACTTGAAATTTTCTGCTTCAACAACTTCCCCTTACATTTGCATGGTAAGAGGGTAGGTTGATGTTTTGACCTGCACCTTTTTTATCAACTTTAGTGATTGTTTAGTCATGTACTTATATATATTTTAAAGTGTGCACAGATAAAATCTCTTGAAGACCCTGCAAAATACATGTGATTTATAGTCAAAAAAACAAAATTAAATAACAGTAAATATGGAATATAAAGATAAAACTGTTTATAATGAAACATTAAGTTAAGCTTAACTTTAGTTGGTTTAAGTTCAAGTTAAGTCTACTAAAGCTTTTACAAAATGTGACTATCTTTAAAGATTGGCCCAAAGGTAAAATTGGATATTTCTTAATTTAATAATTACACATTTTATCTCCAATACAGTAGCTACAGACTTTTACTTTTGTGAAAGCTAGAACTCCGACACGAAAAGGTGATTAAAATATTCACTAAATTTAATTTACTGTAATAAATGAAACATGAGAACAACACTGGAACATAAATTCTTCCCAATGACCAGACCTGCATCATTCCGCCGTCAGATCAGTCATGGGTAACTAATCACCTTTGAATTAATAATAAATGTAAACAGCCTGAATATAGAGTACTTGAACACTGGCAAATTGTCCTTTGGCACAGTCAATCGTGCGTGATCTCTCCCGTCTTGGCGTTAACGAGACTCGCCATACAACCCATCGCATGGGTTGCGCCAAGAAAGGGAGAGCAGGCCTGTAGCCAGGAATTATTTTGGAGTGGTGCTTTTGGGGAGAAAGTGGACCTTTAGCGAGCACCGAAGGTGCGAAGCCCTACTAGGGGGGTCTGGGGGCATGCCCCCCCACCATGAAAACTGTCCTTATCATTCATGGTAAAATTTGATCCATTATCACCCAAAAGTGAGCTACATAATGTTCACTGATCAGACCCACGCCAAAAAATTCCTTACAAAATTAAAATTAATATGAGCCTTGTCTGATGAGTGAACCCCATGTAGCTTGTAGTGAAAACTGGCCTTAAAAGTTTGAATCAGGGAAATTTCAAAATGGCCACCATTTGTTATTGCTCTCTGCACATGCTCAATAGGTCTGAGCATGCTCAGTGGAATCAGGTCACTCCCGGGCATGCTCAGTCCCAAATTAGGTCAGAGCAAATTTTCCATTGCATTTCTATAGTGCCCCCCCAGGAAAATTTTTGAGAAAACAATGAAAATGGTGCATTCTGACACTTTCTGATGATGTTGAAGTCGGTCAACATGATGTCACCCACTGGGCCAAATTATAGTAGTGCTGATTAAGATATGTAATAATTCACCCCCCTCCCCCCGGAACAATGGAACCCAGATTGCCTGAGATGCATTTTTAGCAATTCAGACATAGGCCTATATGGCAAACAATGATGAAGTCACTCAAAACAGTCAAAATGTCATCAGGTAATCACCACGTAAATGTAAGAGAACAATCAGGAATGGCATATGAAATAAATTTTGGAAGTGGATATTCCTCAGCAAATGCACGATATTGGAAAATTCTTTTTCCCAGAGCTTCCTTGTCAATTGTCAATTAGTCATGACTATTTTCTTTCTCATCCTACTCTAATTCTCAATTTCTTCCTTTTTCCTACCTTTTGTCTCCTCTTGATAGCTCTTCTCTCTCTGAATTTTCACCCCTGCCTCCTCCTAGCTTATGAATCCTCTACTTTGTTGTCCCCTTTTTTTTACTTCGCCTTCCTCCTACTTTATCCTTCTCCGCCTGCCCCTCCCCAACCATTCTTCTCTTTTTCTTCTGTACCGTCTCCCAAGCTCTTTCCTCCTCCTCTCTTGCTCTTACCTCCCACACCTGTGTCTGCCTCCTTCAGTCTTATTCCCTCTCTCTCCATTGTACAGCTCTTTCCTCTCCCAGTAGCTCTTCTGTCTTCCCTCTATACCTTCTCCCAAGCTCTTTTTTCCTTTCCTCTAGCTCTTGACTGCTACTTCTCTGTCTCTGCCCCTTCCTCCTACATTCTCCCCTATAGCTCTTGCCACCCCCACTGCCCTTCTCTTTCCCTCTATACCTTCTCCCAAGGTCTTTCCTCCTCTTTCTAGCTCTTGCTTCCTACACCACTGTCTCTGCCTGCATCCTCCTACTTTCTCCTTCTCTACCTTGCCCTATATCTCTCGCCCTCTCCCAATTGTTGTTCTCTCTTCCTTCAAAGCAGTATTAGACTAATAGGCCTTTCTGTCCAAATTTTTTAAACCCCTGACCTTTACAGCCTGTCATTTTGCTATAGAAAAAGAGTGGACTGTTGCACTGTGGAGATGGCACTTCGTGTGTCATCATGCTGATGATTTGTCATGATCATACCCTGGCAATACTTTCAATGTTAATTTGATTTAAGGAGACTTATCCCTCTTGTTGGTGACAGGCAAATGAAAGGATTATGAATCTGATTTTCACACATTAAAATCAGTTATGACAAGTCAAATGGCCTTCTCTTGATCATGACTAATCAAACAGCCTCTGTGTTTGCCATGTTGAAAGTAGAGAAGATGACACTTCATCGGCTATCATGAGTCACAAACTGCATTTTTCACAGTGAACTGGTCCTCATTACATCGACATCAAAGTGACAGGCTGTAATGCTGCCAGATTTTTTAAGGGAAGGGAGCTGTATCCTGTCTTTTATCCATCTGACTAAGACAATATACAGTAGATAGATTGATAGATAGATAGATAGATAGATAGATAGATATGGTAAGTGCAGCCCTCTAAGCCCAGTTCGGGCGCTCATGAGGGTTGATTGATGAGATGGGAGAGAGCGGGAGTCCTCAACATGTTACACATTTACCCCATACGAGGGATCTTTTACTTGCCCAGCATAGACACTGATACAAAGGGCTGCCAATTTAACGTCTCATCCAAACGACATCCAGCTGGGATTTTGCTCATGGAGGTCCACTGAAAATTCCCCTCCCGGGGTTCGAACCCATGCAGGCAAAGACCTTCAGCTTGTGTGAGACTTGTGTGAAATGGACAATATTCCCACTGGAAGATTTTTGGACCTCTTTATAACCGTTGTGTGCCCTTGGTAAGCCTTGTCTGCTTGACAGTGGGGAATTGGACTGACATAGTTCACATTCACTGATCTGATGATCATCTAATGATAGGTGTAGCCTATTTCGGATGTTATAGGAGGTTGAACTGGAGCAAAGGCCAAAACCTGAATCGGGAATTGTCTTTAATAAAAAAAGGGCCTTATATAGATTGTCTCTATAGTCATATCACTACAAGACTCCAAAGACAATTTAGGCTCTAGAGATTCTTTCAAACTTGGACCTTTACTTCAAGTGGTCGGTCTCAGTCACATCTCCCCTACATGCATTTAATTGCCCCAATGTATTTAAGATAGACCAATGCTATGCACAGTTTCAAAGTGCAAAAATACTGAATTTCTTGCACACAAAATTGACTGTCCCAGAAGGGGCAATTGCAATTAGGGGTGGGGGATTCATTAATAGGTGTGAATTGCAATTGAGAAAGGCTGTGAAGTTCTATTATCAATAGGGCAATTCAAAGACAACTAATTGCCATTTGAATTACCTGACATGAAGCCAGTTATATCTTCTTGATTCTGGGACAATTATGGACCTAAATAGTGGACCTTTTGGGACCATTTTCGGCCGTGGGGGGGGGGTGCGATCGCACCCGTCGCACCCCCCCTGGCTACGGGACTGGAGAGAGCAGGAGGGGAGGAGAGAAACATCCGAAAACACACCTTGCGATCGTGTAGGGATGAAGACTTAATGACCTACTACCGGAGACCTTGCACTGTGATCATGATGTGATAAATGCCGTTATGGAGAAAACTCCTATTGGATAGGTACGAGACCTTCCCGAGTCCCAAGAAAAAAGTCTTAACAGTGTGATGTTGTGCTTATAACTGGCACTCGTTGCAAGGGCCAATGAATAATTCAGCAGGGACTGAGAAGACACTGTCCGTAAACATCTTCTTCAGTTGTAGGCACTCGTTGCAAGGGCCAAAGAATAATTCAGCCCGGACTGAGAAGACACTGTCTGTAAACATCTTCTTCAGTTATAGGCACTCGTTGCAAGGGCCAATATATAATTCAGCAGGGACTGAAAAGACACTGTCCGTAAACATCTTCTTCAGTTGTAGGCACTCGTTGCAAGGGCCAATGAATAATTCAGCAGGGACTGAGAAGACACTGTCCGTAAACATCTTCTTCAGTTGTAGGCACTCGTTGCAAGGGCCAAAGAATAATTCAGCAGGGACTGAGAAGACACTGTCCGTAAACATCTTCTTCAGTTGTAGGCACTCGTTGCAAGGGCCAAAGAATAATTCAGCAGGGACTGAGAAGACACTGTCTGTAAACATCTTCTTCAGTTGTAGGCACTCGTTGCAAGGGCCAAAGAATAATTCAGCAGGGACTGAAAAGACACTGTCCGTAAACATCTTCTTCAGTTGTAGGCACTCGTTGCAAGGGCCAAAGAATAATTCAGCAGGGACTGAGAAGACACTGTCCGTAAACATCTTCTTCAGTTGTAGGCACTCGTTGCAAGGGCCAAAGAATAATTCAGCAGGGACTGAGAAGACACTGTCTGTAAACATCTTCTTCAGTTGTAGGCACTCGTTGCAAGGGCCAAAGAATAATTCAGCAGGGACTGAAAAGACACTGTCCGTAAACATCTTCTTCAGTTGTAGGCACTCGTTGCAAGGGCCAATGAATAATTCAGCAGGGACTGAGAAGACACTGTCTGTAAACGTCTGCTTCAGTTATAGGCACTCGTTGCAAGGGCCAATGAATAATTCAGCAGGGACTGAGAAGACACTGTCCGTAAACATCTTCTTCAGTTGTAGGCACTCGTTGCAAGGGCCAAAGAATAATTCAGCAGGGACTGAGAAGACACTGTCTGTAAACGTCTGCTTCAGTTATAGGCACTCGTTGCAAGGGCCAATGAATAATTCAGCAGGGACTGAAAAGACACTGTCCGTAAACATCTTCTTCAGTTATAGGCGCTCGTTGCAAGGGCCAATGAATAATTCAGCAGGGACTGAGAAGACACTGTCCGTAAACATCTTCTTCAGTTATAGGCATTCGTTGCAAGGGCCAATGAATAATTCAGCAGGGACTGAGAAGACACTGTCCGTAAACATCTTCTTCAGTTGTAGGCACTCGTTGCAAGGGCCAATGAATAATTCAGCAGGGACTGAGAAGACACTGTCCGTTAACATCTTCTTCAGTTGTAGGCACTCGTTGCAAGGGCCAAAGAATAATTCAGCAGGGACTGAGAAGACACTGACCGTAAACATCTTCTTCAGTTGTAGGCACTCGTTGCAAGGGCCAATGAATAATTCAGCAGGGACTGAGAAGACACTGTCCGTAAACATCTTCTTCAGTTGTAGGCACTCGTTGCAAGGGCCAATGAATAATTCAGCAGGGACTGAGAAGACACTGTCGGTAAACATCTTCTTCAGTTGTAGGCACTCGTTGCAAGGGCCAAAAAATAATTCTGCAGGGACTGAGAAGACACTGTCCGTAAACATCTTCTTCGGTTGTAGGCCGGATGGTAAAGCACCAGCTTCAGCGAGACCCTCATTCCATAGCTGGTAACATTTCTGAATGGACCTTGTATGAGTCAACAACTGCAAATCTCAATCCCTAGGCCTTTCATATTACAGACAATTGAATCTGATATCATCTCAAGTAGGCCTCTTGGGATGCACTTAATTGCCATAGTAATAATCATCAAAAATAATTGGAGGAGACATTGACGAGCCCAATGACAATCCGCCGACAATAGTCTTGGTGGACAGTAGAGAAAACTTTGCTCCCTGCGGCATGTTATCGTTTTTGGGCGAAATCGGTAGCACAGGTGTCTTAACCCCTGCAGTGTGGACATTTGTGTGCGTATTGTAATTACTGGAGCTCGCAATGTTGGACGGTCAAGTGGAACCTAAAGCAGGCCCAGCTTGAAGGGCGGTTCACATGGTTGACTTAACACTTGGCTAAATCCTTTGGTTTTGACAAAAAGGCTGCACATTATTAGCGACTGCGTTGACCTGCTGCCTTTCAATCTCCACATCAAAGGACTCACATTGGTTCCTCGCTTGTGTCAATGAGTGCCACTTGCCCATGTGGACAATGATCTCTCGAGGGTTAACTGACTTGAGCCGACACTCTCCCCGACAGGGCTCCCAAGAGAGGTCTCGAGGCCATCAACCCGCTGCTCCAAGCGACCAATTGTCCTCTGGTCTTCCCTTTGTCTCGCAGTAGAGGGTGCCCTCGGAGTCGCCTGCCAAGCTGATCCTGGCGTTGCCTGCCACGATGAGGGCGAAGAAGCCTTAGATGGAATGACTCTTGCCATTTGGCAGCTCTAGCGGTGAAGAACGCCTTCTGGTATGTTTCGGCATCTGCCAACACCTTTAGAACCCTTCTCACAATATTGCACCGACTTGGTACTGACGGTAGCATATTCACTGGAATGGTGATCCCAAAATAGTGGTGATCGGAATTGAAAATATGGAGGTCACAAAATATTGGTGACCGGAATTGAATATGTAATGGTCACAAAAATAGTGGTGACCGGAACTGAATAAGTAATGGTCACAAAACAGTGGTGACCGGAAAAGATATGAATTTGTTCACATCCCTCGCAGCATTGCGCAGTCGGGTTAAAAGTGTTTATTAAATATGTAATGGTCACAAAATAGTGGTTACCGGAATTGAATATGTAGTTGTCACAAAACAGTGGTGACGGGAATTGAATAAGTAAAGGTCACAAAATCTCGGTTACCGAAATAGAATATGTAATGGTCACCAAATAATGTCTGCGATGTGTATAATTACGCAGATGACAACACACTGTCGTACTGTCATGAGGATAAATCGATTGTTAAGAAGTCCCTTGAAAAAGCTTCTAAAAAAGCTATTTCATGGTTTAGAGTAAATTACATAAAGACAAACCCTTCAAAATTCCAAGCTATATGTTTCAGTAGGGAGGATACTGAAATGGAATTCAAAATTGAAAATGTCACAGTTAAAACTGAATCTGTAATGAAATTGTTGGGCGTCCACATTGACCGGAAGTTGAACTTCAATCATCATACATCAATTGTGTCCAAAAAAGCTGCCAGACAGATAAATGCTTTACAAAGATTATGCAAGTATGTAGACTACGAGGGAAGGTTAAGGATATATGAGGTATTTATGGCCTCGAACTTTGTGTATTGCTCTGTTGCGTATCACAGTTTCTCAATTGCGCAAGATAGAAAAATTGAAAAACTAAATGTAAGAGCTCTAAGGCTAGTCTGTAATGATCACATCAGCACATATAATGACTTACTTGCAAAAACTGGCAAAACAATGTTACATGTACACTGTAACTTACAAAAACAATTTAGCAGAATTTGTTTACAGGGTTCTAAATGAGTTAGCACCTCCGAATGATAGTTCTTTTTTCCAAAAGCAAGTATCTCTATACAACATGCGGGATAACTGTAACAGCCAGAAATGACTGTTAGTTTTACTGTACTAAGTTTTACATTGTAGATAATGGTGATGGATTCATAGGTGGCAGTAACTCCTTGATGTCCAGTTTGGAGGGACACCTTGTGTTAGTTTGTTATGGTCAATTGACCCAATTACAAAGCATGAATGATTTTGCCTCACTTTGATTTTGTAATTCTTGCCAGTGGAAAATTTTGAATCTGGCATTCTCATGTGAACTGCCAAGCCATGAAGATTTTGGCTTTGGTTTTTATATTTATACATTTTCTATGAGGCACCAAAAATAATGGTATGTACTTAAATCTTATTTATTTGTTAATACATTCATTACATTGATTTGGACAATTAATGGTATTTAATTTTATTAACTGTAGAATTTATTTATTGATTCCAGCTAGGTTTTGGGTATTATGTAATAATTAGCTGACTGGTGACAGCCATGTTGTAACTGACAATTTTTGAATGTTGCATAGTCATTTATTAGTGTTCATTTGACTTCTGTAAATTATTTTGATATTTAGTAATAATTAGTCATTTGTTTGGTTTAATTATATCAAGACTTCTATGATATTTGGTGATTAGAAATTTAGCTCATTCTATGAATTTTGAGAATAGCTTTTTTGGTTATTTGAAGGTCACCACATTGAGGTCAGACAGAAATGTCACTTATGTCAAATTGGGTTCATGGGTCATGTCAACTTAACTGAAGTCACATATTTGTAAGTTGATTATTGTCAATTTCTGATTTATTTTAATTATATTATGATATACATTTCTTTATTGGTTTTAATAATTATTTCTGATTTGGTTTAAAATACTTATGTTGTGTATTTTATATTATTTCTAGATTCACCGATAAACTTTAACAATATTTTATGTCAACTATATCATTGCGTAAATAATAAATCTTCAGTGCAACTTCAGTCGACGCCTTGTCATGACTGCCCATGGAATCTCACAATAAGTTGATCCAACCTAAATTTTATACAATTCAATATGGTAAAAGGTCAATCAGATACCAAGGTCCCTCATTATGGAATATTCTGCCATCTCATGTTAAATTTTCTGAAGATATTTGCTCTTTCAAGACTGCAATAAGGAAAAACAATGTATTTATGAATTGTGAATGTGGATCATGTATTTTATGCTTAAGAAATACCCTCTAGATGAATCTAGGCTTGTAGCACACTATTGTGTACACATTTAGGCCACTGATGATGAAAAATGAAAGTTATAGCACAATTAACTACTTCTTATATTTTGATAGCTAATATATTAGGGAAACTAAATCCAAAAGGATTGAGCTTAATGAGCTTTCGTTGTTCCGTAATATGGGTTGAAACGGTACACTGGGATGAATCGTGATGGAACCGGAATACGGTTTATTTCATCAAAAAAATAAGTACTTCAACTTAATCCAGGAAGTTAATTTTTGGAGGACTTATAATACACATACTGGAGTATATTTTGATGGGGTTTTATATTTCTAACTGCAGGCAGTGAGGAGCTGCATCTTAAGCTTCGCCCTGCAAAAATTGAATTCTCCACACCTGGTCAAAAAACTTGTGCCACAAAAAGTATAAGTATTAAAGCCACCAAACCAACAGGAAACGTTCATGATATAGTCTTGACTAACTTTGGAAAAAATCATAACCATAGTCATAATAGCATTGACTATACTCAACAAAAACCAAGCCAAAGTCAATTTCAGTGTCATTTTCGGATGAAATTAATTGATTGATAACAGCACAAAAAACCAAATTGAGGGACTAGTAATATGAAATGAATAATGAACATTGTTAAAACATAGTGGAAAATCAATTTAACCTTTTAAAATTGGTAAATAATGATTAAACACTTCAATATTGCGATAAGATAAATTCCCTGAAATTAACAAGAAATCATGTGATATAATATAGAGATGAAGGCATCAAAATAAGGAAATTCTATTCTAAATCAGTCAGTTATAGTTCTAGGGAACCTAATTATTAGACATAGCATTTGATTTAGGATGTTGGGTCTTGGGTTTGTTCCAAGTTAATAGCAGATTTTTGACTCTCCCCAAAATAGCCCTACTAATTTTCATTTGAAAATATATGCATGGTCCATTGAAGAAAATAATTCAAATTGGCATTATTGATATAGGATTTAATCCAGAATTACCTGTCTATAGCATAATTAAGAGAAAAAATATGGTTTTTGATAGTTTTCTCTCATTTATCATATTTTAAAAAAATATGCTAATTTTGCGCATAATTGAGTTCAGATTTTTCTCAACATTTTTTTTTTGCTTCTTAAATGTGTTTTCAAATGATTATTCACAGGTATCCATGCAATTGACACGACCGTGGTGACGTAGCAGCAGGAAGTGTCAGTTTATTAAAATGCGACGTACTTGTGAAAGCACTATGATCAGCTCTAACAAGTTCAATATAATAGTTAGAGACTTAATATTTTGTCCTATAATGCAGTTTGATACATAAATATCTGTAAAAAATTTTCAACTTTACCTCTCAAACTTTGACACCTAGAACTACGAATTTGTAAAACGCGACGTACTTGTGAACATTTGCATAAGCAATGCAAAAGTATCCTAAATGTGCTCTTATAATGGTCTCAGGAACTGAAGAAGGGTTGGTCTGAAAGAGGGATACTATGGGGCTTCCACACAGCCATTAGCAATATTCCAGATATATAGGATATATATTCCAGGAGAGATCCAAAGTGTATGTAAGAAAATCAATGATTTTCAAACTAAGTGACATCTCCATGTAAAAAATTCCCCTGGTGAACCCTAACACTGTAAAACCGTAATTTTTTTAGCTAAATATGTTCTTTGTGTTTCAGTCTGTGATACTGAACCAATTATTTCATTTTGAAAATTGTCAAAATATCAAAATTATCACCATTTATAAGCAATACTATTTGTGAATGAGCTATAAACAAGGCAAAAATTGTGTTTTTTGAGCAGAATTTTGATTTATGGTGATAGGCAAATCAACCAACACATATCAAACCATATATTTCTGAAAACTACACATTCTCCTCCAGTCAATCAGATACATGCCATGTCCAAATAAAATATCATGTTGAAATAATAAGCTTTCCAGTCTGAAAAAAAGCCACTGTACACAATACCATGCTACAAGCCTCTGAAAGTAATCAAGTTCATTTATCTTTTTGTATATAATTTCACATCATTCATCTTATTGTGTTATTTTAACTGTCAGCTAAAAGCTTTGCAGCTTGTCTTATTGTTTTACTGTTTCATCACCGACGTTTAATAAAGTTTTATCTTATCTTTTATCTTTTACTGGAATTGAATAAGTAAAGGTCACAAAATCATGGTTACCAAAATAGAATACGTAATGGTCGCAAAATAGTGGTGTCTGGAATTGAATATGCGGTGGTCACAAAATAATGGTGACCAGAGTTGAATATGTGATGGTCACTAAATAGTTGTGAATGGGATTGAACATGTGGCATCACAATTGCTGTATTGATAGAAAAATATTTTTCCAACACACTCAGACCACAGCATTTCGCTGGCACAGCGCTCCTGAATAAAATGCAGGATTTTAAAAATATGCTGAAGAAGTTACGAATGCAGTGTGAAAGTAGAAGGTCTCAGCTTCGTATCGATGTAAAAATTAAAATATTCTGTTGGGAAATTTTGAGGTATTTGAGTTTTTAATTTTTTGTTTATCACATGCCATTTCGGACCATTATCACAGGTTATTTTTGAAAGTAGCAAACAATTTCTTCACAAGATATAATTGTAGATAGCATACAGTATCGTACACATCATTTACGTGCAACAGAAAATGTATTTTGAAGGAAAATGACATGACCATCATTACATTTTTTTATCACATTATATGTTTACTGGCATTTTGAGATTAAAAGTGTGTGTGGTTTAGACAATTGTGCACATGAAAATCCAACCAGAACTGTTTTATCCATTCTAGATGTCATAATCCTTCTGTTGACCAAAATTTATATGAATAGGTCATATCCATGTATTTTCCTGGCGCTTTGAGCTTTGAAGCCACCAGCATTGTTTGCATTTCTCTCTTGCTTTACTTCAGGTATGATACAGTACATTTAGTATTACTTCTGTTTGAGAGTTCAAGTTTGCATTCGTCTGTGCTCTGTGCTTCATAGCATGCAGTGTTTTGATTGAACTTCTCAGTTTCAACTAATTTCAAGGACTTTTATGGTTTTGGTGTTGAGATGGATCATACTGATGCTCGGAAAAAGGTTTGTGTTATTTGCTATCCGTAGGAAGGTATCGAGACTAAGTTCCACTAACATAAAAGTGATTCTGACCTTTGTATTAAGCAGTTTCACTCCAAAAACTAACAGAAATGGAAAAATGAAAGTGGTAGCAAAACCATATTAAAGCAATATTGCAACTATTTCAAATTAACCACTGTTGAGGGGCAAATTTTGAGCCATCAACCCTGTTATTGCTGTAGCACCTCCTCCTGCCAGGGCCGTGCAGAGCCTGCAGTAGGCCCAAGCCAAAATGAAAAATTAGGCCCCCCCCTTGAGCGGCTTCAGGTCAGAAAATTCTGACCATGTTAAATATATTTTCTGGAGGCATAAAAAGCAACCCAGGCCCATTACATGGGGTGATTTGTGGCTTTTCCTTTCTCGGCCATCTTAGTTTTTGGTGCAGGTGGGGGGGGTGCATGGGATATGGCCCAATACCCCCCCTAAATACGCCATTTTGAATTACCAGCATACATTTAATAAATTCTCCAAATCAAGTCAGCTGAAAACTGACAGGGTATAATTATTATGAAGAATGCAATAGACTTTCTATTTTTGACCTACATGTAATCTTACAAAATTACCAAACTGCTAAGGGATGCTTAAAGTAAAAATTTCAAGATTACTGAAGAGCTTACCTAGGGCAATTAAGATACATCAACGTACAATTAACAGATTTTTGACTCTTAAGAACAGTCGTTGCAAAGTCCTTGCAATAAAAATATGAAATTTCAATACAGACTGAGATTCTGACTGTCATACTTTCAGGGATTACAGCTATTCACAAATCTCACAAAAAATTTAGACTAGTATTTCTGCCACAATTAAGTGAGGCACTCCCTTGCAAACTAATCAGCCAATCTCAAAATTTACATATTGAAAGCTTTTATTGCTTCTTTCGAAAAAATCTTCAATAAGATTTTTGAAAATTCCAATGATTTTGCAATATAACTTTTGTTGTACAGAGTAGTGAGGTGAGGAGAAATTCTTTCCCTATCATCGAAAAAAGTAAGACACTATTCATATCAGAACATTAAAACTATGTTCATTTGTTGCAACAGTTGCCAGCATTGACCAAAAAATGCAGGGCAACTTGGATTTGGGAACATGTTAGCAAATTTCAAGTGAAGAATTTCCTCATAGATTTTCTTCAAGCTGACCAAAACTAACTAAAATTTCACATGGAAAAATCTTTTCAGCAGCAGAATTTCACTCTACAGATCTTGTTAAAAAATATCTCACAATTGATTGATGTTGTCTCTTTGTACAACTAGTGCATGTGGAACCTCAATGTCTCACGAACAGATTGACCTCAATGACAAATACAGCGTTACTTCTTGTTTCTCCTCTTGCATTTTACATGAGCAGGAACATACACATCTTGGGGTAGACTGACTTATGTGGTGAAGTGACAGCTGCTACAGGCCCATTCACTCAGGGGGCCACTGAAAGATGCCAAAAAGATATAAAAATTGAGAAAAACTATGTATGAAAAAGTTTGGATTGTGTAGTACCCGCTTGTTGGATCCTGAAGCAGGACCTGGACTAAAAATAAAACTTTAAGATGGGGGCCCCCAAATTGTTCAAATGAAGAGGGGCTAGTATTGTGCAGGGCCCTCTCTCATTGGAGGCCCAACGGTTCACCCTAACAACAATTTCACGAAATACCCACCGATAGAAATCGCAGAGAAAAATAGACCATAAACGAGACATCTAAGATTTACTGAGGACAAGATGTAAAACCAATACGGAAAAAAAGCGAACAGTTAAATTTTAACCTTACACAGTGCAATGATAATTATGTAAATTTTCATCATCCCAAGTCATACCATGACAAAATGGCCCATAACCTTTGCTAATTCATGAATACTTAATTAACTGACCCTGTTTTGGCTCAGCCAATCAGGGACTGCTACATCACAGTTTGAAATTGTTGCTTCTGTTTCACACAGTTACAAATGGAGAAATTGTGTATTGTTGAAAGGTGCTATCACTGTTCTGAAAATTCCATTGAATTATGTATTTTCACAGTTCTGAAATGAAACAGTTTGAAAGTTTGCTTGTTTAACACTGTTTTTCTTAGTTGCCAGTAATCCTCTAAGTGTCCATAATCGGACTAAATCTGCCTGCAAAATGCTTATGACCCAAATAAGCAGCCAATCACAGAAGAGGTTGGAAATAGCAGAAAGCCCTGTCCATTTTAGCAGGGCTTGCGTGGGGAGGATGGTAAATTTTAAATTGCCGACAGTAGAGATGTTTTCCACAGAGCCGAAAAGTCTACCATGCACAAATCGAGTACAATCTCATTTTCGCAACGCGCGGTTAACCTTACTTTGGAAGTAGGCCCCCTGAAATTTGGGGGCCCCTGCCATTTAGCCCCCCTGGCCCCCCCTCTGCTCAGGCCTGCCTCCTGCACTGCATATGATGTTGGGGATTGGGAATAAAATTTATTCTGAATTGAAGAAAGTCTTCCCAGATAGTGATCACTGAATTGAGGCTCTGTACATCCAAAACTAGCAGCACCATTGATGTACATTTGAGGGTAACTTGAGCAACAAGCTCCGTGCAAACCTTGGAATGCTGAGCAACATGTTACTTCAACAATGAATGAAGTTTCACACTGCGTTTGACACACTTTGCGATGCCCTTCATGCTTTATTTGGCTTTACAATTGATGATGATTACCAAGGCAACATTGCAAAACTTGAGAGAGCATACTAAGAACTGGGGATTTCTTTCACTACTATCGTTCATATTCTTCTCCGTCATGTGCTAGTGTTCATTGAACAGATTATGAAGGCAATGGGCCTCTTTTCTGAGCAGGTTGTCGAGAGTTGTTACTCAAAACTTGAAAGACTTATCAACAGCTACAAAATCATGAACATCAATCATTCCAATTATTGAAAAATCTCTGCCTTACCATCATGCATTTCAATTCATATCACAAACAGGCATTCATAAAAGTAAGTTAGCAGGCAGTAAGATTCACTTTTACTGAAAAACATGATCATAAGAGTTTGAAACACACTCCATTCTATATTTATCACATAAGTACCATTTAAATGATTTCTTCATTTCAATTGCAATGAAATGTCATATTAAACATGTAAAGCAACAAGTTTATTTCATTTTAGAATTGTTGAGTGATTTATTGGGTGATACTGAGTGGTCATGATGTAAATTAAAGGGGTGTGATCAATCAAAAATTTTAAATTCAAATATCTCAAAATTTTCCCAACAGAATATTTTGATTTTTACATTGATACGAAGCTGAGACCTTCTACTTTCAGGCTACATTCGTAACTTTTTCGGCATATTTTGAAAATCTTGCATTCTATTCACTAGCGCTGTGCTGCTGACATACTCGAGAATACATGTTTGTTGATGTGACACAAAAAGGAAATTAGGCCCTATTCTCATAGCGTTTCCTAACGTAACAGAACAAATATTGAAAACTGTAGGCCTCCGTGTGCTTGTTATTTCCTCAAATCTAGCCTATTCTCAAAGTATTTCCCAATAGGAGCTGATATCTCATGATCTAACCAGCAGGTCAGTATGCTTGCAGCATTTCGCAGTCAAGCTAGTCCACTTCCTCAAATCTATAAATTGAAATACAAAATGTCTCTTGAAATACTTCTTGAAGTACTTCTTGTAAAACGCTCAGCATTCCGCAGTAAGGCAACATGTTGAAAGTCAAAATTCATTTATTAGGCCTATTGCAGCATGTAATCCGCTTGTGTCTTTATTCCAAAAAGATTCTGTGAGTAATATTACGCTATGTGGGTTGCTTGCAAAATAAAACCATTTCCTAAAGATATTATGGATAATTTTGGGTTGATGAGTAAGTGAGCTAATAATTATGACATTCAAGCTATTTGATTAATTTGTTAAATCTGTTAAAATTATGTAATAGAGCTAATGTTGTGATTGTATGTTATTAAGAAAGTTAATGTTGTGATTGTATACATGTTATTAAGATAATGAGGTGTAAATAGGTAGAAAGAAAAATAAATATATCTAATTGTGATGGTTTAGGTTGATCAAGTAATTTTTGACCTTGAATTAATTAAGGCCCTATGTAATACTAATTGTTGGCCCTAAGTAAAATTAATTGATAGTTATTAAGTAAAACTTTTGTTAGGCCCTGCATAACACTAAATTTATATAGGCCTTTTGTAAAACTAATTGTTAGGCCCAAAGTAAAATAAATTGATAAGTTTAAAGTAATTGATAGGCCCTAGGTGAAATAAATTGTTAGGCTCAAGGCCTAAGTAAAATAATTGATAGGCCCTAAGAAAAATTAAATGATAGGCCCTAAGTAAAACTAATTTGTAGGCCCCTTAAGAAACATAATAGTTAGGCCCTACGTAGAATAATTGCTCGGCGATAAGTAAAAATAATTCATAAGACGTAAGTAAAAATAATTGATAGGCCCTAAGTAAAATTAATGGGGAATACTAAGGAATTGACAATGAAGTCTAAATTTAAATGAAATGTGATCTAATTAATTAACAGGCCCTATGTATAATTAATTGTTGGCCCTATGTAAAATTAATTGTTAGGCCCTTATTCAAATAAATTGCTAAGCCCTAAGTAAAAGTAAATGATAGGCCGTAAGTAAAATTAAATGGTAAGCCCTAAGTAAAAGTAAATGATAGGCCATAAGCAAAATAAATTGCTAAGCCCTAATTAAAAGTAAATGATAGGCCATAAGCAAAATAAATTGTTAGGCCCTAAGTCAATATGAATTTACAGGCCCTAAGTAAATTTAAATGGTAAGCCCTAAGTATAGTTGATTGGTTTGCCCTCAGTAGGATTGTTAGGTTAGGGTTAGGCACTAAGTAAAAATAATTGGTAAGCCCTAAGTAAAAATAATCGGTATGCCCTTAGTAAAATTTGTTAGACCCCCAGTAAAAAATTAATTGACAGAGAGAAGTAGTGTGTGTAAATACTAAAGAATTGACAATCAAGTTTGCATTTAAATTAAATTTGATCAATAGATTCGTGATGATTGAAAAATGTTAATGAAAATGTTTGAATAATGATTAGTAGCCAATTTGGTATTTTGATGTTAAAATCATGTGCAAGTAATTTGATTTTGAAGATTTTACAATATAATATCCAATTTAATATTATATGACAAAGGGTATATCCTTGAGTCACCCTGTCACCTTGTGAAAGTGTGATTGAAATGAGAGTATTAATATTTGATTTTCTAGTACATGTAATTAAATGTACCATACCCTGTTGAGTAAATGGCAGTAACTTGAGTAACTATGGACATCGGACAAAAATATTACAGCATTGAAGTGTTTGATTACTAAATAGTGGTGATCCAATGAAAGAAAGATAGTGGAATGCTTCAAGCACCAGGTGTAGCATTTGTCTAATACCATATTTTAGCCCTCTGGTGTTAATGGGGAGGGCTGGCCAATATTAGGCATGACTCAGCATAATTCCACGTGGTCTTAGTAAGAATGAATCCAGTGCAATCCAGTGCTGAAAAAATCTGTAGCATTCACATTTTGAGTTGTGCCAAATCAGGCCTGTAGTATCTGGAGCATAGAAATACATAGAAGGGACATGAGGCTCTTGCAGATGAAGCAACCAAATCCACCATCTTGGAACTGCCCTGAATCCTGGCACAATGTGACTGTGACGTCACCAATAACTGTGATGTCACTTATAACAATGGCATGACGTCACATCATAATTAGTCTATTGTGACGTCATGTCTCAGGGCAGTTCCAATATGGCAGATTTGGTGACCTCATCTTGAGGTGGCATCATACAGCCTCATGTCCGTTCTATGTATTTCTATGATCTGGAGTCCACTGTCCCAAATTACCTCCCTGTGATGACTTTTCCACTCAGATAAAATTAATATTTAGTATTGTGTAGTTGATATCTATCTACAAAGAGATTGAGAATCTACAATCTAGGAAAAGGTATTGTTGTGTATCGTATGTAAATCTTTGCACATATTTAAATGCTAGCTATATTTTATTAGCTATAATGGTACCTTTGTGTGCTGCATTCACAAGTTCTGATTTTTGATTATTTGTATTCGAGATAAATTTCCTAACTATTATTATGTGAAGAAGTTGGCATCATATTGAAGTCATCAAATTCCTGAAAGCAAGATTTCAACTTGATCTCTGTGATATGTTATTAGGTTATCTATGAACTGAGAGATTGAGAAAAGGTATTTTTGCAGTCTGAGACCAGAGTGCTTCCTTCCCCCTCCCCCATTATTTGAAGTGCTCCTAACACAGAAGGAAAGTCCAATGAGAAGAAGAAGAAGAAGAAGCTCCCTCATAATATTGTGCGAGCTGTGCGCGCAGTCTGATTGATTTCAGCATGAATTAGAATCATAATGCGGGAGATAGAAAGTTATAATAAAGAATGACTAAATTACTGCACACTCTGTATATCCCTACCTTCAAAATTCAAATTTCTTGTGGGAACAGCATACTCTGAGGCATAGAAGTTGAGACTATTTGTCTGGGTGTAATAATAAAAACCCTCGGTGGCAGTTCAATGTTTGAATCCTAGCAGATTATAGGTGTTGCCATGTGGCATGTTTGATAAGGGTGTCTCCCCACGGCCTTTATTCAAAACTCTTCCAGGGGTGCCGGAAGGAAATAAGGGCGGCAGGGGCGGTCGGTCGAGAAAGGGCAAATCTAATTTGTGTGACAAAAATTTAATGTAGCGGCAATAATAATTTTGAATTTATACTAATACATGTTTGTCTAAATTCACCATAAATTAAGGCCTTATAATATTTTTCTTTGAGATCAATAGGGCAACCTTGCCCCCCCTGCCCCTCCTGGCCAAGGGCAGGAGGGGCAATTACCCCCCCCCCTGCCCCCACTGTTCCGACACCCTTGAACTCTTCCTACTATTTTTTGTGAAAGAAACATAAATACTGGACTTATATCAAATTGAACATTTCGTGGTGATACTTTTACTTCAGCTGTAAAACATTATAGAACCTCTCTGATGTGGGATGAAAATTGAAAATTGCCCACACATTGGTCAAAATGATTGATTTGAGGAATCTATTTATTCTACCAAGACGAAGTATATATTTTTCACTATTTGGCATGTACTCGAATTTGTAAACCTGCAAAAAAGAACATAGGCCTATACACGAATTTAGCGTTCTTGTGAAGTATTGCTATTCACGAATTTGTGTAAGTGTAATAATTACGAACATTGCAACCTTAAACTTAGCTAGAACTAAATCTTAACCTAATTTTGACCCTAAAACTGAAAAATATAACACCTACACGAATGTTAGTAATGGCAGGTACACAAATGAATAATAAAGCACACACACGAGTGCTAGTTGTTAAACATACACGAGCACCTATGCTTGTTTTTTCATGTCCACAAATTCGTACATGCTCATTTTACACCTTCACAAATTCGTGTACATGGTCAAATTATGAAAAATATATACATGCCAAGACAGAGTATACCAGCTGATCATGACATTTTCATGTGTCTGGCTTATACTGCCTGATTACATGCTCATCATTGCTCATGGACAATTGTATAGCAATTTTCTTCAGTGATATGTCAGTCTATTTGCTTTTCCAAATCAGACCGTCCTTCCACCATTGGCGGAGGCTTAATATGCAGAGGGACAGGTACAGTCTGGTATTTTTGTCTATCGTATATAAATTCACGTCTTTGATTTTACATATATCTAAATGCTTTTTTAGTGGAGGTACCTTTCTGCAGTGTATTCACATGTTCATTATAGATTGCAAGTTTCTTTACACGACTTTCCTGTAAACCTCCTATATATATAGGGGAGAGTAGGGCATAACCACCCTCCTAAGACAAAATGTCTCATAGGATGGTAATGGCCAACACAATTGAGAAATCCAACTGGCAATATGACACACTCTTAGAGTTCAGTCATATCCCCTAACCACAGCATCAAATGACTCTCCTTATAGCACAAGGATATGAAATAGTTTTTGGCACCAGGCGAGTGGTTATACCCCATGCTCGGGGCATAACCACCCACCCCATGGGGCATAACCTCTCCCCCTAGGTACATGGACCAAAAATAACCAGAGGATTTCCATGTCTGGTGGAAGGATAATATGCCTCTTTCTAGTGAAAATGTAGGTGCTCTTGACTGGGAAATTATCAAACCATATCAGTGTCCTCGCTTTTGCCATGGAGACGACTTCTGAGATAAATCTCTCCCAGGGACACTTCCTCCAATACCAATCTTTATGATTTCTAAGACAGTCCAAATGACATAATCTATGCTAACCCTTCCCAAGTTTTCCACACATTTGCAAAACATTTTTGGAAACCCCCCTCCTGTTTCTGTCACTCTCCTACAGTATTTTTTGCAGGGGCGGGTGGTTATGCCCCATAGTGGAGTAAAACAGCCAATACTCCTATTATCACTCATGACGTCATTTAATGACAATCACGAAACCCCAATCCTGTTTCTGTCACTCCCCTGCAGAATTTTTTGCAGGGGCGGGTGGTTATGCCCCATGGTGGGGTAAAACAGCCAATACCCCTATTATCACTCATGACGTGATTTAATGACAATCACGAAACCCCAATCCTGTTTCTGTCACTCTCCTGCAGTATTTTTTGCAGGGGAGGGTGGTTATGCCCCATAGTGGAGTAAAACAGCCAATACGCCTATTATCACTCATGACGTGATTTAATGACAATCATGAAACCCCAATCCTGTTTCTGTCACTCCCCCACAGTATTTTTTGCAGGGGCGGGTGGTTATGCCCTATAGTGGAGTAAAAACAGCCAATACACCTATTATCACTCATGACGTGATTTAATGACAATCACGAAACTCCCCTCCTGTTTCTGTCACTCCCCTGCAGTATTTTTTGCAGGGGCGGGTGGTTATGCCCTATAGTGGAGTAAAAACAGCCAATACCCCTATTATCACTCATGACGTGATTTAATGACAGATACCTTTTTGAAAATGAGTCAGCATATGAACCAGCATAATGACTATCACCTTTCCCTTTGATCTCCCTTTGGTTGAACGACATCACAAATGCCGTCACATGTCAAAATAAGATGAAGCTGTTTAACAAAGCTGAAAAATCTAACAAACTTAGCTGTTCAGTTTGGTTCTGCCTCTTGTTTGCACCCCCATCCAGTAAAATGTTTTCTCACACAAGTAAAATCACCTGCATTGACAATATTTTCACTATGTGGAACCAATCACCTGGAACAACTGGGCGGGTGGTTATGCCCCGGGGTGGTTATGCCCCAATCTCCCCTACAGTACAATGGTTTCCCCAAAAACAAGTTCTTAACTTCCATGCCCTCAGGAAGATGATCCTTATAGGACCATTCTAAGCCCTCACTTCCAAGCCCTCACTTTCCAGCTCAGTGTCAACTAAAATCACTTCAAGTTAGCTGAAATATAAAATAATGATCCAAACACTGCTTTATCCTTGAAAGGTCATTGCTGTGTTAATGTTAAAACCAGTTTTGCATGATAACTGTTGCAATTACACTGATAAGTGAGTGAAAGGGAGAGCTGAGCAGTGCATTGCTGTGTTAATGTTAAAAGCAGGATAACTGTTGCAAACTTGCGATTCCACTGATAAGTGAGTGAAAGGGAGAGCTGGGGAGTGCATTGGCTAGGAAGTGCACAGAGTGTTGGGACATGCAAGATTTAGCGGGTTGTACTGCACAGTGTTGTCCTTAAGTAAGGGAATCAGCTGATATTTTGCCATTACACCAATACTGAACATCCTCAACCTGTTTCTGGCAGCATGAATTCTTATCCAAAGAGAGGAAAAGCATTGGGTCATAATGACAGATTTGATGCATGTGGGATAATAATGGTTGCCAATTTTCTTTGCTATACTTGGAGTTAGGTATTGGTAAAATTCTTTTATAAGTAAGTGATCCACCCTTCCCATTGAAATGGCATTGGTCCAATGACAGGATATCATGTCTTTCACTTACTTACATCTGACAATGTACATTGATTATACATGTATATATATAGAATTTTATTGGACAACGGAATATCATCAAGATACATGTGTCATATAAATAGAATAAAAATGTAAAATAAGAATTATGTACAAAAGAGGGATAGTAACTAGCTGCGACCAGGAAGAAGGAGCAAATATAAAATATACAATAGAATGAAATAAATGTTTATGTTTCTAATAACATGAAATATAGGTTAGCATAAAAAATGGTGGAATAATAATGGTCAATACCATACCAATACTATAATTAGAAAAAGCACCAAAATTACAGAAAATAAGAAAAGTATAAATTCTAAAAAATATATAAGCACCATATTTGCTATTCTGGAATCTGTTGATGACTTGTTCTAAGTAGTTCAGCCGTAAATCAAGCAGTAAAACTAGGTAATATCTACAGCACACAAAATGGTATACATGTAAAAATGAATCACAGTATATATTTATGTACAGATACATTGCTGAATAACATCACAATCACTGGTAGCACCGATAATACATTATTTATATTAAGTACAAAAGAAAGCAAACATTTTAAATATGTACAATAGTGACAGCAACAACAATGGCAAACACAAGGAAGCAATGCATCAATATGCCACGGACCACTCAGTCACCAGGAGCAACAGATCTGACAAACTTTATCATTATAAACACTAGCTTTAATTCTCAATTTTCAATGCGGTGTAGGGGAGACGGGGCTGGTTGTCACAGGGGCAGGTTGTCACACTCTTTATTGCACTAAACTATGGAGTCACACAGCTCAACCAATCATTGTTTATTGCTTTTATAACCCACTGGAGTCTTTTTGAAAAATCTTGACCCCTGGAAGGGAGTCTGGTAGGCACACGGGTCTGTTGAAAATTTCCTGTCACAAGAAGTAAATTTTTACCTTCAACTTGCATGCAATGCTAGTCTTTATCAAATAGTTGTTGAAAAAGGTACCATTAATACACTTACCATATAAACATTTCTTTAAATCATCATTAGAACAAATAGTGAAAATTTTGATAACAACGGTCTTGATCACCCGTTTTTGGAATTTTCATCAGTCGGGGCAGGTTGTCACAAAAAGGCGGGGCAGGTTGTCACACTTTTTGGAGCTGGTTGTTAACCTATTAGGAGTAGGCTTTTAAACCAAAAAACTAACAAAAATATTAATTTGTGCTTTATACATGCTATTGATGACTGAAGATGTATGCAGATATTGCATTGTGCTTAAATAAATCAATTTCATATTTATATGTAAAATTTTCAAAAAAAATCGTAAAAATCCTACTCCAGATCAGAATGCTTTCCTGCTGATTGGTAAGCCTTCATTTGTAGCACCCTTGTACACACTAGCATGTTTGTTAAGGTCTTCACTGGGCAAGTAAAGGATTCCTCATATGTCCAAAATAACTTTTCTTGGTCGAGATCTGCCCTACAGAGTTCCACTTCCTGCATTCGAGCTCATAACCAAAAGTGTGACAACCTGCCCCGAGAGTGTGACAACCTGCCCCGAAAATGTGACAACCTGCCCCGAATTCTGAATTTTAATAAATGTCCAATAGGACATCAAGATTTCGAATGACATAGGTATATATTCACCAGATAGGTTTAAGTCACTCCCCTTATGCCATTCATACAGAATGGCAGTGCTCCTGCATGCTTTATATAGAAATAGTAGCATGTTAAAGTTTTACACACTGTGACAACCTGCCCCTGTGACAACCAGCCCCGGTCTCCCCTGTAGATATTTTCCAAGAGCAAAATTCAAATGTAAATTTTTTAATGTCAAGATTTGGTGAAATGCAGATTCAATTAGTATGAGTTTCTCAAGCTAGATTTCTCACTGTCCACGTAGCATTTTCAGCTTTTCTGATTGGACCCTGCTGAATAAAACGTCCTCCAAATCTGTTAGCTGAACGTAGAAAGCTATGAAATATGTATTATACTGCTTCAGTGGGCAGTGGTGTTTGACAACTTAATCTTATTAGTAAGTAAGTACAGTCAATCATTTCCATTTTCAAACACGTCACTTGCAATTTGAACACGTTTTCATGCCATGCAAATGTGTTTTATGCCATATAATTCAGTACCTTAGCCAATCACATGATCTACATTTGCTACGTTGTTCTATCAAATTGCAGAAACTCATACTTACTGAAATTGCAGTAATTGTCTTGTGTGCAACCTCATACAATTTAGTTCTTAGGTTTGTCCATCTGGGGCAAACTATTAGACAATGGAATTCATCCTCAACAAGATTTAGGTTACAGATACGATCCTCCGCAGGTAGAGTAGGTCGGGGCAAAAAGCCCGGGTTAGGTGAGAAGCCCCCCCAGGGTTATATCCAAACTTACATTGATAGGATTGAAGCTAGAGGCTTTTTAGGTGACGTCACAAATTTTCAGGGCAAACAGCACCAAACCATAGTAGAAATTAAAGAAACAAAAAAAAAGCATGGTTTTTGTAACTTTGACTAATTGTTTGAAAGGGGTTGTCAGAAATAACTTTGGAAATATTTTAAAGTATAATGGATATCTGCATTGATTCACTTTATGACCATCACATAAATATGATTTGGATCAGATTTTTTGCCTTTTAGTTCAACATATAGAGGTCAAATTAAAATATGTGGGTTTGGGGCGAGAGGCCCCACATGATGTGGGGCATGAGGTCCCCTTCACTGAGGGTCGAAGCTGCTTCAGGAACCATTTAATAATGTGTACTCTACCTTGAATTATGAAAGAGTAGCTAATTAAAATAGAAAAAAATTGGCCCAAAATTGAAACGGGGCACAAAATATTAAAAAATAAAAGCATGAACAGAAAAATTCTGAAATTAAAAAAAAGTGAATAGGATGCCTCAAAAATGATAGAAGAACCCCAAGAAATAACTTTTAGGCTGAATGCGCTCGCAAAAAAAATTGCCATAGGATTATAATAGGGGGGCTTCTTGCCTGATGGGTGGGGTAAGAAGGCCATTTTAAATTTTTTACAAAAATGGCCGTAACTTCTTTATTAAAATTGGTAGACATTTGTTTCACTAGTTATTAGTAGAGTCAAGTGATCCCTTCCTGACAGCACAAGCATTCAAATAATCGCCCATACAAAGTAGGTCAAATCGCACCTCGAAGTTAAGGGGGGCCGCATGCCCCGACCTACTCTATATACGGACGTGTATGTCTACCAATTTTGATATTAAGATTGTGAGAACTTAGTCTAAAACGTGCAATACTGGAATAAACAGATTTAGGGAGATTTAAGTAAAGATATGGTTCTTATCGCATATCGTCTGCCCAAAGCAAAATTGGCCTAAGTCATTTTTGACAACTTTTGGCAAACAACCAAAAACTGACTTAGGCCAATTTGGTTTTGATAACCAAAATGACTTTGGCCACAATTGTTTTGTGGTCTAGCTGTGTTATTAAGCATATTTCACTACAATTATTCAATGAAACACAAAGAAACATCTTTGAAAAAATTAATGCTCACAATAATGACCGAACAATTCTGGTGATATCCGCTAAAATCAGTGATAACAAAATTGGCCTTAGTCCAAATACTAGTCTTCTAGGAGGAGTTCGGGAAAGTGCTGCATTCTTCCTTACAACTTCAACTTGTATTGTAGTTGTGTTCCAGCTGCTTGAGCACAGTTTTTTGCTTGTAGAATTTGTCGACTACATGCTCTGTTTGTAATACCATTGTTAATCAAACTCAAATAATTTAAAAAAGAGGAGAACTGTACATGTATTGAACAAGACATGAAGAAAAGTATCATTGATTTCTGGATTTTTCTTAAGCATTGTTAAGGACATCAATCAATGAAATACTTCTTTCCTCAAAGGTTAGGTTTTGCAAGATAACAAAGAGGTCATAAATTATGACGTCAACTTCAAATGAATAAAAGACGAAGAAGAATTTTATACAGCGTATGTACTGAACATGCCAGGATGCCAGGAAGAAAGTGCCATTGATTTCTGAAATTGATCTCCTTTACGCTTTGTTAAAGACATCAATCACTGATGTGCTTCTTTCTTACAAGGTTTGGTTTTGCTGGGTAACTCATGGATCTCCAACAATTAAAGAGGTTAATTTCATGCTTAGGGCTATTCGCTTGCAAATGGCTTGTTGAGTGTACCCAACAATACTTCCCCATTTTCTCTTTGCATTTTCATTGATAGGAAAATAAGTGAACGGTCTATGTTTCTGAATGATGAATGGATTTCGACAATGGGGCTCATCTCATGCCTTTTAGTAATGCCTTGTCATTGTCTTGTTTGGCCATCTGTCATTAACTCAATCACATTTCTGATTGTTGTTCATCATTTTGTGATTGAATGGTCTCCTAATACACAATGAAAATACACAAGAATTTGCCCAGACACTAAAATAAATAGTAGCCCAGGACAAATTCTGGTAAGCATGATAGGATAGGATAGGATAGGATAGGATAGGATATTTATTTTCCGTTTTGTACACATGCTTTACAATGATGAGGCAAACACTTTAAGTTTCAGTATAACAGCGCATTAGTAAACGGAGGAGCATGCCAGAGCATACACAAGAATGCCTCAGTGACATATGCAGCTCAATTCTAAATTTTAATATGTTGTGTAAAGTACATATGAAACAGACCATGACATACATAATTACTGGCAGTTTGTAATTTTAAATTTCTACAGCATATTTTATACATATCATTGGTTAAAAGAAGGACAGTGCCAGCCCTTGCTTTACAAATATTCTTTAACATTTCTGAACGTTTTCTCTGGATGGTAGATTCATATTCTAATTTTTTCTTTTTCTACATCCAAAGTTTATGGTGTTTCACAGTTCTCTCTATCACATTTCAAACATATATCTACATTGTAACAAATCAGCTTTAACGGTTTAGCTCAGAAGGAGGATAAAAAGTGAAGTGCATGTAACTGTAGAATATCTCCTGGATTACAATATTCATAATAATCAATCACATGCAAATATGAGCTGTTAAACAACTCATGGTCATTTCTTTGGAAAATCAATCTTTATTATCCCTCAGAAAGTATGGTGAAAGTGATTTTTTGTTGTGGGTATGACATCATAAGGCAGTTCCCCTAAGTTAGCATTGGTCCTCATGCAAATCTGGTGTTTTGTGTCATGTAAATTCACAGGAATCATGAATGTGCCTTGCTTAAAGTGATTTTTTGTTGTGGGTATGACAGCATAAGGCAGTTCCCTTAAGTTAGCATTGGTGTTCATGCAAATCTGGTGTTTTGTGTGATGTGAATTCACAGGAATCATGAATGTGCCTTGCTTAAAGTGATTTTTTGTTGTGGGTATGACATCATAAGGCAGTTCCCTTAAGTTAGCATTGGTGTTCATGCAAATCTGGTGTTTTGTGTGATGTAAATTCACAGGAATCATGAACGTGCCTTGCTTAAAGAGATTTTTTGTTGTGGGTATGACAGCATAAGGCAGTTCCCTTAAGTTAGCATTGGTGTTCATGCAAATCTGGTGTTTTGTGTGGTGTAAATTCACAGGAATCATGAATGTGCCTTGCTTAAAGTGATTTTTTGTTGTGGGTATGACAGCATAAGGCAGTTCCCTTAAGTTAGCATTGGTCCTCATGCAAATCTTGTGTTTTTTGTGATGTGAATTCACAGGAATCATGAATGTGCCTTGCTTAAAGTGATTTTTTGTTGTGGGTATGACATCATAAGGCAGTTCCCATAAGTTAGCATTGGTCCTCATGCAAATCTTGTGTTTTTTGTGATGTGAATTCACAGGAATCATGAATGTGCCTTGCTTAAAGTGATTTTTTGTTGTGGGTATGACATCATAAGGCAGTTCCCTTAAGTTAGCATTGGTGTTCATGCAAATCTTGTGTTTTGTGTCATGTGAATTCACTGGAATCATGAATGTGCCTTGCTTAAAGTGATTTTTTGTTGTGGGTATGACATCATGAGGCAGTTCCCTTAAGTTAGCATTGGTGTTCATGCAAATCTGGTGTTTTGTGTGATGTAAATTCAATCATGAATGTGCCTTGCTTAAAGTGATTTTTTGTTGTGGGTATGACATCATAAGGCAGTTCCCATAAGTTAGCATTGGTGTTCATGCAAATCTGGTGTTTTGTGTGATGTAAATTCACAGGAATCATGAATGTGCCTTGCTTAAAGTGATTTTTTGTTGTGGGTATGACATCATGAGGCAGTTCCCATAAGTTAGCATTGGTCCTCATGCAAATCTGGTGTTTTGTGTGATGTAAATTCACAGGAATCATGAATGTGCCTTGCTTAAACCAGTCTTTGTCAGAATTGCTAGTCTCTTTAATCTAATTATGGTAGAACAGTGGCTTTTGACCCCAGATGGTAATGACATTATCAGAAGGAATTGTCGTCAGAAAGAATTGTTGTGAGAAAGAAATGTCATTTATTGTCTTCGTCTCATCGGTGTTATATGTTTGCGTCTCGTCGTGTAAATGTGTGCGTGTATGTCTTGTGTGTCTTATGTCAGAATAAACTGGCACAGCGGCCATTCTTTATATATTATCCTCTTCATCGTTATCTGTCCACTAAGGTTCAACTAAGTCATTCTGCTCTTTCATAGGCTATTAACTCTATATTTAAGCATTGTTATTTTAAAAACATATTTTATGTGATGTGATAATTTATTTGATGTTTGATGGTTTGATTTTATGATCTATTTAGTACTTAAGATTTATTACTTGAGATGTAATAACATGGATTACTTAAGATTTATTAATTAAGATTTAATCATAAGATTTAATTATAAGATTTAATTGTAAGATGACTGACATGCATGTTGGTATTAGTTTAGTACTTAAGGTATTTATTTTGTGTTTACTTTTAGATTCACTCTATTGACACAACTTGATTGATACGATACGATTCATTGATATTATATATATGTCGCGTTGAATAAACGGCAATTTATATTACATTGGTGTCGAGTCTTCCATCAAAACTTAAGAATTTAAAATTAAACATAGGTTACAAAAATTTTAAAGCCCTAGTTCCAGCAGTAAGATTGTCCAACAGGGCAGTTTTACGGTATCTGCACTTAAAGTGTCTCATGGGGGGTCAAAATAAAGGTCTGTAAATGAGAATTTCCTTCATGCTATCATGAAATGATATATCAAACATTCATAAATCAACAAGGACACGTATGATTTGTTGGTTTATGACCAAATTCCACTCTAGAAAGTAGGCAAGGTTTGAATTTTTGAAAAAAAATTCATCAGAATAAAAATATTTGTGTGAATACTAATTTAACCATTTTTTCAATGGAAATCCCGCCATATTGTTGTATAGAACCATCAAAACAAATACAAAACTTAAATTTCGATGAAATATGGCAGAACTTTTTTTCCAACAACTTTTATGACGAAAATAAAGACATTAGACATTTCATACCCTGAAAGTTTATGTTATGGAGTGTTTAGTAAGGTTCTAGTCTCAATAGACACATGATTGCCAAGATAAATAATGCTTAGGTATCCTACTAACCCGAAGTCAAGTTTTGTTGCTGTATGATTTGAACTCATAGTGTTTCCTTTGTGTCAAAGATAATGTTCTAGAGAGAAAAATCACCGAAAATGACCCAAAATCACAGGCCCAGAAAAAAATAAGCTTGAATTGCTCCAAAAACAAGATATTTACATATTATCTTGTTAAAGTTACTCTGAATGATAGGTCAGGATTGGACCAAAAGTCCCCCGGATTTTTACATGATCTTGTCCAGCATGTTGGTGTTACCAAGTGTGAGAAATTTCTTTAGAGTAAAATGATTTTTTCTTATTGAAATCATCCAATAAATGCACTAAATGACCCCTGGATTTATTTCGGGTACGCACGGAAAAAAATACTAATCTGGCTTGCTTTCTACTTTGTGACGTCATCACCATTGTAAGAATTTGTTAACTTATAACTATACTTTTGTAACAATGGATATTGTGACGTCATCTATAATGACGTGCTGGAGGTGGGAGGCACTATCTGGAAAAAGCTAAGGAAATAACTTAATTATTTATGTCATCAAAGGGATTCTTCAACAAATTAGTCAAAAATATTTTTTATCTTAAGTTTATATTATACTGTGTATAAAACCACCAATATTTAGCAAAGAGTTTTATCATTCAGGGCAACTTTAAGTCATTCTGTTATTATGAAAAATTGCAGTTATATTGATGTATTACATAAAATAATTGCCTTTTACTCTCAAGTTTGATTTTCTCATAATAGTGCAATTTGATGATCTAAAAACATATACTGTAATTTTAGATATTTATAAATACCCCTTTTAGGCATACAGGTTAAATTATTTAGTTCAGCCATGTTCTTTTCCTAGATGAATGCAGTGTTAAAAGACTTGAATCAAAGCGAAACTTCTGATGTACTGGAGAGGACATTTCGTGACATTGTGAATTTTAATTTCTGAGAAAATGTATTTGCATGGCCTGGATAATATTTCATCTTGCATTTGCACATCTATAGAAAGGCACACTTGAGCAAAGAAAACACAAATAGCTTTTTTTTTCCTTCAGGATCTTGAGTGTTTTTTCCCTCGTACTGGAGAGGACACATTTTTTTGACATCATATCCAAGCCTCAAATTCCGAAAACCAAGTATAGATTCAGAAATGAATCTTTTTGATTTACCTTGAGTCATGTCTCCAGCTACAAAATTGACACAAAAAGTAGACACACTCTTTAATGCCGATTCACAACAGCATATACAGTAATTAATGGTCTGTCGAAGAAAAACTTTTTGACACACGCCATTTTTCACATTTTGAGAGACAGCTCCTTTCGTATATAACCTATTCACATGAAACCTATTGTGTTTTATGCCCAAGACATAGGTCCAGACAGGCATCATTAACATGGATCACAATTGCCTGCATTTGCTTTTCTGTGTTGCCATAATAATATGTGAAGCTGCCCATGAGACACAAAAAAGTGCCAAAATTGGTCATAAATCGCTTGCTGCTTCAAAACTAAGCATTGTAGCAAGGTAAAATTTGGTACACATATACTTCAATGTAGTACAAGACTGCTATTATGGAAATTTTTTGTGTATCTGTCATACTTTTGTCATAGTAATTGCTTAAATACGAAAAAATGGCCCAGTGCAAATACTGTAAAACTGCCCAACAGCAGTTTGATGCTTTCCCTATTTCCTGTTTGGTCATTCTCTTTTAATTTGTAAGTGACAATTTTTCGACATTTTTGAGTGACAAATTTTGATTCAATTTGATAGGGATGGTTGTCAATGAATTGCACAAAATACCGAACTCCTTTAACGCAATATGCATGTATGCATCTATATGAAATAGCAAAAGATAGGTAATAAACATCAATCATGAATGCCACTCCACACACATTTGTGTCACATTCTAAGCAAATTATTCATACAAATTTATCTCTCGGAATAAATGTCTGCTTCATTCCATCAAATGTGGTCAAAAAGATGTAAAAGTTGTGTGTAAACAGCGATCATGAATTATTCAATGCAAGCTGTCTGTGTAAATTGCCAGAATGTGTCAACAGCAATGGTCTGTTGCAAACAGAATACAAACATTTTCAACATTTGTAGATATTTTGTCGACATTAATAGCTCTCATCAACGAAATTACTCAAGGTAAATAAGAGTGTCATTTTAGATATTTTTGAAAAGCGGGCATTCATGACCTTTGCCACAGACATTAACAGCAGGATGGAGAGCAAGGTAACGTGGAAAGCAGTAAATACTAATGATTTGCCAAGCAGACATATCTGTTTTCATCTGCACATATTGAGACTAATTCGGACTAAAATCAGTCAACCAAACAGATAAGGATTGACTGACCTCCAGGTGAGTTGCAACTTTAAGAGGAAAGGATATAAACACAGATGGGCTTGTAATGGCAGTAGGGTTTTGTAATGGCAGTCGGGTTTTATGTATGAAGGGGGATCTTTGCAGCTTGAGCCTTCAGCTTTAGGGTCCCAAATGGTGAGATGAACTTCCAGATTTTAATCAAAAATGCAGAAACATTAATTGTTTCAAGACATTTCTATTTGAAAAAAAATTGCTATACTTATTCACATTATACACTGCTTAAAAAAATTAATTGAACAGAATTTTTTAGGAACTTGGAAGGATGCAAATCAATTTCAATGCAAACTTAATCTTCTTTATCATTTTGTAGTGTTCATTAAATCACAGCTGAATAGAGTAAATGCATATTGTCTGTACAGGGAACCTGAAACCTTTGTGACCCACAAAACTGATGTGAAAACACAATGTGACCAAATTTGGTTTTACATAATGCAACAAATGTAAAGTCAAGGCATAGTGAAACGTTTGAAAACATAGGCTGCACTGCAGCAAACCTTCAGCGAATAACACATTTAGAAGAATACAATTACATCATAAAATTGGTGTGTTTACCAAATTCCGTATATTATAGGTATGCAACAGTGGTCGAGTAATGGCATTCTATTATCTGTTATTTGCCTGCTGCCCTGCGATCTACCTGTGTGCTTGCCAGGGTTTGTAAAAGCAGGGAAAAGCCTTATTATACTAATTTACTTATATTATGGTACGGTTTTATGCATGCACCAATTCTTTTCCGATCATTCAAAAAGTGTTAAATACAAGTCAAAAAGCACTGCTACATTTTGTAGGTGATACGTGAAGGAAATGGCATTGCTGTATATGCAATAGTGGGCACGTTTTGGCTCCTATAAGAAAATAAGTATTTTTAATATTTTTTTCTCAATATTACAAAAAGTATAGAATATGTATCAGTCAGACCATGAAAAGGCACCACAAAACCACATAAGTCATATGTGTACCAAACTTTATCCATGTACATGCAATAGTGACCAAGTCTTGGGCCAGAACAAAAAATATATTTTTTCTCTTTTTTTTCAATATTTCAAATAGTATTTAATATTTTCCACCACACCTTTCAAAGGGCACAACTAGACCTTATGGACCATGTGTGTACTAAACCTTATCCATTTACATGCAATAGTGACCGAGTCTCAGCCCAAAAAACTAAAAAATACATATTTTTCTATTTTCCAAATTTTTGCAAAAAGTATAGAATATCCATCAATGAGACCATCAAAAGGCACAACTAGACCATATAGGCCACATCTGTACCAAATTTCATAAGTGCACATGCAATAGTGACTGAGATTTGGCCCGGAAACGAACAAAAATAATTTTTATATTTTCTCAATTATTTCAACAGGTATTGAATATCTATCAATTAGACCATCAAAAGGCACAACTAGACCATACAGGCTATATGTGTACCAAATTTCATCCATGTACACTCAATAGAGGCCGAGTGCTGGCCCGGAAACGATCTATCCGCCCGCCGCCCGACCGCCCACCCGCCCGCCCAACATTTTTACCCAAGTGATTACAATACCTTCTTAAAAAACTTAACTATTGCAACAAGAGTTTTATCTTATAAGAGTAAAGTAACTGAATCCAATCCAGATGTTCCAATGTACCAATACCCCACCTGTAATTATGTCTCAATATGGTCAGTGGACTATAATTAGTCAACAAGTTACCCAAATGCAGACCAGGTCGACCAATTCAATTACTGGACAATCTGTTTATGATAGTTGTCTTCCCTTTCCCAGCCATCGATTGACCACATGTTTGTTCTGCCCAAATGTTCTTCCCAAGGCATCTCTACTCTACAGACATTGAACTACCTTTCTCCTTTTGTGGTCCGGTTAGCATTTCTTGTTGATGCTGATTTTTGACACTTCTGTTCACTCTTTGCCCTTTTATGTCATATTATTGAATTTTATCAGCCAAATTCATTGATTGACTCAGATCACTCACCAGTCATTTACATATTTTATAAAAAAGCTGAGACTTCCAGTGATATTTATTTCTTCAAATATAATTAATGCACATTGTTAGAAACCTAAGAGCATTGCCTTGATCAACGAGGTAATTTCTGGCAAAAAAATAAACAAACATAGGACATAGTATTACATTGAATGTATTGTGAACATACAAATTGTCCCGCACTGTTTTAAAAAGATGACGTTATTTTAGTGACCCAATCTAATCAAGTAAAGCCTTGTAATTATGAAGCACAACTTTATTCTGAGTATAATTTCCCATGCAAAGAAATTTTCAACAAGTCTTAGCTTACAGTCCATGCATTAAAACGCGGCTCTGAAATTAATATTAAAAATCAAAATAAGAGGGAAAAGAGAGAGGGACAAGCATCATCTTCTGATTTCATGTGCATGACTTTGAATATTCAGAATCTCTGGATGGGATTTGTTTGTTTCTTTGTGTAACATGTTTGTTTAAGAAATGAAATGTATTAGGAAGTTTCAATTGCACATGTCAGCACTAGCAGTCTTGTGTAAGTCAAATACATATGTGTAGATGTTATTTAAATATGATCATGAAAGTAATTAGTTGCCATATAGGCTCTTAAGATAAATTCAGATAGTTTATTTTAGACGTAAAGTCAGACTCCCACAATCTAAAAAATTTAGGACAAAAGCGGTTTTTAAAAATATCTAGTGGTTTTATTAGACAACCATGGTGGTTTTTGCATTAAAATTTGGTTTATCGGGTCATTTTTGGTTTTTGTCTTTGGAATTGGTCTCCTCCTCAGGTAAAATGGTTTTTCAAAAAACCAAGGCCTCTTGACGGAATGAGTCTACCCTTGTATTAGGAGTTTTTCATGCCATGATTAATATTGGTCCATGTGTCAATATGACAACATTTGTGGATGATCAACCAGATTACCATACACAAATAATTTGCCTAGAGACAATGGGTTTTCATTTATCTAGTGATATTTAATAACCTAGTACTAGTTTTGATGTATAAGGAACTTCATGGACCTCATAGACAGCCTCGATACTGTGCTTGCTGAGACAGATCAGCTCCCCAGAGAACAAAGCCTCCTTCTGTACCACACGTAATGCCATCTATACTGGCATGCATCTGGCAAACAGAAGTTCCAATTTAACAAGGAACAAGTGATTAATAAAAACACAGCAAGGAATCATTGCACCTATCAACACTGAAAACATAACTAAGCAGTAACAAAATGTGTTTCTATCGCAGCTTACATATATCGCAGTTGACTTAAAAAGTAGATTGAGTCTCATGTCTGTCAAAGAATCATGAATGAGCAATAGTGAGCTGAGTGGTGCCAACTATAACTATACTTTATCAAATTTACTTTGTAACTTTGAAGTTATAAAGACCATGCTTGATGCACGGGCATGTTGATTAGATGATAGTGTTACAAATTGTAGATACACCCTTTGCAAGAAATCATAAATGAATATCTTTTAACATGTGGAAGAGTAGGTAGGCTAAACATTTCATAGAACTATCATTACACCCAACAACTCCAACATGAGAATGATTCAAGACCAAACTTCAGACAATCACAGGCAACTGACCTGGAATGTCCCATTGGCAATATAGCTTTGCAGTGGCATTTCTCTGTGAGGTAAGTACATTTTATTATTTTGGTAGTCCATAAATGGACTGTAGCCTTCTTGGTAAAACAAGGAAGAAAATTCTACTGATTTCAGAGCTATCTCCAGTGCTTGCTGGGTGTGTAGCTTCACTCTCTCTGCCCTGTGTTCTTTAGTATACTCTATAACTGTCTGTTTTCACTGTCACAATTTGTCTTTTCTCTTTGCAGATCTAAACAAAAATCAAAGCACCTCCCCCCATAGATATCCCCTCCCCCCACAGATAAAAAAATAAAATCCCCCCCCCCCAATGAAATACAGCCTATGTTTGACAGCTGTTTCAATCATGCAGCGCCTGGTTTCTGTGTCCTCCTGTCCTAATCAGCCTACCAAGTGCATAAATCCTTGACGTAAAGCCTCAATCATCCATCCATGCATCCGCACTTGATAGGCTAATCAGGCCGGCCATGGACCAATTATATATGAGATAACATACTACCATACTGATATCTCAGATATCCAAACAGTCCCCAATCTGTTTGGTTTATGAAGAAACCAGTTTTAGTTGGTTTTTTGTTAAAACCAAACAATTTGGTATTTCCACCAACCCTAGTCTGTTTAATATGCATGCACTCACAACACAAGCAAACTGTTTCCTACCTTCTTTTACACTTAGTGAGATGAAGGGGTTTGCTTTTCTTTTACATTATTCACAGTGTGTTTAAATAATGCAACGCTTAATTATTGATGCTCAGACAATATACTGGTCAGATGAAGGGGTTTGATATTTTAGTGTGCACAGCATAAGGACGAATACTGTATACAGCCACATAGTGCAACAGTGACAAGACTTTGAGGTCATTATTCTAAGAGAGTCCACTTAAATGACCCTCACATGGCCAACTGGACTGGAGCGGAATTCAGTGTGTAGAGTATAAAGCCATAATGGTGGAACAGTGACAAGTGACTTTGTGGTCATCAGGCTGAGAGACTCCTAGCCCTGGACCCCTGGGGACAGGGGTCATGGATCCTCCCATTGGAAAATCGTGAGATTTGAAAGACAGGGTTTGGGAGAATCAAGATATCTAAAAATATATGTAAAGCATGCTCATTTCAATTATACCACCTAAAAGTATATAAAATGTCCTACTGACGGCACCTATTTCTACATCTCTACATGTAAAAATAACTGAACACTCACCCTGTGAAGTTCAAGAAATGATTTTTTTCTTTATACATTGAACAAATGGCGTCTTCCCATTGGGTGAGAGAGAGTGATGTCATAACAAACGTTTATGATGTCATAGGTTATTTCAGTGACGTCACAATGGTGACATCACACTCCAAAGTGAGGCTGATGGCTGTCTCTCAGTTATTTTTGACATTTCTCTCATTTAAAAGTATTTTTAACCATGACAATCTTTGAGAAAATGCCATCAAAACTAGTGCCGTCAGTAGTAAAATATGCGGGCTGCTCTAAACCAAAATTTCATAAAATTCTGATAAGAATTGTTTAATCCAGACCACTTCTCCCGATACCAAGTCAAAATCTAAGAGACTCCGCACAAATGACCCTAACATGACCCCTAGGAAGCTGGTGAGTATCAGATGTCAATGACCTTTGCAAATGTGATTTTGTAGATGATGGGGTCACTCTGACCTTGTGCTCATGAAATTCTACTATGGCAGGACCAAAGAGTCGGATGGGTGGCATTGTTGTGACTAAATGGTGATATTCAATATTATATTGTTGTTAATGAAAATTATTTTCATTAGTGCTCTGGAAATAAAATAGGCAATCCAAATACTTTATTGAAACTGGTAAAATTCTGCAAAAAAAAAAAAACACGCAGGGAACTCAGGACAATCATTTTCAAAGAGCAGCCAGGCATTTGGTCTCCATTACTCTCTTTTGACTATCCAAACAGTGTATGCATTGCCTTACAACTGAGATGTATTTGATAAACAAAATGCATACGATAAAGATAATTATGAACACAAATCAAATGGTTCCAATGTGCTGAGCAAACTATCAAACATTTGACATTGGAAGTTTGCAAGAAATATGGATGGCATGCCAATTACCGCCCATGCTATGCATAGGGCGGTAATGAAATGATCTCAAACAGATGTGAGGCAGAGGCCTACTGGCCAAACCAGGCCATTCCAAGGGTTCATTTTATCCTTATCTCCCATTTATAACATTTTACATTGGACCAATTGTGTCTCTTTCAGTTACATGCAATATTAATAAATTTATAACCATCTCCTCTATGGCTAGCGCTGGGTTGGACAGGCTCACTTTCAGTCGCCATTTTCTTGTGCATCTTCTTCTTTGTGAGTGGAGTTTCCTCCTTTTTGGTAGGAGCACACCTGTAGTATCCAGGACCTGGTCTTCACGCTGTCCATTCCAATCCAATTTTGTTAATTATCGCTGTTAAAGGCATCCCTCCAAATGCACTGAATTGCTCTTCACCATTTCGGCCAATTCAAAGTGCAATTCAGTTTCTCACTTACCTGTCATCTGTCAGCTTACTGGTACAGCTACAGCATTGCAATAGCTATTAACTTAATTCTTACTCCAGTGAGTTAATGTAAAAATTAAGGTAAAATTACCATAAATCTGAATTACTCAATTTTCTGTGAACTTTAAAGGCACAAAATAGTAATTTCCTTTAAATATTCATGAAAAGTGTCATTTTTTGTCTCAGGCTGGAAATATATGTGCTTTCATGCAATTTCAGTCAATTATAGGCCTATAAATAGCCTAAAAAGAGCCATATTTGGCACCCACCCCTGGAGCCACGCTATGGCAACAGCTATAACAAAACTGATTTTTAATATTGTTTTCTGAGGCCTCCAAAAACAAATATCTGGAGGGACAATTTTGAGATAGCCCTTTTTTTGGCTAAAAACAGGCAAAACGTTGTTTTTCCGCCAAAAACGAGGCTGAAATTTTGGCGGGAAAACAAGTTTTTGGCTATTTTTAGACCAATAAGGGGCTATCTCAAAATTGTCCCTCCACAAAATTGATTTTTTAGGCCTTAGAAAACATTATTAAAAATTTGTTTTGTTATAACTGTTGCCATAGGGTGGCGCCAGGGGTGTGTGCCAAACATGGCTATTTATAGGCCTATAATGCCCTGAAATGGCATCAAGGCAAAAATATCTCCAGCACGAGACAAAAAATATAAATTTTCATGAATACTTTTAAGAAATAATCATTCTTTGGCTTAAAACATCACAGGGAATTAAATAATTTGGAATTGTGCCAATTTTTGCCTTAATTTTCACATTAAGTCACTGGAGTATGTGATTCCATTCCAGCAGTAACGTAGGAAAACTATACGAGAGGATAATAAATAGTAGAGCACAAGAAGTGGTACACATGACAGATGCACAAGCAGGAGGACGAAAAGGCAGATCGACAACATACCACCTAGCAATACTAAACTCAATTGTTGCCCAAAACAAAAAACAAAGAAAGCCAACATACATAGCATTCTTGGACGTAGAGAAGGCATATGACAAGGCATGGAACAAAGCAATCATGTACATAATGAACAAGGAAGGAGCAAGAGACAAGCTATGGAAGATAATCAATGCACTAAATAAAAACCTAACAGCCAACATAGAAACAAAACATGGACCAACAAGAAAAATAAAAATTAAATACAGTATAAGATAGGGAGGAGTACTACCGGTGATCCAATACGCACTAACGATGGACGAAATAGCAAAAGAAAAAAATACCCAAAATAACCAACCAAACCAACCCCCAGATATAACGGATAACAACATCCTACTGTGGATGGACGATGTAGCGCTAATAACTGACAACCACAACAAAATAAAGGAACTACTGAAAGTAATGGACCATATCGCGAAAAAATAAAACATAGTATTCGGGAAAAATAAATCTAACATCCTGAAAATTGGGAAGAAGAAGGAAATAAAACAACCATTAAAATTAGGAGACATGGAACTAGAATATGTCGACAACTATAAATAACTAGGAATGACAATTAACTCTGAAAACACACTAAAGACCCAGATCAAGAACATAAATGCAAAAACCGAAGCTGCATACCAAACAATCATGAGCCTACTCGGAAACGAAGAATTCAACTAAATAGAAAATTTAATGAAAACAATATGGAAACTAACGGAAACATGTATAATACCAATCATAACATACGGATGCGAAACATGGATAACGAACAAGACGGAAACAAACCAACTAAACAAGATACTAGACAACATAATAAGAAGAATACTCATGACACCGCATAGCACGCCAAGAGAAGCCCTATACCTAGAAACAAATCTCCTAGACATACAATGAATAATAGACAAGAAAAAATTGAATATGTACTATAGAACAACTAAAAGCCCAACACAACTAACAAAACAGCTGATAACTGAACCAAATAACATCTGGAAAGACAACATAGACAAAATAATGGAAACATACCATATGGACCATACAACCCTTGAAAACATGAGACCAAGTGCAGCAAAAAAGTATATACGACGAAAAATACAACAACAATTCAGAAAAGAAATAATAAAAGACACCACCAAAAGTAAAATAGTATACCTGAAAGATGGATACACTGGAGAAAAAAAAGCAACATATTCAAATAACCTAACAAGAAGAGAAACAAGCATACTCTTCAAAGCCAGAACAAGAATGACGGACTTCAAAGGCAACTACAAAAATAAATACCCAGACCAAGGATGCAGGTTATGCAAAAAAGAGGCAGAGACACAAGAACATATACTGGAACAATGTGAAATAACAAGCCAACACAATCTCCATATGACAAAACAACTGTTATTTTCACAATCAAAAACAATACAAAAAATGGTGAAACAGAAAATCAACTCAATAATAACCCTAATGGAACAAACAAACTAAGACACGAACGTAAAAACCAGGAGAACCAAGAAGAACGATGACCAACCCACTAGAAACCAAGACAGGAAGTGCTGCTCCCCCACAAGGGTAGAGCTAACCCGTTGACCCGGGAGAATGCACACCAGAAGAAGAAGAAGAAGAAGTGCCTTCAAATCATTTAAAGGTCAGGATTATGTGATATCATGCTCAATTTGACTTCTAGAACTTAATATATGTGCCACTTTCTTCATTTATATCGGTCTGCATGTTTCTGTCAAGGACATCTTACTTCAAGTGAACACCTAGGTTGTCTGAATAATCCATTTGGTATTCACAACATCATTAAGGATCCACAAGAGTTTTGACTAGAGACTGAATGCAGTTGAAGATGTCAAAAATCTTGGCCTGATTGCAGTTTTTGGTAAAAAGAATCAGGCAGAGGCAAAGTTGAACTAAATTCATGTCACTGAATAGCACATGTACATACTGGGCTCATTAAATTTTTTGTAGCCTTTACGGACATCTAAAGGGTCTATTTGTGGCCTCTGAGACGTCTGTAGGGGCTCATTTTATGGGATATCTGAATCATCTATAAGTGTTCTGTTTATGGTCTACTAACACATCTGTAAGGGCTATTTTTTTTTGGAATATCCGGATTGTCTGCAGGCAACAGATATATCAGTGCTACAGACTTCCATCTTGACCTAAATAACAATTTTCTGGGGTCCAGAGATGTCTACATATTATAATTTTCAGTGATTTGTCTGAGTTTGGTGGGTTTTCATTATTTAGAGATCTAAAGGTTCTAATATGACACACAGCCCTCCTCATATTTACGTGGAATCTGAAGTTCTTTTCTATGCTGTTGAACTGTGATTTCAGAGATGACCCTATTCCAGCATTGCAATATATGTAAATTAACTAAAAGCTGTGACATCATTTTAATACTGGGTTAGATTCCCTGGCTTCTAGCCAATGTGAATCCGCCTGAACTGAGTGTCACAGTTTCAACTCAATGTCAGAGTGAAAATTGGGTCGGGAAAACCAATACAAGCAGTGGCGTCCCTATGGGGGGCAAGGGGGGGGGGGCAAATGCCCCCCCATATTGGACCTGTGCCCCCCCCTGGTGCGCCCCCATATGAACTTCCCAACTTTGGCTAATATATACAGTTAGTATAGCGGGTGGCCCCCCCAGAGAATCGCGTTCCCCCCAGGTGCCCCCCACGCTCGAGACCCCCCAGTTACGCCACTGAATCCAAGTTTGACATCATAGCCTCTCAGTCAATGGGCTGCCAGAAGAAATATGCATCACATAATCCATGTGTTAACAAACAAATTGTCAAAGCCTTTTGTTTATAGCAAGTTCCATCTAAGTTTAAAGTTGTAAAAAATTAGCAAGTTTGTAGACTAATCGAACAACTATGTGGGGATTATAACAGTTATCTACTGTGAATGCTCACAAAGCTGCCATCAGGATTAGGACAGGTTTTGCCTGTGATAGATCAAACATTGATGTATTGAAGGAAGCATTGCATTTGTGATCCCAATGAACTTTGTGGCATAGTTTACTCTCATTGGCTATCAGGCTGTGATGATGTGGTTGCAGGGGATACTCCTGATAAAATGCTTACTCTGACACAGTGTAGAAACTATGATGCTCGGTTCAGGTGGATCCCATTGCCTAGAAGCTGGGTAATCTGACCCAGTTTAAAATGACATCACAGCTTGTAGTTAATTTACATATATCGCAGTGCTAGAATAGAGTCATCTCTGACATCATAGTTCAACAGCATAGAAAATAACTTGAGATTCCACGTAAATATGACGAGGACCGTGACATTGACTCTCTGTTATATCAAGAATTTTGACTGTTCCAGACATCTGTAAAAGCTTTGAAAAGAACCTCTAATGACCTTCTACCACATCTGGAAAATACATTACAGAAATCAATGATTTCTAAATTGTCTAGATTGGCAAAATATTGTCCATCAACAGATGTTTCAAGCGGTCATAAAAGTAACAACTGGAGACACTCTAATCTGTACACCCCTGTTTTTTGTACTGTTTATGAAGCTCAATGAGAATATTCATGAAATTGTTCAGTGCCATTCACTCATGTAACAGTGTGATGCCATTTTGGATTATTCAATAAATAAAGTTCCACTTGACATCACCACCTTATATCCAACTTTAGATTTATAATTCCAACCAGGGTTAAATTCCAGTACAGTACTTTCAAAAACCTCAATTACCCGGTAATGTTCCAGAACCTTTTTGGTCAAGCTTCTTACGTCTAGCGTCTAGTAATTTTCATGTCCATCTCTTACCCATGAAAGAAAAAGCAGAGTAACTCTCATTCAGCATTTGAAATCTAACAAATAAGTAATGCATCATCGGCAAAAGTTCATGATGCTATGACATAGGAAACTTGGACAATGTTCCAATATCCTCTGTTAATTGGAGCTGCTCTGTGGCTTACCTGAGCTGTAGAGTAGGTCGGGGCAAGAAGCCCGGGTTAGGTGAGAGGCCCCCCCAGGGTTATATCCAAACTTAAATTTTTGGTGACTTTATCTATTGAAAGGATTGAAGCTAGAGACGTTTTAGGTGACGTCACAAATGTCCAGGGCAAACAGCACCAAACCATAGTAGAAATTAAAGAAACAAAAAAATGTGCATGGTTTTTGTAACTTTGACTAATTCTTTGAAAGGGGTTGTCAGAAATAACTTTCGAAATATTTAAAAGTATAATGGATATCTGCATTGCTTCACTTTATGACCATCACATAAATATTATTTGGATCATGTTTTTTGCATTTTAGTTCAAATTAAAATATGTGTGTTTGGGGTGAGAGGCCCCACATGATATGGGGCATTAGGCCCCCTTCATTGGGGGGTCGAAGCTGCTTCAGGAACCATTTCATATTGTGTACTTTACCTTAAATCTTGATAGAATAGCTATTTAAAATAGATTACATTTGGCCCTAAATTGAAACTGGGTAAAAAATATTAAAAAATGAAAGTATGAACAGAAAAATTCTGAAATTCAGAAAAAGTGAATAGAATGCCTTAAAAATGATAGAAGAACCCTAAGAATTTACTTTTAGGCTGAATGTGCTCGCAAAAAAAATTGACATAGGATTATAATAGGGGGGCTTCTTGTCCGATGGGTGGGGTAAGAAGGCCATTTTAAATTTTTTACAAAAATGGCCGTAACTCCTTTATTAAAATTTGTAGACAGTTGTTTCACTAGTTATTAGTAGAGTCAAGTGATCCCTTCCTGACAGCATAAACATTCAAATAATCGCCCATAAAAAGTAGGTCAAATCGCACCTCGAAGTTAAGGGGGACTGCATGCCCCGACCTACTCTAAGCTGTAGAAGGCTCACCACAAATTTCCCCACACCAGGGGACAAAGAAGATATATACAAATATCCGAACCAAATCGGCAAAAATATGTATTGATTATTGATTAAAAATGAATACATGTAATTGAAATTAATTTTAAGATCCTGTTTAACAGTCTGTGTCATATTAATTGGTGAGGTTCAAGCTTGTCTATCATAAGACAGATTGGTGAAACATATTGTAATTTACCGTACATACATAGTTTATATGGCCCGGTAAGTATATCCCTGTGCCACCCTGACTAATTTGCCAATAATAATTCAACATCCGAGTGAAGTAATCCAGGCAAGTCAGGACATGGTATCTCTCGGACTTAAAGAAAAGCTAAGAGAGTGTCCATATGGCAATAAAAACCATTTTCTACCTTCCATATCTTCACTAATATTTAAGCTAGAAGCTTGGTTGTACATTTAAATGAAAGAGTAAGATGTCTGCTGCTCATTTCATCTGAATAACATTACCTATGTGTTAAAGTTAGGATGGCAATGGTATTTCAATTAAAAAGAAGCATGTTCCGTTCACCCATTTTCCGCATAGCAGAATGATGCTGTTTGCAATGGCATTACGAGGGGTTTTCCATAAGTTATGTCCAACTAGTCATAATTTTTGCTAGATTTGATGTAGAAAAATGATATTTGGGTCAGAAAATATTGACGTAATTTGCAAATTAATCCCAAAAAAACAGATCATAAAATTAAAAATAAATGCTTAATCTGTTGCCATGGAAACCAGAAGTCATGAAATGCGGCCCAGACTTTGTTGTGCTCACTTAAAACGAAATGAACACTTGCTTGCATTATCTGTGTCTTGATATATTGAATTGAAGTATATTCATAATTTTTTTCATGAAATATAATCAGTTCATTGTAAAATCATTAATAACAATGGAAATTGGTATTTTTGTTACATCTCAATCACTTTACCATCTCTCATGTAGTTTCTCAGTTTTTTACGAGATGAGCAATTTTTTGGATATGGATGACATCATATATACCTGTTACATTTTTTCATTTTAATTTGATAAAACTAGCAGAGAGAGTAAGAACCTTTTATCATACATACAAGGAAGACATTATGAGTGACAGAACCAAATAAATATTGTACAAACTTTTTCTGAATGAAGAGAAGACACATTGGAAAACCTAAGAAAAAAAGACTGGAAAATGCCAAAATTGACCTTAACATGAAGACTGAGGTATCATACTTAGAGATGGGTAGAAAGTATGAGAAAACGTATTTACAAGGTCCCAGTCATTATTTTTGGAACTTGTGAAATGACTATGAATGTTTTGAAAAAATTCTATTCTATATCTCATATGATAATTACATATTTTACACAATATATCAAGTATGTGTCTGTTAACAAGCTCTCGGTCACATTTCATGACTTTTGGTTTCCATAGCAACAAATCAACAATTTATTTTTTCCTCTATGATCTGATTTTTTGGGGATCATTTGCAAATTATCTCAATATCAACTGACCCAAATATCATTTTTCTGTTTAAAATCTAGCAAAAGTTATGACAGGTTGGACAGAACTTATGGAAAACCCATCGTAAAGAACAGAAAGTCTGCGAAACACCAACTGTGATCTTAATATAAGGACTGTGAGGCATTGACTTTTTAAGGGATATAAGGTTATAGGAAATGTACTCAGTGTCAAGTTCATTCTTACAAGAATTTGTGAAATGTTAGGGATTATTTTTAATAGGTTTCTTGTCCTGCAACCCTAGTAAAAATTAAATTTTTTGACAAGATATAATGAATCTGTGTCTCTAAAGGTGCCCTGGACCGGATTTCATGACTTTTGGTTTCCATGACAACAAATTAACCATTTATTTGTGTTTTTATGATCTGATTTTTTCAGGATCATTTGCAAATTACTTCAATATTATCTGACCCAAATATCATGTTTCTGTATTAACTATTGCAAAAGTTATGGCAAGTTGGACCGAACTTTTGGAAAACCCCTCGTACTCCTCAACCATTCAAGATACAAAGATGCAATGCATACCATATGACAGATAATAATCTCAGCTTTCATTTGGCATATAAAAAGTTATTATGGGCAAAGTGGAATTCATAGACCACCACTTTCAATTTTTAATACCAATTTCGATTATTTTTGACGTTTTTATACATTGCCTCACTTATACTGTACTGGTGAGTTAGCAAACCACTTTTGGACTTAGCAACATTTAGATTCTAAAACTAGACATTCTTAGCTTTAATTTGGTACCCTGCAACCTTGGTTCGGTTGCCGATGCTGCCAACTTCTAAAATAAGGCCCTTTTTGGATTTCAGCTCATGGACTATAGAACACTTTGGAAGTGTTCAGTTTGCAGCCATGTTGGTTTTAAGATTAAAACTAATAAATACATGTTTGATGCCATATCTTGGAGCTGAACTTTTTCCAGTTATAATTTCAGTGGCTATTCCCCAACAGTACAACCATCTTAAAGTGGCTCAACATAGTGATCCGTAGTGATCCAGAGTGGTCCGGATAAAGAGAGATCTGTAGTGATCTGAGATCTATGATATAACTATCTGTAGTAATCTAATAATTCACTTTTAGTGAAAATCAAGCATGTCAATTATTTAGGATTATAAGTCAATGAACAGATAAAATCAATCTAACAATTAAACGTATTGATTAAGGAAACACATCAAGAAGTTATTTAGTACAGAAAAGTAAATTTATTAATATCTATTTTGATTATTAGATACAGATCACAACAGATCACTCCAGATCGATCACTCCATATCAACCAAGATCGCCATGGATCACTCTTGATCTATAGATAAGTGTCGATCCAAACGAGCCGTTTTATGATGGTTGTACTGTATTTCTGAGGTCAAGGTACTAAATACACTACCTGTTAGAAGAGATTGGATTGAAACAGTGAAATTATTGGAATGTTCAACATGACTAGGTGGACAATACATACATGTATTCCAGCATATTATCTGGGAACCACATAGGCAGAGAAATGATTGCAGTGGTGGCACCCCTTAAAGCACAGATCTATATTGTCAAGATAGCTTGTACTATAAACTGAAGAGAATAGTACCCACATTGAATAAGATTTTTTAAAAAGTGCAAGATTAAACCTTTTTAAAAATATTTGTTTAACTTTTATGGTAGGTAACAAACAATAGTTCCACTGTATAATACAAAAACTGTTTTTGGAGGGTTTTTAAAGTACAATTTGATCCAGTATTTACATTTGTGTCAGTGGAAGTTCAACGTATTTCTTTGACATGTATGTTCACCTGCAGCTTGGCAATGATTAATAATGGAATACAGAGTTTCAACTGAATGGCAGTGTTCAAACTGTTGATTTATAGTCCTCACTACTGAATTGGAATTTAAACTGTTGTTTTTTAACACATAGACCTATGTTAAAACATCAATTCCGCATCATCATGTATGGCCAGATTCAAAACTGCCTTTGCATTATATTGTCTGAGAGTAACTGATTTTAAATTTAATCAGCCTATGATATGTCAGCTAGAGTGCCATTTCCATTATGTCATGACTGGAGGTTCAAAACTCATCAGTCCACAACTAATTATTTATTTATTTGGTATAACTATTAAAATTCTAATGCCATTCCTTTTCATTTCAGAGCTGAGCATCAAACCCGCGATGAATGGCAAACTGATTCCTCCCCAAGTTCAGCAGCAGAACTCATCGTCCTCCCCAGGGGGCAGCACTCCCCCTCCAGCAGGGGGCAGTAGTGTGGCAGGGGGCGCTGCACTCATCAAGACAACACCTGGTGGGAGTGAAGGGAGTGAGCAGGCGGGAGGAGCAGCGGGGGGCAGTGGGACGGCCCAGAGGAAGTCTGAGGAAGGAGTTTACGGACTGTTACAAGAAATCTCCTTCTTGCTGTCTCTTGCTCACTGCTAGGATAACACAAGACTCAATTGTGAATATCAATTGTGAATATATTAGAAAGACAAGACGCTAGTCCCTGGCCAACTAACTCTCTCCACCTCACCCTGGATATTCGATGGCCCCTGGATATTCGCTTGCCCCTGGATATTCGCTGGCCCCTGGATATTTGCTGGCTCCTGGATGTTCACTGCTTCATCATTGGTCTGGCTGGTCCTATGACTCCTTTCCCGACTGATTCAGTTCCGACTCCCATCTGCCCATTTGCTCTACTTAGGAGCAACGTTATTCTGAGTCATTTGAGGTCGTGACCAATTTGTGATTCAGCCGAGACGCAGGGTGCAAGTTACTCTGTGAGTAATGACCTTGACCTGCGGAAGTAGGTCGCACTGACCTAATTGAGGGGCAGCAGTGCCTCTGAAGACTTTTGGTGGTTGCTTTGTATTTATCGTGTATTTAAACGCGACCACCATCAGATGGCGTTAGCTGGTTCGTGACTTTTGCTTCTTTACCCCTCAATTCAAAAGATCGGATGAAGGTGTCAAGGAATTGCCCCATGGATGTGCGTCAAGGAAGTAGAAAGTTTACTGAAAACAACGCTACTGATGTCGTCACATACGCTATTGATGCCCAGAATTCGGGATTTCACGCAGGCTTTTCTGGAAAGCCAAACCTCGTACGATGTTCATGATGCCAGACGGGACCCCATGGGGTTGCTCATGCTGCCCCCTGGTGGGTGGTGCTGCCCCCTGGCGGGTGGCGCTGCCCCCCTGGTGGATGGTGCTGCCCCCTGGCGGGTGGTGCTTCCCCCTGGTGGGTGGTGCTGCCCCCTGGTGGGTGGTGCTGCCCCTGGTGGGTGGTGCCGCCCCCTGGTGGTTGGGGTGGGTGAAGTTGGAAGTGAGGCCGTTGTTGCCGCCTGCCACCAGGACTTGTCTCTTCAATTCTCTTCTCTGTCTTGTTGGGAGGAAGTTTCTGTGGACGATGATTTTATCTCTTGGGACGATGAGGGACGAGGGCTCCCTGTATGCTGTCATTGCCTGGCTCTGTTTTAATGACATTTCACTGTAACGACATTTCCTCCTTTATATCGAAGAGTCGCCAGTTTGTTGGGCGAATCTAATGTTGAGGAACTGTTGCCTCTGCGATGCTATTAATAGAAATCCTCCTTGATCAACACCAGGTGGAGTTAGTGGGGGATAGGTGGAGCCACTGTCTGCGTCATGTGATAGGTACTTTCCAATAGAACGACTGTAGACAATAAGAGAATTTTAACGTCTAATAATTGTAATATAAAATTGTAATATCTAATTGTAATATCTGACTGTAATATCTAATAGCAAACTGTTTAGACCAATAACTCACTGTAGGTAAACAACATTTCTTTTGCTCTGAATGCATTGGTTTGCATTGGTTGTCCATTGGGTGTGTTGATGTTTTAGCAAGAGAGTCGCCTTAAGTCGGAACCAGTTCTTATGATTATATAAAATATAAAATGAAGAAGTGATAGGAGTAATGTTCGAGTACGTCGCATGTCTGTAAATGTTCATTTAACCTGCAATTCACAATTTGTCATTCTCTGACTAGGAGGGGGGTCTGCAATATCTGCAATGTCTGCTTCAAATGTATCAGAATTGAGCGTTTATCAGAATTAAGTGTCTTTTCTTGCTTCAAATGTATCAGAATTGAGAGTCTGTCAGAATTAAGTGTCTTTTCTTGCTTCAAATGTATAAGAATTGAGAGTCTGTCAGAATTAAGTGTCTTTTCTCTTGCGGTTATGAATGTCCATAACTTCATCCTTAATCAAATGTTCATTCGCGTCTGAAAGTTGGCATCACCTTGACGTTGGACTGCGATTCTCGCGTCTTTTATTTCTGAATGAATCTTTGTCAAGTTCAATGAGCTGCGCTATGAAAATGTTTCATGATACTGTTTTCTTCAACTGTAATATATGATCATCATATTATAATGGAAGCTGTGTACATATTAATGCGTTGCTAAGCTGTGACATGGACGTGATGAGTGTGACCTGTAATCAAATTGTTGCCTGTTATGCATGTTATGGCCCCTGGATATTCATTGGCCCCTGGATATTCGGTGGCCCCTGATTATTCATTGGCCCCTGGATATTCGCTGGCCCCTGGATATTCGCTGGCCCCTGATTATTCATTGGCCCCTGGATATTCATTGGCCCCTGGATGTTTGCTGGCCCCTGGATGTTATGCATGTGCACTTGTATGGCAGGTGTCAGTTGTAATGCGATGCCTTGATTGTGTGGTTAGAAGTGGATGAAAGTGGAGGGGGTTATTCACTATCCTTTAGCTGGCCTACTCATTCCCTACTCTTCAGCTGGGTCTCCTTGGCTGTGTCTGCTCAGCTGGGTCTCCTCAGCTGGGTCTCCTCAGCTGGGGCTCTTCAACTGGGACTTCTCAGCTGTGACTCTGCATCACTGTCTCTTGCTCTCAATCCTGTCCTCTCTAAATCTCTTTCTTTCCTCTCAACTGTTCTTCTCGGCTGAGGGTGTTAGATGAATGAGAAGGCCCCACTGCAGCAGAGTATGAGGAGGGTGCTGCCCTCTTGTGTGGAATGCGTTTGACCAGCTGTTAGCGCCCTCTTGTTGAATTGTCGCACACTCCCCTGGTTGTGTACCCTGGATGAGTGTCATTGAAATGGGAAGCCAGTCAGTCGCATCATCAGTCATCCCAATTTGTACCAAGGACTGGAGGTGCAGTGTTGTTAAACAGCACTTGCTCCTGGATATAATATTTATTATTCATTGGCCCCTGGATATTCATTGGCCCCTGGATGTTTGCTGGCCCCTGGATGTTAAACAGCACTTGCTCCTGGATATAATATAGAATAAATATAACTTGAGAAAGTAGCAGTTGACTTGGCCCGTTATGGTGGCTTCTTGTCGCACTGTAGTGAATGTAGCTGGTAGGGTGTACCCCGCCCTTCTTTAATTTATTGTCCTATACGCAATGCCTTCTGTCACATGATGGTTGCTAGGCAACCAAGTAAACTTCCATCGTCCTGGTCGTCATGGGGAAGGGGGGAAGCCATCAAGACATAGAGGGCCTTTGCTCATTCGCCTCACGTCTGTCTATCTGTGCTACCGTGTGCCAGGGAGGGGGGAGGGCCCGGAGGGGTTCTCTTGACTAGTGGGAAGGGTTCTGCCTTGAGGTCGCTGCATGCGAGAGACAGCTTTTTGACTTTCGACACTTCCTACCTGACCGTCGTACGAATGTGACAGTTCTACCCTGTGATGAAGTCCGTTGCCGTGGCCACACAAGAATCAGTTGCCATAGTAACTCTTCGATATTTGTGTGACGAAATTCAAATTCAATGGTCCCGTTTCTACCCTTTGCCCAGTTGTGAGTGGCGTCTTGTTTCAAACAGGAATAATATCTTAGGTCAAATGCGATCGGTTTCTGCCCGTTTTCTGCGGCTGTCGTGTGATTGTCCTCTTCTAATAATAGATATAGTGTGATTTTTTCAATTTCATGATTTTGTCAAAAATTTGTAAATGTGCAATTCAATGTCACGGTGAGGACCGAGAAAATCATTCCCAACAACATATTTGATTTTGCATGAGAGTGAGATTCACAGTCAGGACTTAATTATGTAATGATATTTTTGAAAGAGTAGAAGTTGCCAGAGGTTGTCAATTCACGAAATTCAATGTATCTACGACCGTGTGTGTACAATGTTCTTTTTTTTCCAAATAAGCTGAAAGAGTCATTAGAAATCTCCAGTCTCTAAATTTTGGTGGAGAAATCTCCAGTCCCTCTAACTAAATCCATGATAGACATATTAAGACATATATGCTGGCCCCTGGATGAATATTCACTGGCCCTTGGATATCCCCTGGCTCCTAGATGAAGTACACCTGCCCCTGGATGTCAATGGCCTCTAGATTACGTTCACTGGCCCCTAGATCATGTACACTGGTGTCTGGATGTTCACTGGCCCCTGGATGTTCTCTGGCCCCTGGATGTTGAGCAGGGGCTGAATACTGGATCCACCTGGGAGGATAGGATGTAAATACGGGGCAGTGCAGTTTATCAAAAGAGACAATCATTGTGAGGATAGTGGAGTCCGGGTGAATGCAAAATGTGGCAGATTCATGCAGAACAATTCACTGGCAGTTTATAAAAGAAACTTCTCAATGGAACTCTATAGATTTACAGTTGGTCTCTTGGACGATGGGCTCCCGTCTCCTTCTGCTTTCATTCGCCCGAGTTCTTCTTTTCCGTTGTAAATAGCACATGAAGCGCCATCTGTTGAGTCTCTGTTTTTATAAAAATACGAAATCTGCGCTGGTGTCCGCTCCTGTCCCTAGAGTCCTTGCTTGTCAAATGTGGGACTGACGATCTGGCCGTATATTTATGGGCCCCTGGATATTCACTGGCCCCTGGATATTCACTGATCCTTGCATTTTCAGCGGCCCCAGTATATTTACTGGCCCTTGGATATTCACTGGACCCTGAATATTCACTGGCCCCTGTATGTTCGCTGGCCCCTGAATATTCACTAGCCCCGGGATGTATTCTCTCACCCCGTATATTTATCGGCCCCTGGATAATCACTGGCCCCTGGATAATCACTGGCCCCTGGATATTCACTGGCCCCTGGATAATCTCAACTGTAATTTGTGTTCTGTTGTATTATAAGTTGATGCAGGTAATCATGAGTGAAAGACGAGAAGCAGGACACTGAACTTAATGCCGTGAATGTCATTGATGATATGATATATGATATGATATATGATGTATGATGATGATGTGGGGGAGTTTTAAGCGAATGCACTCAATATTATGAACATTGTTTTTACCCGTTAACAAAAAGATTGTTAATTTGTTGTTGAGAATGTCAGGCTTATCTACCTGAATTTTGGTTGCCACGGTGAGTGCATAGTCTGTTACTATGGCAACCGCAGTTAGTTGATGTCATTCTCTCTCTGTGTATATGTGTACATTGCTTTGCGTTGTTGGAGTCTTGCGCAGTTCTGGCCATTTATCATTCATAATGCATTGAGTCACAATGTTGCATTTATTATCTGGCCATTTATCATTCATTATTGCATTGCATCACAATGTTGCATTTATTATCTGGCCATTTATCATTCATAATGCATTGAGTCACAATGTTGCATTTATTATCTGGCCATTTATCATTCATAGTCATTGTGTCACAATGTTTCATTTATTATCTGGCCATTTATCATTCATAATGCATTGAGTCACAATGTTGCATTTATTATTTGGCCATTTATCATTCATACTGCTTTGTGTCACAATGTTGTATTTATTATCTGGTCATTCATCATTCATAATGCATTGAGTCACAATGTTGCATTTATTATCTTGCCATTTATCATTCATAATGCATTGAGTCTCAATGTTGTATTTATTATCTGGCCATTTATCATTCATAATGCATTGAGTCACAATGTTGCACTTATTATCAGGCCATCTATCATTCATAATGCATTGAGTCACAATGTTGCATTTATTATCTGGCCATTTATCATTCATAATGCATTGAGTCACAATGTTGCATTTATTATCTGGCCATTTATCATTCATAATGCATTGAGTCAAAATGCTGCATTTATTATCTGGCTATTTATCATTCATAATGCATTGAGTCACAATGTTGCATTTATTATCTGGCCATTTATCATTCATAATGCATGAGTCATAATGTTGCATTTATTATCTGGCCATTTATCATTCATAATGCATGAGTCATAATGTTGCATTTATTATTTGGCCATTTATCATTCATAATGCATTGAGTCATAATGTTGCATTATTATCTGGCCATTTATCATTCATGATGCATTGAGTCACAATGTTGTATTTATTATCTGGCCATTTATCATTCATAATGCATGAGTCATAATGTTGCATTTATTATCTGGCCATTTATCATTCATAATGCATTGTGTCACAATGTTGCATTTATTATCTGGCCATTTATCATTCATGATGCATTGAGTCACAATGTTGCATTTATTATCTGGCCATTTATCATTCATAATGCATTGAGTCACAATGTTGCATTTATTATCTGGCCATTTATCATTCATAATGCATTGTGTCACAATGTTGTATTTGTTATCTGTCCATTTATCATTCATAATGAGTGAGTCATAATGTTGCATTTATTATCTGGCCATTTATCATTCATAATGCATTGTATCACAATGTTGCATTTATTATGTGGTCATTTATCATTCATAATGCATTGAGTCACAATGTTGCATTTATTATCTGGCCATTTATCATTCATGATGCATTGAGTCACAATGTTGCATTTATTATCTGGCCATTTATCATTCATGATGCATTGAGTCACTTTGTTGCATTTTTTATCTGGCCATTTATCATTCATAATGCATTGAGTCACAATGTTGTATTTATTATCTGGCCATTTATCATTCATAATGCATGAGTCATAATGTTGCATGTATTATCTGACCATTTATCATACATAATGCATTGTGTCACAATGTTGCATTTATTATCTGGCCATTTATCATTCATGATACATTGAGTCACAATGTTGCATTTATTATCTGGCCATTTATCATTCATAATGCATTGAGTCACAATGTTGCATTTATTATCTGGCCATTTATCATTCATAATGCATTGAGTCACAATGTTGCATTTATTATCTGGCCATTTATCATTCATAATGCATTGTGTCACAATGTTGCATTTATTATCTGGCCATTTATTATTCATAATGCATTGAGTCACTAAGTTGCATTTATTATCTGGCCATTTATCATTCATACTCATTGTGTCACAATGTTTCATTTATTATCTGGCCATTTATCATTCATAATGCATTGTGTCACAATGTTGCATTATTATCTGGCCATTTATCATTCATAATGCATTGAGTCACAATGTTGCATTTATTATCTGGCCATTTATCATTCATAATGCATTGAGTCACATCGTCGCATTTATTATCTGGCCAATATCATTCATAATGCATTGAGTCACAATGTTGCATTTATTATCTGGCCATTTATCATTCATACTGCATTGTGTCATAATGTTGCATTATTATCAGGCCATTTACCATTCATACTGCATTGTGTCACAATGTTGCATTTATCATCTGGCCATTTATCATTCATAATGCATTGAGTCACAATGTTGCATTATTATCAGGCCATTTACCATTCATAATGCATTTTGTCACAATGTTGCATTATTATCTGGCCATTTTTCATTCATACTGCATTGTGTCACAATGTTGCATTTAATATCTGGCCAATATCATTCATAATGCATTGAGTCACAATGTTGCATTTATTATCTGGCCATTTATCATTCATAATGCATTGAGTCACAATGTTGCATTATTATCTGGCCATTTATCATTTATACTGCATTGTGTCACAATGTTGCATTTATTATCTGGCCAATATCATTCATACTGCATTGCGTCATAATGTTGCATTTATTATCTGGCCATTTATCCTTCATAATGCATTGAGTCACTATGTGGGCATAATAATGTGGCATTTATTATCTGGCCATTTATCATTCATACTGCATTGTGTCACAATGTTGCATTTATTATCTGGCCATTTATCATTCATAATGCATTGAGTCACTATGTTGCATTTATTATCTGGCCATTTATCCATACTGCATAGTGTCACAATGTTGCATTTATTATCTGGCCATTTATCATTCATAATGCATTGAGTCACAATGTTGCACTTATTATCAGCCATCTATCATTCATAATGCATTGAGTCACAATGTTGCATTTATTATCTGGCCATTTATCATTCATAATGCATTGAGTCACAATGTTGCATTTATTATCTGGCCATTTATCATTCATAATGCATTGAGTCACTATGTTGCATTTATTATCTGGCCATTTATCATTCATACTGCATTGAGTCACTATGTGGCATTTATTATCTGGCTATTTATCATTCATACTGCATTGTGTCACAATGTTGCATTTATTATCTGGCCATATATCATTCATAATGCATTGAGTCACAATGTTGCATTTATTATCTGGCCATTTATCATTCATAATGCATTGTGTCACAATGTTGCATTTATTATGTGGTCATTTATCATTCATAATGCATTGAGTCACAATGTTGCATTTATTATCTGGCCATTTATCATTCATAATGCATTGAGTCACAATGCTGCATTTATTATCTGGCCATTTATCATTCATAATGCATTGAGTCACAATGTTGCATTTATTATCTGGCCATTTATCATTCATAATGCATGAGTCATAATGTTGCATTTATTATCTGGCCATTTATCATTCATAATGCATGAGTCATAATGTTGCATTTATTATCTGGCCATTTATCATTCATAATGCATTGAGTCATAATGTTGCATTATTATCTGGCCATTTATCATTCATGATGCTTTGAGTCACAATGTTGTATTTATTATCTGGCCATTTTTCATTCATAATGCATGAGTCATAATGTTGCATTTATTATCTGGCCATTTATCATTCATAATGCATTGTGTCACAATGTTGCATTTATTATCTGGCCATTTATCATTCATGATGCATTGAGTCACAATGTTGCATTTATTATCTGGCCATTTATCATTCATTATTGCATTGCATCACAATGTTGCATTTATTATGTGGTCATTTATCATTCATAATGCATTGAGTCACAATGTTGCATTTATTATATGGCCATTTATCATTCATAATGCATTCAGTAACAATGATTTATTTATTATCTGGCAATTTATTATTCATAATGAGTGAGTCATAATGTTGCATTTATTATCTGGCCATTTATCATTCATTATTGCATTGCATCACAATGTTGCATTTATTATGTGGTCATTTATCATTCATAATGCATTGAGTCACAATGTTGCATTTATTATCTGGCCATTTATCATTCATGATGCATTGAGTCACTATGTTGCATTTATTATCTGGCCATTTATCATTCATAATGCATTGAGTCACAATGTTGTATTTATTATCTGGCCATTTATCATTCATAATGCATGAGTCATAATGTTGCATGTATTATCTGGCCATTTATCATTCATAATGCATTGTGTCACAATGTTGCATTTATTATCTGGCCATTTATCATTCATGATACATTGAGTCACAATGTTGCATTTATTATCTGGCCATTTATCATTCATTATTGCATTGCATCACAATGTTGCATTTATTATCTGGCCATTTATCATTCATAATGCATTGAGTCACAATGTTGCATTTATTATCTGGCCATTTATCATTCATAATGCATTGTGTCACAATGTTGCATTTATTATCTGGCCATTTATCATTCATAATGCATTGAGTCACTATGTTGCATTTATTATCTGGCCATTTATCATTCATACTCATTGTGTCACAATGTTTCATTTATTATCTGGCCATTTATCATTCATAATGCATTGAGTCACAATGTTGTATTTATTATCTGGCCATTTATCATTCATAATGCATTAGTCATAATGTTGCATTTATTATCTGGCCATTTATCATTCATAATCATTGTGTCACAATGTTTCATTTATTATCTGGCCTTTTATCATTCATAATGCATTGAGTCATAATGTTGCATTTATTATCTGGCCACTTATTATTCATAATGCATTGTGTCACAATGTTGCATTTATTACCTGGTGGGAGTGAAGGGAGTGAGCAGGCGGGAGGAGCAGCGGGGGGCAGTGGGACGGCCTAGAGGAAGTCTGAGGAAGGAGTTTACGGACTGTTACAAGAAATCTCCTTCTTGCTGTCTCTTGCTCACTGCTAGGATAACACAAGACTCAATTGTGAATATCAATTGTGAATATATTAGAAAGACAAGACGCTAGTCCCTGGTCAACTAACTCTCTCCACCTCACCCTGGATATTAGATGGCCCCTGGATATTCGCTGGCCCCTGGATATTCGCTGGCCCCTGGATATTCGCTGGCCCCTGGATATTCGCTGGCCCCTGGATGTTCTCTGGCCCCTGGATATTTGATGGATATTCGCTGGCCCCTGGATATTTGCTGGCTCCTGGATATTCAATGCTTCATCATTGGTCTGGCTGGTCCTATGACTCCTTTCCCGACTGATTCAGTTCCGACTCCTATCTGCCCATTTGCTCTACTTAGGAGCAACGTTATTCTGAGTCATTTGAGGTCGTGACCAATTTGTGATTCAGCCGAGACGCAGGGTGCAAGTTACTCTGTGAGTAATGACCTTGACCTGCGGAAGTAGGTCGCACTGACCTAATTGAGGGGCAGCAGTGCCTCTGAAGACTTTTGGTGGTCGCTTTGTATTTATCGTGTATTTAAACGCGACCACCATCAGATGGCGTTAGCTGGTTCATGACTTTTGCTTCTTTACCCCTCAATTCAAAAGATCGGATGAAGGTGTCAAGGAATTGCCCCATGGATGTACGTCAAGGAAGTAGAAAGTTTACTAAAAACAACGCTAGACCTACTGATGTCGTCACATATGCTATTGACGCCCAGAATGCGGGATTTCACGCAGGCTTTTCTGGAAAGCCAAACCTCGTACGATGTTCATGATGCCAGACGGGACCCCATGGGGTTGCTCATGCTGCCCCCTGGTGGGTGGTGCTGCCCCCTGGTGGGTGGTGCTGCCCCCTGGTGGTTGGGGTGGTGAATTTGAAAGTGAGGCCGTTGTTGCCGCCTGCCACCAGGACTTGTCTCTTCAATTCTCTTCTCTGTCTTGTTGGGAGGAAGTTTCTGTGGACGATGATTTTATCTCTTGGGACGATGAGGGACGAGGGCTCCCTGTATGCTGTCATTGCCTGGCTCTGTTTTAATGACATTTCACTGTAACGACATTTCCTCGTTTATATCGAAGAGTCGCCAGTTTGTTGGGCGAATCTAATGTTGAGGAACTGTTGCCTCTGCGATGCTATTAATAGAAATCCTCTTTGATCAACACCAGGTGGAGTTAGTGGGGGATAGGTGGAGCCACTGTCTGCGTCATGTGATAGGTACTTTCCAATAGAACGACTGTAGACAATAAGAGAATTTTAACGTCTAATAATTGTAATATGAAATTGTAATATCTAATTGTAATATCTGACTGTAATATCCAATAGCAAACTGTTTAGACTGATAACTCACTGTAGGTAAACAACATTTCTTTTGCTCTGAATGCATTGGTTTGCATTGGTTGTCCATTGGGTGTGTTGATGTTTTAGCAAGAGAGTCGCCTTAAGTCGGAACCAGTTCTTATGATTATATAAAATATATTAATTAAAATGAAGAAGTGATAGGAGTAATGTTCGAGTATGTCGCCTGTCTGTAAATGTTTATTTAACCTGCAATTCACAATTTGTCATTCTCTGACTAGGGGGGGGTCTGCAATATCTGCAATGTCTGCTTCAAATGTATCAAAATTGAGTCTTATCAGAATTAAGTGTCTTTTCTTGCTTCAAATGTATCAGAATTGAGTCTTATCAGAATTAAGTGTCTTTTCCTGCTTCAAATGTATCAGAATTGAGTCTTATCAGAATTAAGTGTCTTTTCTTGCTTCAAATGTATCAGAATTGAGTCTTATCAGAATTAAGTGTCTTTTCTTGCTTCAAATGTATCAGAATTGAGAGTCTATCAGAATTAAGTGTCTTTTCTTGCTTCAAATGTATCAGAATTGAGAGTCTATCAGAATTAAGTGTCTTTTCTTGCTTCAAATGTATCAGAATTGAGAGTCTGTCAGAATTAAGTGTCTTTTCTTGCTTCAAATGTATCAGAATTGAGAGTCTGTCAGAATTAAGTGTCTTTTCTCTTGCGGTTACAAATGTCGATAACTTCCTCCTTAATCAAATGTTCATTCACATCTGAAAGTTGGCATCACTTTGACGTTGGACTGCGATTCTCGCGTCTTTTATTTCTGAATGAATCTTTGTCAAGTTCAATGAGCTGCGCTATGAAAATGTTTCATGATACTGTTTTCTTCAACTGTAATATATGATCATCATATTATAATGGAAGCTGTGTACATATTAATGCATTGATGCTAAGCTGTGACATGGACGTGATGAGTGTGACCTGTAATCAAATTGTTGCCTGTTATGCATGTTATGGCCCCTGGATATTCATTGGCCCCTGGATATTCGCTGGCCCCTGGATATTCGCTAGCCCCTGGATATTCATTGGCCCCTGGATATTCGCTGGCCCCTGGATGTTATGCATGTGCACTTGTATGGCAGGTGTCAGTTGTAATGGGATGCCTTGATTGTGTGGTTAGAAGTGGATGAAAGTAGAGGACGCTATTCACCATCCTTTAGCTGGTCTACTCATTCCCTACTCTTCAGCTGGGTCTCCTTGGCTGTGTCTGCTCAGCTGGGTCTCCTCAGCTGGAGCTCTTCAACTGGGACTTCTCAGCTGTGACTCTGCATCACTGTCTCTTGCTCTTAATCCTGTCCTCTCTAAATCTACTTTCTTTCCTCTCAACTGTTCTTCTCGGCTGAGGGTGTTAGATGAATGAGAAGGCCCCACTGCAGCAGAGTATGAGGAGGGTGCTGCTCTCTTGTGTGGAATGCGTTTGACCAGCTGTTAGCGCCCTCTTGTGCAATTGTCGCACACTCCCCTGGAGGTGCAGTGTTGTTAAACAGCACTTGCTCCTGGATATAATATAGAATAAATATAACTTGAGAAAGTAGCAACTGACTTGGCCCGTTATTGTGGCTTCTTGTCGCACTGTAGTGAATGTAGCTGGTAGAGTGTACCCCGCCCTTCTTTAATTTATTGTCCTATACGCAATACCTTCCGTCACATGATGGTTGCTAGGCAACCAAGTAAACTTCCATCGTCCTGGTCGTCATGGGGACTGGGGGAAGCCATCAAGACATAGACATAGATGATAGAGTTAAGCTGCAGTTACCAAATAATTAGTGGTAACTAGATCTGTGGGTTTGTGGGTTGCCATGACAACCTCTCTCTACGCCTTTGCTCATTCGCCTCACGTCTGTCTATCTGTGCTACCGTGTGCCAGGGAGGGGGGAGGGCCCGGAGGGGTTCTCTTGACTAGTGGGAAGGGTTCTGCCTTGAGGTCGCTGCATGCGAGGGACAGCTTTTTGACTTTTGGCACTTCCTACCTGACCGTCGTATGAATGTGACAGTTCTACCCTGTGATGATGTCCGTTGCCATGGCAACACAAGAATCAGTTGCCATAGTTACTCTTCGATATTTGTTTGACGAAATTCAAATTCAATGGTCCCGTTTCTACCCTTTGCCCGGTTGTGAGTGGCGTCTTGTTTCAAACAGGAATGATATCTTAGGTCAAATGCGATTGGTTTCTGCCCATTTTCTGCGGCTGTCGTGTGATTGTCTTCTCCTAATAATAGATATAGGGTGATTTTTTCAATTTCACGATTTTGTCAAAAATTTGTAAATTTGCAATTCAATGTCACGGTGAGGACCGAGTAAATCTTCCCAACAACATATTTGATTTTGCATGAGAGTAAGATTCACAGCAAGGACTTAATTATGTAATGATATTTTTAAAAGAGTAGAAGTTGCCAAAGTTGTCAATTCACGAAATTCGATGTATGTATCTACGACCGTGTGTGTACAATGTTCTTTTTTTTTCCAAACAAGCAGGAAGAGCCATTATCAATAATTAAATTTTGGTGGATATATCTCCAGTCCTTCTAACGAAATCCATGAAAGACATATTAAGACATATATGCTGGCCCCTGGATCAATATTCACTGGCCCTTGGATATTCCCTAGCCCCTCAATCAAGTACACCTGCCCCTGGATGTTCACTGGCCCCTGGATGTACGCCGGTCCCTGGATGTTGAGCAGAGGCTGAATACTGGGTCCACACCAGAGACAGCGCCACCTGGGAGGGTGGGATGTGAATACGGGGCAGTGCAGTTTTCTAAAAGAGACAATCATTGTCAGGATAGTGGAGGCCGGGTGAATGCAAAATGTAGCAGATTCATGCAGAACAATTCACTGGCAGTTTATAAAAGAAACTTCTCAATGGAACTCTATAGATTTACAGTTGGTCTCTTGGACGATGGGCTCCCGTCTCCATTTGCGCTGGTGTCCGCTCCTGTCCCTAGAGTCCTTGCTTGTCAAATGTGGGACTGACGATCTGGCCCCTGGATATCCACTGATCCTTGCATATTCTCTGGCCACTGATTATTCAGCGGCCCCGGTTATATATTAACTGGCCCCTGGATATTCACTGATCTTTGCATTTTCAGCGGCCCCAGTATATTTACTGGCCCTTGGATATTCGCTGGACCCTGAATATTCACTGGCCCCTGAATATTCACTAGCCCTGGGATGTATTCTCTCACCCCGTATATTTATGGGCCCCTGGATAATCACTGGCCCCTGGAAGTTCACTGGCCCCTGGATATTCACTGGCCCCTGGATAATCTCAAGTGTAATTTGTGTTCTGTTGTAAAATAAGTTGATGCAGGTAATCATGAGTGAAAGACGAGAAGCAGGACACTGAACTTAATACCGTGAATGTCATTGATGATATGATATATGATATGATATATGATATGATATATGAAACATGATGATGTGGGGGAGTTTTAAGCGAATGCACTCAATATTATGAACATTGTTTTTACCCGTTAACAAAAGATTGTTAATTTGTTGTTGAGAATGTCAGGCTTATCTACCTGAATTTTGGTTGCCACGGTGAGTGCATAGTCTGTTACTATGGCAACCGCAGTTAGTTGATGTCATTCTCTCTCTGTGTATATGTGTACATTGCTTTGCGTTGTTGGAGTCTTGCGCAGTTCTGACGCAATCGTCATTCAAGATTTCTATTGAAACAGAAGGCAGTCCGACCGGTGGCTGCATGGTGGCTGCCAGTCTTGTGAATAAACGCCCCCCTCTTTTTTTAACCATGTTAATTGTTTGAGTATATATATTTATTGTAAGGTTATTGCAAGATATTATATATATGAGTGTCAGATATATCTTGTATGATATTCAAAAAGGGTCGGCCATCTTGAATTTGCCTGCACGCCACCATCCAATCAGATCGCTCGTTAGTTATCAGTTTGTGTCTGGAACTGACCTATGAGAACACTTGTTACTTGTTGAGAGGAAATGCTTCCTGTCAAATTTGTTTCGTGGTGTAAAATAAAAAAGATTACATGTAGTTACTAAATGTGTCCTGTGTTCTTTCTTTTCATATTCATGCTGTTATCACAGTGGGCTATAACCACCATTAAGTTGGAAGAAATTCTAGTGGCATGACACCTGTTGGATATGGTCCTCAAGTCTCAGCCATATTGCCATTAGATAAACTCCATAAAGGGCTCTAGAAAGAGTCAAAACTTATTTGTGGCATGACACCTGTTGGATATGGTCCTCAAGTCTCAGCCATATTGCCATTAGATAAACTCCATAAAGGGCTCTAGAAAGAGTCAAAACTTATTTGTGGCATGACACCTGTTGGATATGGTCCTCAAGTCTCAGCCATCTTGCCATTAGATAAACTCCATAAAAGGGTTCTAGAAAGAGTCAAAACTTATTTGAATGGCACGAAACCTATTCGATATAACACCTGTACAGTGAGACCTATAAGTAAGTGAAACGTATGATATTGTGCCATTGCATCCATGTGAAACATCCTCAACCAAAATGCTTGTGGAAGCACGAATTCTCATCTGATGAGAGGAAAACATATTGGGTCATGAAGGCCAATATGTGAAGCATGTTGCATAACAATGGCTGCCAATTTTCTTCCTGTAGTTAGGCCTAATATTGTTTCTGCCAAATTATTTTATTCGTAATCATTATTTGATGCAGTTACACATCATAACATCCATCAAACATCAATGTCATATTCATAAGCACATTATTTCTGCCAAATTATTTTATTCATGATCATTATTTGATGCAGTTATATCCTACATCATCAATATTCATTTAATGCAATTCATATCATAAGCACAATGTCATTTAGGCGAGAAGCAGGTAAGTTGAGACGCAAGGTTAGTTGATACGCCCCACCTCCTGGTTAGAGAAATGATCACTACAGAGGTACTGCAATCAATTTGTGTGGTTTCTCTTGTTGTACCGCCGTGTCAAGTGGTGGTTATCAAGTTAGTACCGCAACTGAATTGGTTTTGTGGTTGCCTGTGTGCTGCATCTGTCAGTCTGATTATATAAGATCAGGGTACATTTTGATTTATTGCCTTTCAAATTGCAACTGACAGTATTGCCATTTGTAAGAAGCAGAATGAAAAATACCTGCTTACGCAAGTGCTACCCTCGGCCATAGATTCTGTTGCTCAGATGAGTCATCATGTAGGGCCTACATAAATACAATAAGAAATATGGCCCCCAAGGTCACATAAATGGTTCAAGGTCATTCATGTTACGAGTCATTTAAGGTGTTATTGTGATACAAAATCCATGTGAGTTTGATGGACCCATGTACAATAATAGTGGGGTCATCATTTGCACAAGCTTTTCACAAATATGGCTGCCTAGGTCACAGAAATCGGTCAAGGTCACTGATGTCAAAATCAATTGAAGGTGTTACTATGATACATAATATCGGTTAGTTTGGTGATCGTAGGGTAAAAACAAGAGGAGTTATCATGTACACAGGATATTCACAAACATGGCTGCCAAGGTCACAGATATAGGTCAAGGTCACTTATGTCAGAACTCGTAGAAGGCTTGCTGTGATACAGAATCCCTGCTACTTTAATCATTCTAGGATTAATATGAATGGAGTTATGTTGTACACAAGGTTTTCACAAATATGGCCACCAAGGTCACCGTTTTAGGTCAAGGTCACTCATCTCAGAACTTACCTGAGGTCTTGATGTGATACAAAATCCCTGTCAGTTTCGTGATCCTAGAATCAATACAAATGGAGTTATCTTGTACACAAGGATGATGAACAGCTGGACAGCCAGCTAGACAGCTAGACAGACAGCTAGACAGCTAGCTAGACTGACAGATAGACAGAAAGACAGACGGACGCCGCTGCCCTCTGCAACACCCAGGCCATGTGAACATGGCCAAGGGTAAAAACACATCTCATCTAGGTCATTCAATGCAGAATCCATAACAAGATTTAGGATAAAAGTGAAAAAATGCAAAAATCACTGTTCTGAGTAAATTTGTGTTTGAAACTTAAACGATTTTTTCTTACTATGGATGAAGGATGAATCAGAGTCACTTAGTATATGGATAAGATGAGTGAAAACGGTTATTTCTAAACCACCAAAGATGACCTAGTTTATCCTGTGGTCCTGAGCCCTGCTGTTTTCTATGGTGATCGAGTGGATGGGTTCGTTGATACTGAAGATTCCTTTCCCTGGTCAAAATAACAACCCTGACCTATTCGTATAATCATAATGCTAAGTGTTACCCAGCATTTTGCATGAAGCAGCTCTATAGATGAATTTTAGGTTGGACCTGTCATGAGATCTCTATCTCCCGACAGGTCGACCATCAGATCCGACTCACAATTGGTAGTAGATCCACATCCATGGGAACAGAAAGTACCTTGGTGAAGGCTTATGGCTTTATAGTGTCCTACCAAGGCTATAGCATGTGACTATTTCTTAATATTTACAATCAGGAACTCGGTGTAAGACCAACCTTCCTGGGTGTATCAACTAACCTTACCAGGAGGCTTAATTGTTACGTTCGACATGACCTTGTTTGATGCCATCTGAGGTAAAAACTATCAAACCGACAAAGTCAAGTTTCTCCATACATTTGAACACTTTATTTCTCGATGCACATGTCTATTCATCATTCCAACATCATCCTCCTTTGAGCTTCAAGGCAAGCTTTTCTAAAACATTTCTCGACTAACCTGCAGGCCTCTCTCCTACAGGACCTCCTTTTGCCAAATCATTTTCAAAGGTGCAATATGTGGACATATTTCACTCGCACCATTATCTGGCCGTTTATCGTTCATAATGCATTGAGTCACAGTGTCGCATTTATTATCTTGCCATTTATCATTCATAATGCATTGAGTCACAATGTTGCATTTATTATCTGGCCATTTATTATTCATAATGCACTGTGTCACAATGTTGCATTTATGTACAGTTCACATTATTTCAATGTTTCTTTTAACAAATAAAATTCACAACATTAACGATACATCATTTGTACTTAATTCATGTTAGACACAACATGTGGTAAAATTCAATTCAATAGCAATAGTTGATAATTTTTCTGCACATAGATTGCTTTTCAATGTTGCATTTAAATACAGTCCACATCATTTCAATGTTTCTTTCAACAAATGAAATCCACAACATTAAATAGCAATACATTATTTGTGCCATATTATCTTCAGACAACATTTGGTTAAATTTAATTCAAAAGCAACTGTCACATCTATAAACAGTGTGCAATACAACGCACAATACATGTCATTGAGGGTTGTTTTTCAATCGGGGTATGCTCTGGAAAGTCACACGATATCCAAAATACCAGAAATACCATGCATTTTTGTGGAAAAAAACGTTATACAGAATGATAAACATACTGAGACGGACCTACAGTAGCGAAAAAATTATTCAAATCGGTTGATAACTGCCCATAAAAAAATTTATTTGTGTCATTTTGACCAAAATTGCCTGTCTCATTTGCAAATTAGGCAAATATCGCTTCAGATTTTTCAGTCCTGACCTAACCGTAAGTTTAAACCAATGTGAATATGCTTTCAACATGGTCCCAAGGGTTCAACGTTAGAATTACATGCACCAACTACGATTAGTCTCTTCAGAATCCTGCATTGAATACTTAAAGGTCACTTCCGTCAAATATTGTCCTCTCCGAAATTGGGTCGGCTAAAACAGTGATAACATCAAATTAAGAGTATTTTTATTTTACAGAAATACTCCTTCAATAGATTAGACAACGTTTTTTTAAGTTTTTCACTTCAGTTGTATCAACTGCGCGATACTCGTAGCGCGGAATACGCCGAAAACAGCTTTCCGTCAAATGTTGTTTTTCCTTGATACACACAAAGTTCTTTGCCAAAATGAAGCAAGTAAGATGATTTTTCATTGTCATATATATATATATCCACTCCGCACAAGCCCATACAACTGGGTGTTCTATACATCCAGTAATAGAGGGACGGGCAGAGTATTGACTTTGGTCAAATTGTCAAAAAGTCAAATAAAAAAAAATTCGGAACACTTGTAGCCCTTAAAATATTCAGAAATGCAAGGCACGGTATATAGCAACGGAAAAAAGTTAATTTGGCCTGAAAAAAAAAACTTTATTTTTTACCCCCTTGAGACAAAACTATGTACCCCGATTGAAAAACAACCCTTAAATAGTATCACATTATTCGTGCAACATTCATTTCATACAGAACATTTTGTTCATTTCATTTTGAGCATAATTTTTCAATTCATCACATAACATTGGGTGGCTACATAAAGGAAATACAAGTGCATAGAGAAAATACTACACTAAATATTTTGAACTTGACACATAGTATACAACATATACAATGAAATTCTTGGGGCATTTAGGTCTACGGACAACCGAAATGTGGAATATATATATAGGGGAGAGTGGGGCACAGTGGGACACGAGGCAGAGCGAGGCAAAGCCCCTGGCATCATAGTGGTAAAATTTCAGAGCTACTTTCAAATGTTAACAGACTGTCAATTCTTTTATATGTTTCATTCTTGTCTTGAGATGTTTTTCAAACCTACTTTCCAATGTTTGCAGTCTGACAATTGTGTTATATGTTTCATTCTTGTCACTCTGTTGATTTTTTCCCCATCTTCATCCACCACCATCATTTTCATCTGGGTTGGTCCGTCCAACAACCTCTAGCTAAAGGTGTCCTAGTGGCAAAATTTCAGAGCTACTTTCAAATGTTAACAGACTGTCAATTCTATTATATGTTTCATGCTTGTCACTGCGTCAATTTTTCCCCCCATCTCCAACACCACCATCATTTTCATCTGGGTTGGTCCGTCCAACAACCTGTAGCTAAAGGTGTCCTAGTGGTGAAATTTAAGAGCTACTTTCAAATGTTAACAGACTGTCAATTCTATTATATGTTTCATGCTTGTCACTGCGTCAATTTTTCCCCCCATCTCCAACACCACCATCATTTTCATCTGGGTTGGTCCCTCCAACAACCTCCAGCTAAAGGTGTCCTAGTGGTGAAATTTCAGAGCTACTTTCAAATGTTAACAGACTGTCAATTCTATTATATGTTTCATTCTTGTCACTGCCTTGATTTTTTCCCCATCTCCAACACCACCATCATTTTCATCTGGGTTGGTAAGTCCAAGAACCTCCAGCTAAAGGTGTCCTAGTGGTGAAATTTAAGAGCTGCCTTCCAATATGTCAATTCTGTCATAATATGTTTCATTCTTGTCACTCTGTTGATTTTTTCCTCATCTCCAACTACCACCATCATTTTCATCTAGGTTGGTCCGTCCAACAACCTCCAGCTAAAGGTGTCCTAGTGGTGAAATTTAAGAGCTGCCTTCCAATATGTCAATTCTGTCATAATATGTTTCATTCTTGTCACTGCATCAATTTTTCCCCCCATCTCCAACACCACCATCATTTTCATCTAGGTTGGTCCGTCCAACAACCTCCAGCTAAAGGTGTCCTAGTGGTGAAATTTAAGAGCTGCCTTCCAATATGTCAATTCTGTCATAATATGTTTCATTCTTGTCACTCTGTTGATTTTTTCTCCATCTCCATCCACCACCATCATTTTCATCTAGGTTGGTCCATCCAACAACCTGTAGCTAAAGGTGTCCTAGTGGTGAAATTTAAGAGCTGCCTTCCAATATATCAATTCTGTCATAATATGTTTCATTCTTGTCAATGCGTTGATTTTTTCCCCATCTCCAACTACCACCATCATTTTCATCTTGGTTGGTCCGTCCAACAACCTCCAGCTAAAGGTGTCCTAGTGGTGAAATTTAACAGCTACCTTCCAATATGTCAATTCTATCATAATATGTTTCATTCTTGTCACTCTGTTGATTTTTTCCCCATCTCCAACTACCACCATCATTTTCATCTGGGTTGGTCCATCCAACAACCTCCAGCTAAAGGTGTCCTAGTGGTGAAATTTAACAGCTACCTTCCAATATGTCAATTCTATCATAATATGTTTCATTCTTATCACTCTGTTGATTTTTTCTCCATCCACCACCATCATTTTCATCTAGGTTGGTCCATCCAACAACCTGTAGCTAAAGGTGTTCTAGTGGTGAAATTTAAGAGCTGCCTTCCAATATATCAATTCTGTCATAATATGTTTCATTCTTGTCAATGCGTTGATTTTTTCCCCATCTCCAACTACCACCATCATTTTCATCTGGGTTGGTCCATCCAACAACCTCCAGCTAAAGGTGTCCTAGTGGTGAAATTTAACAGCTACCTTCCAATATGTCAATTCTATCATAATATGTTTCATTCTTGTCACTCTGTTGATTTTTCCCCCATCTCCAACTACCACCATCATTTTCATCTGGGTTGGTCCATCCAACAACCTCCAGCTAAAGGTGTCCTAGTGGTGAAATTTAAGAGCTACTTTCCAATATGTCAATTCTATCATAATATGTTTCATTCTTGTCACTCTGTTGATTTTTTCCCCATCTCCATCCACCACCATCATTTTCATCTAGGATGGTCCATCCAACAACCTCCAGCTAAAGGTGTCCTAGTGGTGAAATTTAAGAGCTGCCTTCCAAAATGTCAATTCTATCATAATATGTTTCATTCTTGTCACTCTGTTGATTTTTTCCCCACCTCCAACTACCACCATCATTTTCATCTAGGTTGGTCCATCCAACAACCTCCAGCTATAGGGATCTCCCACTCATTGACACATCATAAATTTATTGTAACCCGCATTGTTCATTGCTTAAATTCCCTTTATATGCCAATGTCAAATAAATTAACATTCAATTCAATATTAACATACACGGAGTCAGTACATAAAACCATTCAGCAAGGCCCGGGCACCCTGCCAAGACAACCCCTGCCAAGACAACCCCTGCCAAGACAACCCCTGCCCACACAGACTGCAAAAGTCACTCATCTGGGTCAAAATTACTTATTCATGAGCTACTGGTCATTACTACCATGCACATGTAAAATCCATGTGGTTTTCAAAATGATGTAAGTTACTTTCTAATGGTAGTTTATCTCACAATCTCCTCTCCAATATTAAAAATAGACCATGTGTTATCCATTTATCCAAACCTGATATAGTAAGAAAAGTATACTACTGGACAGTATACATAGCCATTATAACTACCTATAATGGAGCTAACAATTAGTTCTACTGTAATCTGCAAACATTTTGCTACAGTTAACAATAAAAAAATATGTCTCACCATGCCCCCCCTCTCCCTTACAAAATTGGACTTGCTGGGTTTTGTTGCATGATCGATCAAACAGCAATTATGCAAAACAAAACTTCCTGGGTTTTATCTTGGAATGCAACAAGGAGTAGATATACAAAAAACAAATTCAGCACAGAATCGAGGAATAAGTATACAAACAATCCTTCATGGCTTTTCCCATTTTTTGTCACAGAATCTATCAAATATTAAATATAAAAACAAAACTTCATGGATTTTGTCACCAAATTCATCAAAGAGTAAATATGCAAGCAAAACTTTTTGGGTTTTTGTGACAGGTTCCTTCAAATAGTAAATATATAAACAAAACATCCTGGGTTTTTGTCAAAGAATCCAAGAACTTTAGAGTGAACATACAAACAAAGCCACCCGGGATTTGTAACAGAATTCATCAAAGAGTAAATATGCAAACAAAACCTCTTGAGTTTTGTCACAGGATATATCAAAGGGTGGATATACAAATGCCACTTCCCGAGTTTTGTCACAAAATCCATCAAAAGGTAAATACACAAACAGAATTTCTGCGGTTTTGTCACAGAATACATTCTAAGAGCAAATAATACTGAATGAAGCAAAACTGCCTCTGTTTCATACAGAATCCATCAAATAGTAAGTATATATACAAAAGAAACTTCATTGATTTTGTCACAGAATTCATCAAAGAGTAAATATACAAACAAAACCTCTGGAGTTTTGTCACAAACACAACTTCTTTGGTATTATAGAATCCATCAAAGGTTAAATATACAAAGAAAACTTCTTGGTTTTATCACATAATCCATCTGTACAAACAAAACTTGGCTTTTGTCACAAAAACCATCAGATAGCAAATATACAAACAAAACTTGGGTTTTGTCACAAAAACCATCAGATAGCAAATATACAAACAAAACTTGGGTTTGTCACCAAATCAATCGAATATTATGCAAGCAAACAGTTTTTGCTTCTTAGCTTCTCGTATTTGCTTGCATGACTACTGGTACAGACTGGTACAGGCATTCTGGAACTAGATTTGTTGACACGACAGGTGGTCCGGCACTGGAGGGGTTATGGTACTCCACTGTACTGGTACAGAGCGGGATGGTCCCCACCACCACTTGGAGTACATCATTAGTGGATACATCATGGGCGGATTCATCACCAGGAAGTGGCACAGCATCAGCAGCATCAGCTACACCACAAGGAACGATGGAGCTACATGGCAAGTCTGAAAAATAATGACTATTATGTAACATTGTTTTGGATGTATAAGCTTCACCACAAGGAAAGATGGAGCTACATGGCAAGTCTGAAAAATAATGACTATTATGTAACACTGTTTCGTATGCATCAGCTTCACCACAAGGAACGATGGAGCTACATGGCAAGTCTGAAAAATAATGACTATTATGTAACATTGTTTCGTATGCAAGTAAAGGTTTGTACCTGCAGAGTAATTTTGTTTGGATCAACATTGTTCCCTGGAGTTTGTCATAGCCTTTATAATTAGATCATTTAATTGATAACCTGTATTAAATTGGCTGCGTAATTGATTACAAAGACCATTTGACCTACATATATAGATATAGCAAAATTGATCTGATATTTTTATGTAATAATGATTGCAAAAAAATACATCTGACGCTTTTAGGTGCAGTCATACATTTCAGACAAATTAAGACTATGATTGCACAAAATTGATATGATATACAGTGATAGTTTGAATCTTATTTTCTTCTGCAACCTGACATTTTTAAGGTATGCTGTTGTGGAACACACCCTCATCAGGATTCATCATATAATGAGAAACCATTTCATTCAAGTTCAATCTCTCATCAGTATTTATCATATAATGAGAAACCATTTCATTCAAGTTCAATCTCTCATCTGGATTTATCATAAAATGATAAACCATTTTGAACATTCAAGTTCAATCTCTCATCAGGATTTATCATAAAATGAGAAACCATTTCTTTCAAGTTCAATCTCTCATCAGGATTCATCATATATTGAGAAACCATTTCATTAAAATAAGGTATTATTTTCCTTTTGTATTTAACAACATTGATCCAAATTTTAAGGCAAAAATCAGTACCCACAGTTTCTTTGGGTACAAATTATATATCAAGAATAAGATTATTGAATCCTATGAGACTGTTTGCATAATTGAAAATTGTTGCATACGTGGTCGTTCGTGTCCCCTGGTGTCCTGCTCTTTTGTCTTCTGACGAAATCTGCTAAATTTCAAATTCCAAATTATTTTTTTTTCTAATGAATTTTATAAAATTTGGCATTGTGACCTTCTCTTATTATAGCATACACTGAATCTGAAATAATAGTATATATTCAGCAATAATATTTTTCCATATATATATATATATGCCTTTATACAGATAAAAGGATGGCCCCTCTGCAGTGACAAACAAGTCTATGAGAGGTCTCCCTTCCCAATTTACTATAATAATTAAAAGCAAATAATTGATTAATGTTGTAAATTATATATATATGGGAAAATAAACGAAATCTGAATCTGAATCTGAATCTAAATTGAGTTCAATTGTTTCCATTGCGATTTTTGCAGTTTTGGATGCAAATAGCATTAGACCTCTCCAGAATTAGACTTTTTCGGATTTCAATGCCTGTCTGTACCTTTTCCCATGCTTTTGGACATGGGAAAGCCTAATATGACAACCATTTTTGTCTGAGATGGTGGGAAGCATTGCCGCATGAGCCCTGAAGTTTTATCATTTTTTATGTTCGAAATTTGTCAAAAACGCCCCTTTTTTGTCACTTTTTTGACATTATCTTTTTTACCAAATTAAGATATAGCCACAGAAATGGTACCAAATGGAAGCTGCTGAAGTGGGCTATTTGATAAAGCAACATGGATATTCTTTTACATGATTCTTTAGGCTTTAAAAAGCCAAAATATGCTAAAATCATGAAAAAAATGTATGTTATTAAGCATGCTTAGGCTATAAATAAATATAAAATATCACCAAGTGAGCAAAAACCAGGTTTTATGTTAAACCTGGTCTTAAGCACATTTCCTACTGTATAGTGTTGCCATTCTGTCTCAGAAATTGGGTATTGTTAGACCAGGTCTAAGCCTTACACTGCCTACACGCTGTCTGTGAAAATGCGCGTATGACAATGCTGCTGATCCAAATCTTTTGAACAGACTTGATATTTTATTTTTGGTTTACAGACATTTACAAGATGCAGAATTGTCAGGATCCCATTTATGACTACAGTTGTGAAATAAAGAATTAATTAAGATCATAAATATGTCATGCAGACATTCTTAGATAGATACACATTTAGCATAAAAAGAATTTTTCCAAGGACACAAAATGATATAGATTGGCAACCCAAAAGTAAATGTGCATTAGTTTTGAGTTAGTTGTGTTGCTATCTGTCTTAGAATGTTGACAGCATTCTTTAGAAATGCACACATGGATGTTAGAGTCAATACAGTCAGTAATTTGTTATGCAAAAAGAGTGAACTGTTGCGATGTGAAAATGGCACTTTGTGAGTCATCATATTGATGATTTATCATGATCATACCCACTACTTTTAATGTTAATTTGATTTAAGGAGACTAATACTGCTTAAAGGTAGTAAGTCCGCCGATTCTATGTAAAATTCAACTTGTTGTTATATATCATAAATTGATAGATTTAAAGTATAGTATACATTTCCAATCAACAGAATTGTTTGTTTTCGAGAATTAAGCGAGTTTAATTGATTGTAAAGCCTTAAATTACTTAAGGAGAGCCCTGCATTGCTTGAAATGTAAACAAAGCAGGGCTTTTTCATGGCATGAAAAACTATTTATTTACATTTTTCAAGGAAATAAACTTCTTATACTGTCAATAGAACAGCAATTAGGTATATTTTTCAACTGGAACGTGTTAAATATGACTGAAATCTATCCATAAACAGTCTATTAAAAATGCGGACTTACTACCTTTAATGTGGACAGCAAACAAACAATCAGATTGTTTATTTTGTGAAAATTATAAGTTCATAAGAGGAGTAGGACGTCTAAGTTAGTCGGACACCTTATTGTCGGGTTCTAACTAATACTATGACATTTGAATACAATTGCCTCTTCTTGATCATGATTAATTGAAAGACTTCCATGGCTCCCATGTTAAATGAATGATGAGGACACATCATCGGCTACCATGAGTCACAGAGTACATTTTTCACAGTGAAAAGTTTTGCATAACAAATTTGCAGACTGTGAGTGTTTTGCAACTAATTGCAACAAGTTCAAGTTTGGGAGGGAGAATCCTTGCACTGAGGATAACTGGCTCTCTTGTAATGGTGCATCAATACTGGTGTAGCCTATAGTGTGAACACACAGGAGGCATCACCTATTTGACATGGTTCTTCGGTCTGCCCAAACAGTGGATGGTACAAGTCACTTGAAAAGGAGAATGCACATTTCAGAAAAGTGAGGCTTATAAACACAAAGGAGTGAAAGGACTATTAGTGGTATATCAAGTTCGTTGTTTGCATGAGCTGCTAGAAGTAGAGACAAAAATGATTCACATGCCTACATCTTACTAGACTCTTTATTTTTAACAAAGAGGTAGACAAGAATTATACTTAGTGGGAACATGAATCACTGTTGTAAAACCCAACATTTTTACACCATACAAACAGTGATCACTTGTACGCAACAATTGCATCACCAATCCAATCAAAATTAATTGAGTTTAAGTAAGAATGCATCTTATAACATTGGGCAGAATAGTAAAAATTATTTTTGAAAGACCAGAATTATTTGATGCACCATACCATTTGTACATGAATGTTTGCTTGAAAGGAGCACTCATTTCAATTGATTAGCCATGAATTTACTCAATTTTCTTAAAAGAAGGTTTCTATTGCAAATGATTTTTATACATACTGTGATCTCCTTCTGGCTTCGTACTACAAGGAACATAACCAACTGGTGGGTAACCAGTTTTCCTTTGACCATGTGGAAGAAGTGTGCAAAATTTCAGCCAAATTGATTACTATTTAGAGGTGGCTCAAGGTTGAAGTTTTGCTATATTTTGCATTAAAACACAGCTAAAAACAGGGACCAAAAGTAGGGTCTTACTGCCGCTACTGACGTCAGGATGGGTACATTTATTAGGCTGTACTGACGTCAGGATATCAATATTTTGTGTTATTCCTGACGGTCAGTCCGGTTTCTTGGGTCAGGAAGACAGTCATTGACCAAGGATACCGACAGCAAAAATGAGGTCTTACTGACACAACTGACGTCAGCAAGGATAGTTTTTTTCCACCGTACTGACGTCAGAACATATAATGATATTATGTTCAACTGGTATCCACGGCCCATTTGAGTCCTGTCAGTAAGAGTCTCAAAATGCCCCACTTCTGACATGCAGTCAGCAAGAATAGATTTTTTCCATCATCCTGACGTCAGCAACAAACTAAAAATATGACCTTTCTGACGTCAGTAGTGTCAGTAAGGACCCAAAAAAGGTCCCTGTTTTTATATGTTAAAACACCTATATCTGAATAGTGAAAATACTGTAAAATCATATTTTCCTTTCATTTGAGAGCTATTTGGGCACTAACCAACTGAGGAAAAAGCAACATAACACTTGTTTGTATATCTTCCTTTCCAAGTTTAAAAAAAAATTATTTTTCACTTATATCATTAAAATTGTTATGTCAATTGATGTGTTTTGGGCGAAAATCTGGCAAATTTGGTACGCCAATATAAATGGATTAATGAACATTAAATAAAATTTAATGGAAAGGTTGTGGGATCATGACTGAGTCATGCCATACATTCAATAAATTATTATAGTCCAGCATGATAAAGAATGTAAATTCCATCCTTTTGGTTGTTTTAAAATTATTATAAATAGCTCCTTTTGTCAGATAAGCCAGTCTTGGAAGTTTCACACTCCCGGAAGCTTCAGATGTGAACATTATCATGATTAGTTTACCCTATACAATTTGAGTTGTTGGACACCTTATTAAATAAATTAGTAAGACCAATCAGTTGTGAAAGAGGTTCTTATAATCCAACAGCATTTTTCCCCTGCTATTGTCAGTTACAGTACAATGTTTGAGGCAGTTTATCTTTTGCAGAGATACCGGTTCGGGAAAGACGACTTACTATGTTCTATTATCAAAGAACTAACTTTGACATTATGAGTACTTAATAACTTTTGAGCAGGGATCTTTGCATAAAAAAACACAATTTTTTCTAGGGTATCTCTTATATCCACAGGGGCACATGAATTACTTAAAACTTAGTCATTCGTCCAAGATCTCGCCTAAGAATTATTAATAGGTCATCAGCATACTGGTATATTGAATGTGGAACATGTTGTTGAGAAAGACGGCATTGCTACCTTCACATCTTTTTAAAAAGTTTCTGTAGCATGTGTCAAAATAGCACTTGGCCAGAAATTGAGAAGACAGTATGGGATCTAATCAGAGGAGATAATTCACTAGACATCAGAAGGATTCTATGTACTGTGTACTAGAAAGCTGCCATGACTTTTGATAGTGTGATGTTCTCAACATCTTTTTCATGCTGGCACAGACATGCTGGGCTATAATAATTTATTGAAAGTAGTATGGCATGACTCAGTCATGATCCCACAACCTTTCCATTAAATTTTAATATTCATTAATAAATCTATATTGGCGTACCAATTTTGCCAGATTTTCGCCCAATATACATCAATTGACATAACTATTTTAATGATATAAGTGACAATTTTTTTTTTTAACTTGGAGAGGAAGATATACAAACAAGTGTTATGTTGCTTTTTCCTCAGTTGGTTAGTGCCTTAATAGGCCTCAAATGAAAGGAAAATATGATTTTACAGTATTTTCACTATTCAGGTATAGGCGTTTTAATGCAAAATATAGCAAAACTTCAACCTTGATGAGCCACCTCTAGATATTAATCAATTTGGCTGAAATTTTGCACACTTCTCCACATGGTTAAAAGGAAAAAAGTTAGGGGGTACCATCACCAAATTTTACACTTTTATTATTTTCCATTGGATGTTGGACCACCCTAATGGGCATTCAATGCAATGAACATGTTGGAACAACCTTTCACTTCTTCCTATATTATGGTATTGTGTATCAGATTGCTCTGATCTTTTATTTTGATAAGAGTTCCTATTCTTCTGTACGATGTTATAAGATGGTCAATACAAGTTTTTATTTAAACTCAGTTCATTACATATGGATTGGTAATGCTACATGTGACAGACAGCAAAACAGTTTTAAAACTCAATATTAATATGCACAATTTAATTTTAGGTTACAGGTCAATACCTTATGTGCTCTTAGTACTGTCAAGCTATTAGCCATTGAAAAAGGTGTAAGTTTGCATAAATGTGTCATCAAATGTAAAATGTATGTTTTTATATCCTTATTACTCTAGTAGCTCATGGTAGTGGTGTATGCAATCATATGTCCAGAGCTAAACTCTTCAGAATTCAGTTATTTATAGGTCTAGGTATGAAATTAGGTTGGTGTCACATTTCTCATAGGGGCCGAACTTTCCAAAATGGCCGCCACCATTTTTACGTTGTTTTAACAATTTTTCTCTAGATAAAGGGGCCATATCTCGAGAACCGTAGGAGATAGGAAGTTGTGTGACCACTCAAAATTTGCAGCTTGGCAATGTTATAGGTATTAGTTAGATACCGATTTGGAGGGTTCTAACATGCATTTTTGTCAGTTAGATCCCGACCGGAGGGAGGGATCTAACTGACAAAAATGCATGTTAGAACCCGACAATGAGGACATTGGACATCTCTGATTTATTATTAGGTCTTAAAGGTAAGGTAAATTTAGAATCAGACATCTTGTCTATGAATATATATCTAACATTCGAAGCTCGCAGAGAAATCTAGTTGCGCAGTCTTTTACACTTTATTTTACACAATCTTTGTTGCAGTATAGAATTCGACAAATTTAATGTTTCTCTTGCCTGCATGTGCAGGATTTGGCTCTGCACCATTTTGTGGGGCATCTGCATGGTGGGGGCAGGTCATTGGGTCTGTGTGATGTGGCAGTATCACTGGTCTCACACAAAACAGTGTTTCTTCATAAACTATAATGAAGTGGATTGGGGTTAATGGTGGGAGGACTGGTAGCTTACTGCCATATCTTCAGATATGACCTCTTTATTGGTGGGACTCTAAAAGAGTAATTTAATCTGCATGCATATCATTCTATCACATTTTGGCACATTTCTATCCAGGAATTATGCTTCTAATTGAATAGTTTGCCAGTAAATGATGTCACAATAATCCCTCAACCATGGATTCCCTAACAGGGAACCCCCAATGTAAATTACAAAATATAGACACACAAGTGATACATTGGCTTCGATTAGATTGGATCGCATTGCTTAGATTAAACTGGACTTGATTGCATAGATTAAATTGGATTAGTTTGGGTTCAGAAGTCAGAAGTCAGAAGACAATAAACTTTTATTTGCTCAAAAAAAAAAAATACTTAAAAAAAAAATAAAGAAAAAAAAATGGCAGGAGACCCCCCTAAGGCAATGGTTACATTGGACTAGCTTGGATTGAATTCAATTGGGTTGGAAAATATTGAATCAGATTGGATTGTGCAAATTGAATTTGACAAGATTTGACTGGACTGGATAGGATTGATTTTTGAATTGGCTTAGATTAGATTGGCTTAGATTAGCTTAGATTGGACTAAACTGAATTAGATTCGATTGGAGTGGATTAGCTTGGATTGGGTTAAATTGAATGAGATTAGATTGGCTTAGATTGGATAAGATAAAATTGGATTGATTGGATTACTTCGGTATATTGGACTTGATCAGACTGGATTCACTTAGATTGGAATTGCACTAGATTGGAATGGATGAAATTGGATGGGATTGGATTAAATTTAATTGGATGGGATTAGATCAGATAGGATTTGAGTCAGTGGGATTGGCTGCGATAAGATTGGATTGGCAGGAATTGGCTTGGATGGGATTGGATTTGGCTAGGTTAAACTATGTTAGGTTGGACTAGGTTAGATTGGATTAGGTTAGATGAGATTAAATTAGGTTTGATTAGATAACATAGGACGAGATAGATAGATGAATGGATGGATGATTGGAATTTTAATGTATTTATGGGCCATTCTCAAATTTCGGGACAAAGGGTATAGCAAAAATGTCCTGTAACGGAGGGGACAATGTGGTAACGGAGGGGAATTTTGATGTAAAAAATTGACTGCAGGAACAACAACAAAAGGAAAAACAATAAAATATTGGTGTTACTATTATTTTCAGAAGTACTTCATCTCATATCAGTAGATTTTTTGGTCCAAATGTCAATTTCTTATTTTGATCTGGTAACGGAGTGGACAGTAACGGAGGGGAACAATTTTTTGCTTTTCGCTCATTACTGCTTTTTATTTTGGAGATAAGATAAAATAATTGCATATTATTAAAAGCTGTCACACTCAGCAATACATACATGAAATCACTCTTTAAAACTATCATTTGGTAAGCTTGGAAATGAAGGAAACGGGACATTTTGGTGAGACCAAAAACATTTTCTATGAATATTTTGTCTTAATTTATTGAATACATGTTTCATGAAGTCTGCAAGGCAGTGGTACTATTGCGCACATGCATCTGATGATATTCATTGAAAATAGCTCATGAAAAAGAATAACAAACAGAGCTATGGCAAGTAACGGAGTGGACATAAAAATTGACATAAATTAGTGACACGTCTATTGTATCAATTTAATCAATGAAATAAGACCAAAAAAAATTTGAATGTGAACTAAATATAAATTCAAAGTTATATTCTCATGAATTGTGCAAAGAAACTTTGAATATAATGGTACATTAGGACAAAAATAAACACTTGATTTTGTCATGTCAGGTCCAGTGACAGGGAAAAACCATTGATTTTGCACGAATTCCTGTACATAATGCACCAAAAAAAAGGTCTAATGAATGACTTTTTGTTCCAAATGCAGTGGTCCTAAATAGAAATATGAATAACAGATGCAGAGTGATGCTTCAGATATTAATCGCATTCAAATTAATGTCAGGGAGCTAGAGTGACGCAAATTGTCCCGATATTTGAGAATGACCCTTATGCGCTTGGTAGGTGAATTAGGACAGGAGCAGGACACGGCAATGAAGGGAAGGATGATCAAAACTGTCGTCCATTATTTGCCCAGGTGACCCAGCAACAGCTGGATTCGACTCAGTGATTGGCAGTCTAGCACGCTACAACTAGACCAATCCTTAGATAGACAGTTAGATGATGATGTTGACAAACACATACATGGACAGATAAACTAGGGGAGTCCCGCTTCTTGAGCATGTAATGTTATGCTCTTCTTTAAGTTGAGCAGCATACCAAACGGTTGAAATGGAGCTCAACCTTCAAGTTATGATACTGCTCCCACCTGTACTAATCAAGTTTAATGCAGACTGTTTTCTTTATGGCCAACAAAAGAAACATTTCTTCTTTGGTGACCATTGCATGTCCCAAAGCCCTGGGGTAAGGAAAGTTCCAAGGTAACATTCAAGCCTGATAGCTTAGGAACCACTTTGCTGGTCATGTCACAACTGCTCAGCCATAACATGCTGGGAGGTACATGTAAGACACCAAGTCACTGTCCAATTGGTCAACCAGCATGTGAACTGAACAGTTTTCTCTTTTTTTGTAACCTCCAGCTTCAAATAAAACTTCTGTAGTTTACAGGATTTGTTCAAGTAGTAAATGAGTTTGATCAAGACATCGGTGAAGCCACTAAAACTGATTGAAGCCAATGTTTCACAACACTATTGTCTATCAGCATTGCACTGGATGAGTACCAGTGGGAGCAGTATCAAAAATCGAAGGTTGAGCTTGATTTTAAACTGTTTATATGCTGTTCAACATCAATAGAAGAGCATTTAATTAGGGCACATCCACAGTGCAAGATATGGCACCAACAGTGACCAACCTGCCAGTCCTCCAGCCACTAATACATGTCCAGTATTATACACACCAAAATGGTTAATTAGGAAACACTGTTTGGTCTAAGACCAGTGATACTGCTGGCATCATGCAGGCCCGATTACCTGCCCCCAACATGACAGACAAAAGGAACATAAAATTCTGCATTCTGTAGATGTAGCAGGGAAAAATGTACAAATCGATACATATAGCCAGAATGGTCTGCAAGGTTCGAATGTTAGATATATTCATGTCAAAGATGTTTTATTCTAATTTTACATTACCTTTAAGATTATTTTCAGGCCTGACAATAAATCAGAGATGGCAATGTATGACATTGTATGTTTATAGAATTTACAATGACTTATCTTTGTACTGTACTGTTGTTGAATCAATTCATTTTATGAAAACAATTAATTTATCAGCTTTTAATGAAATTTTCGACTACGAAAAATTAATAAAATCAGTTTTTTGCAATTTTCTTAAAAACTATTGATATTTTGATATAAAGATGTATTAACTGCTCCATATAACATTGCCAAGTCGCAAATTTTGAGTGGTCACACAACTTCCTATCTCCTACGGTTCTCGAGATTTGGCCCCTTTATCTAGAGAAAAATTGTTGAAAAAACGTAAAAATTGTGGCGGCCATTTTGGAAAGTTCGGCCCCTATGAGAAATGTGACACCAACCTAATTTCATACCTAGACCTATAAATAACTGAATTCTGAAGAGTTTAGCTCTGGACATATGATTGCATACACCACTACCATGAGCTACTCTAGTATATGATCCTAATTAATCCCTTATTTCACTACTGTAGTCTTCCTGACCATGCTGTATGATGTGAAAGTCCTTCAACTAAACATGAGACATCAATTCTGTTTATGATGTTGAACAGATTTGGTTCAGCAACAATACCCTCGGCCAGAATTCACCAATATGGTGTAGACCAGTGAAAGCATTAGCCTTTGTCTAGAAATACCCAATATCAGTGACAGAATGCCAGTAATATGAAGTAGGAAATATACTAAAGGCCAGACTTTACATAAAACCTGGTCTTAACTGAGTTTGTGAAATCCTGTGTATATCTTTGGCCAAATCATTCCAAGTGGCGAGGCTTTTTTCATGATTTTAGCATATTTCGGTTTTTTTTAACCTCAAAATTATATAAAGTGAATATGAATGTTTTTGTATCAAATAGCCCACTCTAGCAGCTTCTGTTTGGTACCATTTGTGTGGCTCTATCTTTATTAGGTAAAAAGATATGGTTGAAAATGTGCCTAAAAAGGGGGTGATTTTGACAAATTTCTAACATAAAATATGATAAAACTTTAAGGCTCATGTGGCAATGTTTTCCATCATCTCAGACCAATATGGTTGACATATTTGGCTTTCCCATGTTCAAAAGCATGGGAAAAGTTACAGACAGGCATTGAAATGCAAAAAAGTCTTATTTTGGAGAGGTCTAAAATAGCATATATTGATGTTTAGAATTTATCCAGTTCCTTGAATGACGAAATATTGCAGGCTTCGGTCAAATTTTGGTAGCACCGTTCATACATTTTTGGAGCCTTTGAGTCAAAGATCCATGGTCACACAAAAAATTAGTATTATAAATTTCAATGTCAGACTCTGATGCACCATTCTTACTGTTGTGCAGGTTTAAAACATTTCTCTGAACTTACTCTTGTTGGGAGAAATGTTTTGCATGTAAACCAAACAAGCATCGTCACAATTGGATATTTACCTGGATGTCTGAGAAGCAGGGACGGGCACTGCGGGGGGGGGGGGGGGTGGGGGGATGCATCCCGGGGGGGGGGGTTGGGGGATGGGGGGGGGGGTGGGGGATGCATCCCCGGGGGGGGGGTTGGGGGGATGTATCCCCCTCACCGGACCAAAAATTTATGTATTTTTGCATTTTAATTTTATTGCGCGCAGTCTCATTATGCCGCGAATCATGCAGGTAAAGTTCAATGTCAGATTCTGAAGCACAATTCTTTCTACTTCAATTGTATAACCATAGTCAGTGCTCAATTCTTACTACTTCAATTATATTACCATAATCAATGCACAATTCTTACTACTTCAATTATACCTCAATCAATGCACAATTCTGACTACTACAATTATATTACCACGGTCAATTAACAATTCTTACTACTTCAATTATATTACAATGGTCAATGCACAATTCTTTCTACTTCAATTGTATTACCATAGTCAGTGGTCAATTCTTACTACTTCAATTATATTACCATAATCAATGCACAATTCTTACTACTTCAATTATACCTCAATCAATGCACAATTCTGACTACTACAATTATATCACCACGGTCAATGAACAATTCTTACTACTTCAATTATATTACAATGGTCAATGCACAATTCTTACTACTTCAATTATATTACCATAGTCAGTGCTTGCCTCACTGATATCCCCTGATGCAGCATTATTCTCCTCATAAAAAAATATTATAAAGTTCAAAGCCAGACTCTGATACAAGATTCTTACTACTTCAATTATACCTCAATCAATGCACAATTCTGACTACTACAATTATATTACCATGGTCAATGAACAATTCCTACTACTTCAATTATATTACAATGGTCAATGCACAATTCTTACCACTACAATTATATTACCACAATCAATGCACAATTCTTACCACTACAATTATATTACCACAATCAATGCACAATTCTTACAACTTCAATTATATTACCACAATCAATGCACAATTCTTACTACTACAATTATATTACCACAATCAATGCACAATTCTTACAACTTCAATTATATTACCACAATCAATGCACAATTCTTACTACTACAATTATATTACCACTTTCAATGCACAATTCTTACTACTACAATTATATTACCACAATCAATGCACAATTCTTACTACTACAATTATATTACCACTTTAAATGTACAATTCTTACAACTTCAATTATATAACCACAATCAATGCACAATTCTTACTACTTCAATTATATTACAATGGTCATTGCACAATTCTTACTACAACAAATATATTACCACAATCAATGCACAATTCTTGCTACTTCAATTATATTACCACTGTTAATGCACAATTCTTACTACTACGATTATCTCACAATGGTCAATGCACAATTCTTACTACTTCAATTATCTTACTACGGTCAATGTACATTTCTTACTACTTCAATTATCTTACCACGGTCAGTTCACAATTCTTCCTACTTCAATTATATTACCACAATCAATGCACAATTCTTACTACTACAATTATATTACCACAATCAATGCACAATTCTTACAACTTCAATTATATTACCACAATCAATGCACAATTCTTACTACTACAATTATATTACCACTTTCAATGCACAATTCTTACTACTACAATTATATTACCACAATCAATGCACAATTCTTACAACTTCAATTATATTACCACAATCAATGCACAATTCTTACTACTACAATTATATTACCACTTTCAATGCACAATTCTTACTACTACAATTATATTACCACAATCAATGCACAATTCTTACAACTTCAATTATATTACCACAATCAATGCACAATTCTTACAACTTCAATTATATAACCACAATCAATGCACAATTCTTACTACTTCAATTATATTACAATGGTCATTGCACAATTCTTACTACAACAAATATATATCCCGCAATTGCGAGTGAACACCATGAAAAAACCATTGAGTTCACACCATTGAGTTCATCCTAGTGAACTCAATGAAATAAATTATCTGATGTTGTTATGCAAACAATGGGCAGCGATTGTTTATGTCATGACGTCACAATGGGCAGCTGGTGACGTCACAACAAATTGCTGCTCCAAACTTGGGAGAATTTGAAGTTATCAGATTAAAATTTAATAAAAACCACTGATAAAGTCATTGCGGGATATAAATAAAACCCCATGACAGTGTAGTTCACAGCTATGAACATCATTCGTGTCAGGTCTGCCTTCTGAATAACACTCGTCCTTCAGACTCGTGTTAATTCAGAGCAGACCTGACACTCATGATGTTCATAGCTGTGAACTACACTGTCATGGGGTTTTATTATAATAACCACAATCAATGCACAATTCTTGCTACTTCAATTATATTACCACTGTTAATGCACAATTCTTACTACTACAATTACCTTACAATGGCCAATGCACAATTCTTACAACTTCAATTATATTACCACAATCAATGCACAATTCTTACTACTACAATTATCTTACCACGGTCAGTTCACAATGCTTACTACTTCAATTATATTACCACCATCAATGCACAATTCTTACTACTAAAATTATATTACCACTTTCAATGTACAATTCTTACTACTAAAATTATATTAGCACAATCAATGCACAATTCTTATTACTACAATTACCTTACCATGGTCACTGCATGTCTCTCTGATGTCCCCTGATGCAGCATCATACTCGTCATCATCCTTCGCATCCACATTTGTTGCGTCTCCATGTGATTCCTCAGTGGGAACTTGCAATTTGTCGTCTTGGGTTGAAACAGTTGCAAATATATCAGTCACCATCTGTGTCAGGCAGAAAAAAAAGTTTAATCTGATTATGCAACTGCATAAGTAATATCATAATGCGCACACATTCTTCCATTTAATTTTCATATTTATTTATATTGACTTCATTTCTTAATATATGATATTGTTTAATTTCCGAATCATGAATTTGGTAAAGGCGCATATTCTCAAGTAAAGATGCCAGCTAACCATAATAAATGTCTTTTCTCCATTCTGCAACACAATTTATGGTCAATCAATCAATCAATCAATCAACCAATCAACCAATAAAAAAATTAACATGGAAGAGATCGGAAAAGCCGTGGAGGATACCGTATTGACCCCATGTAATGCCCCCCCCCCCCTCAGGTCATTTCTAGATACTCCCATGCAACCAATAAAGGATATTACATATTCTTCTCTCAGCAATGTCATGCCATATTGAAGATTGTAAGTGCAAGGTTGCTTTATGCCAAAAAGCTGTTCCCTTAAGCAGAGAGACACTTCACTTTGCTCTGCAACTTTTTGGTGTCTTGACCAACCTCATCAAAAATTGACTTTGGTGTCACCACAGACAACATTGAATATCTCAGAAAATCTATAGTTTCATTTTTGTTATTCTTTGAGCCTAAAAAAAGAACAACTTTGAAAGTGACTGTTCAATGGATTAGCCTTGAAAAAAAAAATTAAAAAGTACTCTAAATGATCCACTTTACTATTCATTTGTGTTTCATTGAAATACATGTAGCCCTGAGATTAGGATTTGCATCATAGCTAGAGTGTCATCAGAAGTAATAATGTGAAAAATTAAACACAATGTGGGATTGAAATTTGACTGTATAATGCCATCATTTTTGTGACTTTCTCTTACTCTGGTTGGTTTATGAACTTTTCTACTTTTTTTCGATTGCACTGAAATGCCCTCAAATGATGCTCAATTAATGGCATTTGTGCAGTTTTGCTCAAACTTTTTGCAATCAGGAGTCAAGACAATACGTCAAGCAAAAACAATTTGGGGGGCGGGGTCATTGTATTTTTTAATAGGAAAAAATGCTATTTTCAGTTTCAAATCTTTTAAAAACACCAAAAAAATTAGAGGTTGAGAAGTCATCACTAGGAATGGAAATAAGGTGTAAATGAAAGCAGAGAAAAAGTAGCACATGTGATGCTGGAGGCACTTTTTTAGATTTTGGTCTGTGCACTTTTTTTCTCATATTATAGATGCACCATGGAACAGGGATTGAAACTTAAAATTCAAAAAGCACCCTATTTGCATTTCTACTGATGAAATTTATCCCTAGTCCTCTTTTTTTAGTGCTTTTGTCAAATCTTATGCTAAAAATAGCTTTTTTCCCCATTAGAAAATGCGGTAACCCCCTTAGAAAGGTTTTTCCTGCCTTCCGCTGAAAATTTGGACAAAAAAAAAACTTGAAAATGATCTAACTTCCTCCCATCTCTTACCTTCTCAAGCTTTTCCAAATGCAGATGCCACATCTTGTCATGACGGAGTGATTCAACCTCCTCCTCCAGCTTAGTGCACCCTCTTCTCTTCCCTGCAAGTTCTTCATCTCTTTCCCCAACAGGTTGTTGTCTCATTAGATCATTTTCCTCTTTCTTTTCCAGCTCTTCAATCTCTCCTTGATCCTGAAGATAACTGACTCCTTGTTATTAGCATCTCCCAGTGGTGGAAGTAATTTATTAATCTCTCTTTTCAGCTTCTCCTCCAGCTCTTCACATTCTCTCTCTTCCTTCTCCAATTGTGTCTTATCATGTTCCTTGAGGAGTTGGGCGATCTCTTTTTTCAGCTTCTTACATTCACTTTCTTCCTTTGCTAATAATTCTTTGTCAGAGCTGATATCATGTTTCCAGAATTCATCTTGGAGCTCCTCCATCTTGATCTTCAGCCTTTTCACTTCTTTTCTCCTTTTCCACACACGCCCACCCTGCACCTTCTCTGCTTCTTCATTGAACCTGTTGATGACTTCCTGCAACCTTGTTCTCAATCCAGCATCACCTCCTTGTTTATCTGCTGAAAATAATAAGGAAAAACTGCTTGTTGGCAATTGGCAAATTAAATATCTGTGTATTATTATACTATTATGACACATTATAAGACCTCCTGTTCACATGAATGGCTCATAGCCATAATTGAATGTAAACGATCATGATGTTTCATCAATGTGTTTACTTTATCACACAGTCAAACAGCAGAATAAATCAAGTAAAGAAAAATATTTTTCTTTAATTATCAGATATTTATAAACAGAGGTGTATTTAAGGGGGACCATTCAGCCATTTTTTCCACCATCAGGCCCAAAATTGAAAAGAGAGAAATAGGAAACCGCCGTGGAGTGCTGGTATTCACCCCATATAATGCTCCTCAGGCCGTTTCTAGATGCCAACCTTAAAATAATAGGTCTACCAAATATTTTGGAAGACTATTGTCAGAAAAAAGAATTTGAGAAAAAAATATTTGGAAAAGAAACAATTCCATTTTCGGACAAAAACTCAATATGCACTCTAACCATGTAATATTAAAAAGAACTGGAATTTTTTTTAAAACTCTCACATTGCACGCTATCCATACAATATTAGTTTTCTTATGTTGTCCTGTGACTGATTTTGGCAAATCAGCAATGCTGTAGCATAGTGGTCATGTAATGATAAGTGTTTTTGTTGATTTCAAGTAATACAGAAGCTTTGTGTTTGGTTGTTTTTAAATTGTGACACTCTCAGGGAGGGATCAAGAAAATTCTGTTGTGGGGGGTCTAGCATTCGATCAGATCACAGAACGCATAGTTTGCGACATAACGCGACTGTGCATTGACAAAGTTAACATGTAAAAATATTACAATTTTGGTCTGGTGGGGGGATGCATCCCCCATACCCCCCTACCATGACCATTCCTGAACACACTTGCTGTTAGCTGTCCTGATTGATAGCAACTTTAAATATAATTTCACTACTTCTTTTAATTTTCAGCTTAGTGTGTATATTAGTATTAATCTACTCACAGATTTGCGGCAGTATACATTAGAAGCAATGTAATTTTTTGATAACATTGAATAAATTAAATAATTGTAAGGGAGACCGGGGCTGGTTGTCACAGTAGCAGGTTGTCACACTTTGCAGAATTTAAATTTGCTACTTTTTCTAATCAAAGCTAGTAGGAGCCCAGTCATTCAGCATGATGCCGAAAGAATTGTGAAATAGATCTATCTGATTAATATACACATACAGGGTAGGAGCAGTGTCATTCAGCATGATGCCAAAAGCAGCGTGACTTAGATCTATCTGATTAATATACACATACAGGGTAGGAGCCCAGTCACTCAGCATGATGCTAAAAGAATTGTGACATAGACCTATCTGATTAATATACACATATATCAATCGAAATATTGATGTCATACATTGCACATTTTCAGTATTTTTTGTGTGTGACAACCTGCCCCGTTATCAGGACAGGTTGTCACTTACAGTGGGGCAGGTTGACACACTTAGAGTTCAGATGCCAGAAGTAGGATTCAGTAGGCCAGATCTTTATAAAGACAACTTATTTTGGTAATATGTGGGATCCTCCAGTTGCTCACTGCAAACCTTCGCAGTCATGCCGCTGTGTACAAGGGTGCTACAAAGTGTGGTTTAGCCGAGCATCAGGAAAGCATTCTGATCAGGAAGAGGATGACTACAACAATTTTAAAATAATCCCTTTGTAAAATGTCACTTAATATATTTAGAGAGTATATCTGACAACCTGACCCTAATTGATAAATTCAGCAGCAAGAAGAGTGACAACCTGTCCTGATTGGATGACTAAGGCTAGTCTTGTCATATTTTAGACTATTTCTTGTTAGCATGCTTTAAAAAACGTTTCCATTGCAGGGATATATCATTATTCTGCATATATGGAAAATTTATAACAAGTTGTCAAATGAAGTTATACATGTATTACATATTATATGATAATCTATTAATCACTTTTATAACATATTTGCGTGATCATATATTTATCATTGTATAATATCAAATTGTTGTAAGATGTTGGGTTGCATTAGAAAAACTCTGTGGTCTATCGATTTAGTTAATGTCATAATTTATTTTTTCCTAATCGCTGAAAACTATTGTTTTGATGTATATTCCATCTTACTATATAAAGGCGCTATTCTGGATGCTTCGGTCCCTCTTATGAAGCGTCTGGGTGACCCACGACTGCCAAATTCGCACAGTGTACTTATATTGAAGTCCTACAAACAGAGGGAAACCTCTCTTTTTTCAATTTCACTAATTTTTTTCTTTTTCAAATTACAAAATTTCTTGATCCAAGATTGAAAAAAAGAGGAAATTGCGCAACTTTTTTTCCAATTTCAATATATTTTTTCCATAATTTGCTTCCCAATATCTTTTCCAAGAATCTCACTTTATAATGGCAGCTTTCTGGGTGCTTCGGTCCCTCCTGCGAGGCGTCTGTTTGAACCACGACCACCAAATTTTCACACAGTCAACATTGTTTACCTGAGGGGACTGAGCTATCTTTTTTTTCCCATAGTGCACTTAACGTTGTTTTCCAGAGGGGACTGGGCCACTGCTCTTTCCAATTTCCGAAATTACTTTTTCCCACTTTTTTTCCCAACATTTATTTTGCACATTTATTTATTTTCCAAAATGTTTTCCTCAAAATGTCTGCACTGCATCACCATGGCAAACACACAGTTTTTAAATACCCTGTTTTGACGCAATTGACATTTCTAGTAATTTATATATTGCATAATTTATATTGTATAATCTATATATACATAGTTGATACTTTTTGGATGCATTCACCCTAGGGTAATAGTGTGTAAATACGGAAGTACATATCAATTTCACACTTTGTTGTTTTAAATATAAAAAAGGATGTGTGGAGAAATAAATTAAATTTTAATCTAAATTTGTGCCTTCCCCACACCATTTTAGGAGCCAAGGTTTCAAAAATATTTCAGCTGGGTTAAATAAGATGTAAACAATGACTGGTGTGGATTAGCACAGTAAAAAAGTGTGACAACCTGCCCCTGTGACAATCAGCCTTGGTCTCCCCCACCTGTGGAAATAATGAGATTGTCAGGCTGTGCTATAAAAAAGTTTCACCCAAATCCATAAGCCTAAATTATATTTCAATGAATGTCTTTTTCAAATGAACATTGAAGTGGCTATAATTCTTATAAATTCATCTGAAAATGTCACAAATTTATCTGAGCAAATATTACCACAAATCAAAGCACTACATCCACGACTAAAGAAGTGGATCCTAAATGTGATTTTTTTTTGGCAGTTGAACTATACCTGATAAAGCACGTTCCTCTTCAGTGAAGAAGACTTGCGGTCTCAACCTCTCCAGGCATCTCCCACAGGTATCCAGAAGGCCAATCACTTCATGTGCTTCATCCAGGTCATTGCGGGGAACCGCCAAAAAGCTGCCAAATGTCTTTGAGTGTTCTCTTACCAGAAACTGAATGGCGTCAAATATCTTCTCTGCCCAAAATCTCCCCTCCTCTGCAAATCTCTTTACATCCTCCTCAGTCATCCATTTTGGGTCATTTGTTGTGAAGTGCAGTTGTTGACGGAGGGCACCATATCTCTCTCCTATGACATTCCCATGGTCTCTCAATGTCCTCTGGCTGCAAATAAAAGAAGAATGAAGTTCATCAGCACACAGGAAGGTCACTATAAATCAAATAGAAAATTAAGAACATTGTTTATTACAACTTCTCCTGGCCAGTCACACCAAAACTTCAGCACATAATCATTGATTTCAATAAATGACTAGCATGATAAGGTTTAATTTAAAAAAAGAAATATACACATTCACCTAGAGAATTGTTTGTAAAAATCGAATTTGCAAAATAATTCAATGTTTGGTTTCTGCATTTGAGAGATATGTTTGATATATATTAGAATTGAATAGCCTAATATGTAACTCAGAAAACTTTTCGGGCAGAGTAGAGAGACCAAATTTATTTCTGTAGAATGACCAATCTAAGGGTTGTTTTTTATATATAATAGAATTGTATAATATGCAACTCAGAAGGCTTTTCATACAGAGTAGGGAGACTAAATTTATATTACTCAATGGAATTAAATGTTAGTGGAAAGAGAGGCTTCATCATATGACATACAAAAAAGCTTTGTTTAGCACCTGCATGTACAAACTATTTGTTTCCTCCTTTAGCGCAGGCACTGCAAGTTTTCTTTAAATTGTGAACAACAAATTTGTCGCTCACTTGCAAATAACGAAATAGTTTGGTATTGCTTGACCTAATTATTCCCAGTAGTAAAAATCATCAGCCCGCCCGCCTCCCCATCATCTGGTGGGCCACAATAATTATGTTTTTCGATCACCAATCGAAGAACATTATCATTTCACATTTGTGTCTTATGACATATCGCCATCACCATCATCCAAAAAAAAGTGATAGTGATAGTGGAAAAGCCATTCGTAGAATTTTGAAAGTTTCCAATTGTACACATTGTAATTTATTACCTGTTATCAGTGGTATTTGGCCTGTAGAAGGAATTATTCACAAGAGATTTGTACATTTTTATCGAAACAGTTTAAACCATGATAATTCAATTGTAAATTTTATTTTTAAATGTAGTACTTCATGTAAACGAAATTCCAGAATAGGTGCTAATTTGTTACATATTTGTCGCAAGTATTCTGAAAAACCTGTCAGAGCAGTAGCCAGTATTAATGCTTTTTATGATAATGTAAAGGAGTAAATTTTGAGGACTGGCTCTCAAATTAGAGAACTTCTTCATATTAGGGACAGTCATGTTGCTGACCTATGGTTGTTAGATCCCAGTGAAATAAATGACATTATTGGTTTCTTGTGTACAAGCTAGCTATAGCTACAGATAGTGTAGACGTAAATTTTGTAATTGTTTTTTATTATTATTATTATTTTTTTTTTACTTGTTTTATTTTATCTTATGTTGTTTTTATTACTGTTTTATCTTATTTATTGATTTTTAAAAAAAATATTTTGTACTCTTGTACGATGAATAAAATAATAATAATAAATTTCCACTTGGTCTCATGATGTCGGCTTTTGATGTATATAAGCCGAAGTTAGCATGTGCATTTTATAGACCAATCTGCACATGCTTTTTAATGTCGATAAGGCCAAAATTTGGCTATTCGCAAAAAAAAATTTATTTTGCTATTTATATTGCTAGGCTGGGGGTCACCTTGGGGAAGGCCTGAGTGGGTCACCTCTGGGGGTACTCGCAAAAAACACCAAAAAAAAATTCTTTTTTTGCTAGTTATATTGCTAGGCTGTCCTACTGCATAGATCCTAACCAGAAACTAATAAATCTTCCATGTGGTGATTGGAAATATCCCACAATAGGCAGTATAGTTCTGAAAAAAAACCATGTGATTCACACCATGTTGTTCATAGTTGTGAACCACATGAAAGACATCCTGACGTTGCTATGTAAACAACAGACAGTGAAGTGATGACGTCACAGTGTTTTGAGGCTCTGATTGGTCTGTGTGGTTGCTAGGGATATTTTTGGCGCTATTCAAACAAAATAGTGGCATATCAAATCACTCTATATTTCTTACTGGTGGTTTATTTTTACTGTGGGATTCAGAGTCCGCGAAAAGTGCTTTTGTCATACAGGACATTCGGGCAGGTAGATTTTGAATTTTACCTGCCCGAATGAAATCCTGTCTGCCCGGATAAAATCCTGTCTGTCCGAAATCCTAATTTTTAAAAAATTTCAATCTGTATTCCTGATTTTGTGGGTCTTCAGAAATGTAACTTTAATTATAAAAATTACTCCAAACTTCTTCCAAAAAAATAAAGCCTACCAACTCATTGCTGTCAAGCAACTTAAAGGTCTTAATTAATTAAACCAGTATTTATAGACCTACACAATTTCAGAAAAATGTATTGAATATAATTATATTGCTGCAATTATACCAGGTATAGTTTATTCCATATTGATTACATTCAACATTTATTTCTAGGTTCATTAGTATTGGTCCCAGGCCTAAGTTGTCTGTCAATTCGTGGTTTGCATAAATCACTTTGCATTACCAAGGAAAACCCATCAGACTCTGATGCAGACCTTATTATTGTAACCTAGCAAGACCTCAAAACTTGGTCATGAATGGCAGGCTACATACCAGCTGCAAATTGCAATTTGCTGAGCTATTGACTATTGTTGTCTTGAATTGCAATCCACTTGACACTTCTGACCCCCAATTTGAGTAATTGATGTTTCCAATTACACTGGCGATTTCAAAGGCCAGCACTAATTGCATTGGTTGCTGAATCAGCTTATTGACTCTCCAGAAAATCCATCGGACATTTGGGCAGGTAACCACTCTATTTTTGCCGGACACACGCTATTTTTGCCGGTTTTGACCGGCAAACCGGCACTTTTCGCGGACTCTGGTGGGATTTAAATAAAACTTAATGGAAGTGTGGTTCACAGCAATTAACCTCACTCATGTCAGGTCTGCTGCAGAATAAACACTCGTCCTCCGGACTAGTGTTTTATTCTTACGCGACCTGACATTCATGAGGTTCATTGCTATGGACCACACTCCCATTAAGTTTTATCATAACACCCTGCAGTTTCCCAAGAAAGCATGGAGTATTTTCCCTCAATTTTGTTGACAAACAGACATACAGACATGGCTTAAAAATCTTTCTTTATGGAAATTTACCGATGCATAAGAGAGCAAATAACAATAATCTGCCTTATGACCACTAAAAATAAAGCCAGTCCAGTTCTCTACTATTTATGAAATGGAATACCTACTGTTTTTCCAGCAAAAAGCCACAAGAGCGTGTTTTTGATCGCATAAGAAGTGATCTGCCTTTTCAGGAGATTGGTCTTGCTGGTGTGATCCAGAGCCTGCAAAGGAAAATAATAGAAATTAGAGTGGTATTTGATGGCATGGATAAGATACCGACTGTTTTTACCCCGGTGGCTATGTAATAGCCCTACGGGGTACTGCAGTCCTCTCTGATGAGTGGCATGGTGGCTGTGGACTCAATCGTTCTCCATGCATAACTCAATTTGTGTTCAACCTTTTCCTCCCAAACTCTGCCTAATCCTTTATTTCTGGATCACCACCAGTGTCTCCTATTCCCAGGCAGTTTGGTTTCTTTAATCCATACTAAACAAAGGTTTTGTGTGACCCATCTCATTTTCACACTCTGAAGTGCCTGCATATTCATAGTTCATTGCATATCCACTAGAGGGGGAAGAAGAGTGCTGTGATCAGCTCCCCTAGTGATTTGTTATGGTACTACAAAACAAATGAAGGCTTCTCTTTCATGGCTAAGGAAGAACAAAAATTAAGATAGCATTGACCTGTCACTGATCTGTCACACTAAATTAACACAGGTAAAGCTGGTATCTCTTCAAATATTTCCAGGTAAAGCTCTTCTCCATCCTCTGAAACATTGGCTAGTGTCAGGTACATGACAAAGATGTCAATAAAAGTGTTAATTAATAATCTTATAATCTTATTCTTCCTTTTTCTTTAGTGTGCTTCTAGATCAGCCAGGTTAACAATTGCTCACCCAGTGTTAGTGGGGGAGGGGGGGGGGGTAGCACTTTGGGGGCAGTCACTTATGTTGGCAACTGATGTCAGTCATTGGTGCACTCTCAAGGGTAGAAATTGAAGAAAAGCGCTGCAGGTTCAAAGGCTGACCATCACCTTCAGGTGTGAACTCTGACATATCAGCAGTGATTCAGCGCACACTCTACAAATGTACTTACAGCCACCGGGGTTTACGTGCTTGCACGGTATTTTTTACTGTAGGATTGTCTGTTTATTTAATAATGATAAATTGGCGGAGAAGGTCAAGGTGAAGGTGTTCATATTTAACGTGGGTAGCCCACGAAAGTCCAACCAACTAAACAAAGGAAATTGATGTCAGAAATGGATGCCTCAATGCCTTATTATGTTTTGTTAATTTCTGAAATGCAAACTGTTCACTGACCTAATTTTAATCAAGGGATGTGGTAAGTTACCCACTTACATTTATTAATTCCATTTTTCATAACTTATTTAAAGGTAAAAGCATGTGGCAAATACATGAAAAGGTGAATAATTGAGTCCAAATGATCAGGAAACAAATTGCATGCAGTAGAGTAGGTGGGGGCATGTGACCCCCCCCCCTTAACTTCGGGGTGCGATTTGACCTACTTTTTATGGTAGATTCTTTGAATGCTTATGCTGTCAGGAAGATATGACTTGACTCTATTTATAACTATTGAAACTAATGTCTACCAATTTTAATAAAGGAGTTACAGCCATTTTTGCAAAAAATTTAAAATTGCCTTCTTACCCCACCCTTTCGGGAAAGAAGCCCCCCTATTATAATCCTATGGAAATTTTTTTTGCAATTTTTTTTGCGAGTGCATTCAGCTTGAAAGTTATTTCTTGGGGTTCTTCTATCATTTTTAAGGCATTCTATTCACTTTTTCTGAATTTCAGAATTTTTCTGTTCATACATTCATTTTTTAATTTTTTTTGTCCTGTTTCAATTTCAGCAATTTTTTTTTCTATTTTAATTAGCCGTTCTATCAAGATTTAAGGTGAAGTACACATTATTAAATGGTTCCTGAAGCAGCTTTGAGGCCCCAGTGTAGGGGGCCTCATGCGGGAGTCATGCCCCATGCCATGTGGGCCCTCTCGCCCAAAACCCACATATTTTAATTTGACCTCTATATTTCGAACTAAAAGGCAAAAAACATGATCCAAATCATATTTATGTGATGGTCCTAAAGCGAAGCAATGCAGATATCCATTATACTTTAAAAAATTTCCAAAGTTATTTCTGACAACCGCTTTGAAAGAATTAGTCAAAGTAACAAAGACCATGCACATTTTTTTGTTTCTTTAATTTCTACTATGGTTTGGTGCTGTTCGCCTTGAAAATTTGTGACGTTTCCTAAAAAGCCTCTAGCTTCAATCCTAACAGTAAGAAAAAGCATCAAAAATGTAAGTTTAGATATAGACCTGGGGGGACCTCTCACCTAACCCGGGCTTCTTGCCCCGACCTACTCTATCTGAACAATTTCACACACCAAGGTATATCATGTACACCACTACGAGGAAGTAGGGGAGACCGTGGCTGGTTGTCACAGGGGCAGGTTGTCGCACTTTTTATTGCACCAACTATGGAGTCACCACAGCTCAACCAATCATTGTTTACTGCTTATTTAACCCACTGGAGTCTTTTTGTAAAAAATATTGACCCCTGGAAGGGAGTCTTGTAGGCACATGGTCTGTTAAAAATTTCCTGTCACAAAAAGTAATTTTTTATCTTCAACTTGCATGCAATGCTAGTCTTTATCAAATAGATGTTGAAAAAGGTACAGTTAATACACTTACCATGTAGACATTTCTTTAAATCATGATAATAACAAATAGTGAACATTTTGATAACAACAGCCTTGCCCACCCGTTTTTGGAATTTTCACTAATTGGGGCAGTTTGTCACAAAAAGGCTGGGCAGGTTGTCACACTGTTTGGAGCTGGCCGTTATCTATTAGAACCAGGCTTTTAAACCAAAAAACTAGCACAAAGCTATTGATGACTGAAGATGTATGCAGATATTGCAGTGTATTTTAAAAATAAATCGATTTCAAATTATATATAAAATTTGCATAAAAAATCGTAAAAATCCTCCTTCAGATCAGAATACTTTCCTGCTGATTGATAAGCCTTCATTTGTAGCACCCTTGTACACAGTAGCGTGTTTGTCAAGGTCTTCACTGGGCAAGTAAAGAATTCCTCATATGTCCGAAATAACTTTTCTTTGAGTGTGACAACCTGCCCCGAATTCTGAATTTTAGAAAATGTCCAATAGGACATCAAGATTTTAAATGATATAGGTATATATTCATCAGATAGGTTTAAGTCACTCCATTTTTGCCATTCATATAGAATGGCAGTGCTCCTGCATGCTTTATACAGAAATAGTAGCATATTTAAGTTTTATACACTGTGACAACCTGTCCCTGTGACAACCAGCCCCGGTCTCCCCTAAGTGGAAAATTGGTCAACAGAATACACTACACAAGTGTGAAATGGATGGAGGCTGTCTGTCAGACAAGAGTAAATTTTAGTCAGTATGGTAACAAACAACCCAAATTAAAGAGCTCTGTGGAGAATTATGGACACAGGGAACATAGCTGTCAACAAGTACTAACAAATGATCATTGCACTAACATGGCCTCTCAGAGGTCTCAATGCAGAGAAGAGCCAATGCACCAAAACAGCGTCCAGTTTCACCTCTGATGAATTCATGAAGAAGGAGAAAGATTTTTGGGATAAGTTATGAATCTCTGCAGTACTTGAAACCAGTTGAAGTGACATTTTTATTTCATTGAAGGCCATCAGGCTATGTTGGGCAAAGTGTGTTTGACAATGCTTGCTCACAGCTCTGTCTATTGTGCCTGTAGCTCTCCACAGAACTCCTTCTTTGTTAATTTTGGGGTGAGATCCACCTTTTTGACAAAAATGCATTCTTGTTTTGCAGATAGGTCCCATCTATTTCATACTTATGCAATGATTCTGTTGACTGATAGGCTGCAGAGCCCTCATTGGTCATCTACATGAAAACATTGGCCTGTTAAATTGTTCACATACCACATGATATCAGCACCCAGACTCTCTGAATTTGATTCCCATTGTTTTGATGTATTTGCTTCATTTTTTTCCCTTCCAAATATTTGAAATTTTAGATAAAGTATCTGAGCAGTAACTTTTCACATCCCGCTTGAAAAACAAGGTCAGTCAATCTATTGCTGTTCAAAATTAACAAAACCTCATCAGTCATTGAGGCATCACTTTCTGACATAAATTTCCATTATTTAGTTGTTTTACTAAGGCTTATTTTTCCGTATATTGGAGAAAAATCCAAGTGTATGTTTTTTTTACCCACCAAATTTTGGACATTTTGAATTCAGGGCCTCATTGCAACTACAAATCACTTTTGATTGCGTTTTTTCTCTGTGCCCCAGGTTGAAAAACAGTCACAGCAATTAATCTGAAGTGTTGTTATATTCAGATTTTATGATGCCACACAACTTTGAAAACGTCAGCCCTCGATGTATGAATACATTTGACCTCAACTGTATGCAGGTACTGATTCTGCAATGCCAAACATTGCTTGTATTTTGCATGAATGCATACAAAATATGGAAATTTTAAAGTGAAATTTCATAACGACAAATGTCAATGGGACAAATCAGACATTGCTTGGCATTTTAGACAGTGGCGTAACTGAGGGGTCTCGAGTGGGGGGGGGCACCTGGGGGGGCACGCAATTCTCTGGGGGGGGCACCCACTATACTAATTGTGTATTTAGCCAAAGTTGGAAAGTTCATATGGGGGGCACCTGGGGGGGCACAGGTCCAATAAGGGGGGGTCTGTGCCCTGCGTGCCCCCCCATAGGGACGCCACTGATTTTAGACCACATCTACCTCAAATATTAATTGTTTTTCAAAGTCTCAGGAGCAGATTTTTCACACCTAAATTACCTATTGAATGCATATAACAACAGGAGTTTCATACAATTAGTCTTAGTGTAATGACTTAGTAACGATTGACAAAAATGTTTCGTTTACTCAATTGTGTAGAAGCCAATGCGTCTCAAAAGTTTGTTCACCCCGTTGCCTCATATAAGTTTCTAAAGTATTATTTTATTGCAGACTGATCACCAAACTCCCCTATATCAGATAAACGTATTTTTTAAAATGTTTGGATGATGTTAACTTACATTTTGGTATTAAAAAATGATGCGATGAAAAAGACCCCAAGTGGACAAGCTATAAGACAGGCTTTAAGATCTTGGTCAGGAATTACTGCCAAACTCACAACTTTCTAGCTTACACAACATTTATTTCAATTTTAGCCTATCTTATGTAAAATTTTGTCAGGAATTCAATTTTGAAGAAAAAAATGCACCCACTCTTTTATTTTGGAAGTTATACCCCTATTTGTAAAGCCCCCCTTAGTGGGGTGTGCCAGACACCCCCAAAATATTATAAATTTGTCTGTAGTTCTATGGCTTCAGTAATAAAGCTGCTCTTATATCACTAATTAATTTACTTGAATTCTATGATGGTCCATCGAAAACTACTATGACTACATGGGTATACATTTTTTGTTGAAATGGCAAACATTTTGTGGTGGTAAGTCGCGGTTTCTTATATTTCGCTTAATTTTCACTTCACATGCATAATTCTTGCACCATCATTCTCAGCAGAAAATAAGCTTCAATTTGAGTACCAACAACCTATATTTCCAATAAGTTTAACTCAAACCAAGGAATTTTGGCTTTCAGAAATAAAATTCTAAATAACTTGCATTTTTTTATGGAGGCAGATATCGAAAAACTAACACAAACTCTTTTAAATATAACTATCTGGGCATAACGAGTTTGACTTTCAGACCTACATGACAAAAATTGACGAAATGCAAGTTATTTAGAAAAATGACATATTTTTTTCACACACCTAGAAGTGAAAAGCAGCGGCTCCATGTTTTGTATGTGTGAACCTAATTATGCACGGCAAGGACATTTTTATGTAGTCTATTGCCTTCGTCTAGTCCTTCTGAACATATTGATATGTAATTCATGTCCATAAATATCTCAGATGACGTTGAAAAAAAAAATCAAATACGAAATTCACTTCATTTTTATAAATTGTTTTTACTTTTGTCACCTGACTTTGTTTCAATATTATGTTCACAGAGCAGCATATATTGAGACAAATTATTAAAACTGGGTGTCATTTTAAACTTTAGACAATAGGGAATGCCATGGTACCCTCAATTATCATGAATTCTTGATTTCTATCAAGGAAGAGACAGTCAAACTTTGATGTCTGAAAAATGTGTCACACAAAATTAGCATTTTTCGCACGTTTTTCCACTTAAATTGTGAGATAGCGACTTGGACACCACTATAAAGACACTTAAAAAGGTCACCATCAAAAAGAGCACAATTTTTTACACAAGATAGAATATATTTTAGAATATGTGATTCGTTTTCGTGGCATCAAGAATTTTTTCACACTCGTGGCAGTAACTCCTGACTAAGATCTTGAAGCCTGTCATAACTTTGCAGTTTCCATTTTGTATTTGAGATTCAGTTGGTAGGACATGTTTCAAAAGCGTAGAAATTATACCTCCATGCTTTGTGGAAGACTGTAGAATATGTCTATGAAAAAGTTCCAGCTGCTCAATGTTATTTTGGGTATGTTAACATGCGTATTTCTAAGATGCCTTCAAATGCTGCAGCATAACTGAAATCAAGCTTCATGAAGCAAAGTCATCCTGAATGACACTGCGGCAAAAATAATTGCCTAATCCTTCCTAGACTTTTGGAACATGTGTCTATGGAACTATCAGAACTGTAATTTTCAATTTGCATGCCTAATAAGTAGCAATATTTCCACTTAATTTTTACTAATCTGCTGTTAATGATCTTCTATGGCTCTGAAGTGCTTTACTTTCAGTGGTAATGCCAAAAAATGATGGAAATGCTCCCTTTTATCATTTTCTGACAACCAAATACTGAATCAAATTCTTTTCAACTGACCATCCACAGATTAACTCGAGCACTCCATGCAGTGAGGTTATCATGTAACAAATGAGCCATGCCAGATATGGTCTCTTTTACTCTCATACAACAATCGCCAGCAAATAAGAGTGGAAATCTCATTAGTATGTATATTTTAGATACTAAAACGGTTTCTCATCGAAGTAAAATGCATAAGTCTGGATAACAGCCCTATTACAAGATGACATGTCATATGGCAGAACAGCCATGGTCGTAATTTGTTTCTCAAGCGGATTGTAATTTTGAAACACAAATAATCTTTTGAGGACATCTTCACTTCTTTTTTACAAAGATAGAGGTCTTGGCAGGCTGTCTGACTTGACTTCAAATCAAAATCTATGATATTTTGAGAATGGGAAGCCTTTCTGTAAACCAACCCTAACTATCCTAAAACTACTGAATTCGGAGGCTTCCATTGACAGCAAGATTTTATGCCTGAAATTTTCTGGCTGAAAATGTCCAAACCATAGTAAATTAGTGGAAAAACTGTATAATAGTGTTAAGTACTACAAATTAATCCTTAATGTGTGAAAAAATTGGAACTTTAGTGAATTTTTAAGTGAACAAAGAGCCAACTGTGAAGTAAGAAACATTTGAGACAAAGGACTGACCGACGGATTACTCCAATTGTTGGATCTGTATAATACGAAACTACATGTGATGATTAATCTCATTCTGGTGCTTGTGATTTGGCACGACATTATCACTCAGTGGATTTTTTGTTGTTTCAGTGATATGATTTAGGGGCGTCAGTTTCATTTTAAAGTGGTGAGGCAAACAGTGGTCACACCTTCTGGGTAGATGTCAGGGGAAAAATTACATTTCTTAAATTCAGAAACATGTATATGTTGGCAAAAAAGGAACTGACGCCACTGGTATCATAGGATTCTTTTTTTCATTCTTTCTTCTTATGATTTGGCATGATATTACTAATCCATGGCTTTGTATTGTTTCAGGGATCAGTCGATTACTAAGCAATTCTTTCAAAATAAATCTAATGAATACCAATTCTCCATTCAAGGTTTAGTTCATATATTTACAAATTTGATCAAACATCTTGTCAACTCTAAGATATGGTAAGTTTAGAGAGTCATGCCAAAGAAATGTTAGATAAACAGCATGGATCGATAGCATTGGGGGTGGGGGATGTGCCACTATGTCAGAGAATGTCGCAACTGAATGCAATTATAGAGACAGAGAGACATGTCAACCGGTACTGCAATTGATTGAAAGACAGACAGATTGATGAAGATATATTTATTTTTTAAAAAGTAGATTACATTATATGCAGTAATTTCAGTAATTATTGTTTTCACAGGAAAATTTCTTGTGAGGTGAGGTCCGATCCATATACCTGCCATGTTATTCTGTATAAGTCATAAGCAGTTTGTGTGGTCAGATCCTACACTTGCATTGCAAGGAGGGAAAGCCATTTGACATGTCATACCAGTGCCACTCATCAATGAGGTCACAAGTTACTGAATGACAAATTGACTCTATATTTCAATGTATTTGATAGGGCATGTTGTGACATCATTGATGACCATCAACAACTTTTTTCTGGCATAGAATGAAAAACAAATTTTAATTTTAACTTTGTGTTCTTCTCTGGCACATTGATTTATCATATTTGATGGAGTAAAATCAACAAAAATAACAAAAAATATAATTTTTCAATAATAGAGCCATATAACTTATTGACATTGAATATAAACCAGGGGGTAGAAACATTTGGAGCCTATTTGCAAGTCACAAAATATTTGGGAGTCACAGTATATTGAACACTGAGTTGGAATCAACACATCCAGAACATCACCCATATGCAAACAGAACTAAGGCATTTTTACAGAGAAACCTCCTAGCGGCACCACTGAACCCGATAGAAAATTGCCATCAGGCATTTGTCATATAATTGAATATGCTAGTAGTGTGTGGGACCCTTGGACAAAGGGAAATATTGAGAAAATTGAAACAGTGCAAAGAAAATCAGTCAGATTTGTTCAGAGCAACTTCTGCAAGCTCTCCAGTGTGTCATCCTGATGCTCCAGGAACTGAAATGGCCAGCATTGCAAGAAAGAAGAGCCAGAACCAAATCTACCATTATCTACAGGATAGCCAATAGCAGCATAGCAGATAAATAAGCATTCTTTTATCCTGGACACCATCAGAATCTTGAACAAACTCTCCCAGGACATAGTGGACAGCCAAGCCCTGGATAGTTTCAAGACCGAGATCGTAAGACACATCATCCCATCCATGATTTTATCCAGCACTGTACATAAACTGCACTTCGCAACCTGCCATGTGTAGGCTTTTAACAGTGTGAAATACTACGGCCAGGAGACTGCACTTAACAGAGGAACAGCAGAAGAAGAAGAAAAAGTCTCCAGGAACAATAATTTCAAGACACTAAATTGTTTGACAAATTTAGCATTGATGCGATACTTCTAATCTTCAAAAACTTCATCCATATGGGTTTTGGAAGATGCTCCATTGCTCAACTGTACCTACATTTACAGTGTATATAACAGGTGGCGAAACTGAACTTTCCAAATACCCCCCCCCCCCCTCCCTGATTGCAGCTGAAATTTTCCACAAAAAAACGTGAGGTCATTGTTGAGCAACTTTCATCAATTTGGCCTGAACTGTGACTCCAAACCCTGAACTGAGTGTCACAGGTTAAGGATTTGACCAATCACATTCACAGATACCAGACAAGAAAGCAAAGTTAAAAAAAACAAAACAGATAGCTATGAAAACAATAAAGATTTAATTTTTAAGACAGATTTTACTGGGAGGTGATAACAAATTGACAACTTCATTTTAATGGTTCAAATGACTGCTTCAATGAATTACTTACAGAAGACGAATGACGAGTACTTACATTCAGCTGCTAGTGGACATCAATGACCCCACAACAGGCCCTATCCATTGCATTGAAACAAATACAGAATAACATTGCAGAATAGGGGTCTGACCTCACAAGGAACATTCCATTGCTTTTTTGTAAGTTCTTGAGTTGCATTTAATGCAATGATTACTATTTTCATTGATTTTGCACTTTCTCAGAATATTTTAAGAGGCAGGAAGTGCAGGACTGTAAATGCAAGAAGTGAAAACATATAAATATTACATTTGACTTATCCATTTTATCCCATATTACACATGCTTAATCACACCTAAATTTATGATTGGTGGCGAAACTGAACTTTCCAAATATCCCCCCTCCCTTTTGCCCCCTGCCCCCTCCCCTCCCATACGCCTATGCCCTCAGATCCTCAGGTGCAGTATATGGTGGATTCTTTGTACATTTGAAGAGTTAAACAGATGTGTGGCTGATGAACACGATACAGATTATATTCCCTATAACCAAGTACTTAAATGCACTGTAGGCCTACCTCTATTGTTACACGTCAGAACTTTGGTGAAACAAAATTATATTCTTTTATGTTTTTATGCTCTGTGAAAGTAACTTAAAGAAATTATCAAAATTACAACATCGAGCTCTTAAATTTGTATACAATGATTTTAGTTCCAGTTATGAAGATTTGTTACTTAAGGGAAATCATTTATCTATGTCTGTTCATCTAATGCATACTATAGCTATCGAAGTATATAGATGTATTAATGGTATAGCCCCAGATTACTTACAAGATTTATTTGTTAGACATGACCAAAGATATAATATGAGAAATTGTAATAAGATAGTTCTACAAAGATTTGAATCGGTGAAATATGGTTATCACTCCTTTAAATATTTGGGAGCCCAGATTTGGAATAATCTTCCAAAAAATGTTAAAGAAGCCATTGATATTAAAGACTTTAAAGCCAAGCTTAAATCTTGGAAAGATTGTACATGCCTGATAAGAGGAATGATATGATATTTTGTTGTAACAAATGATCTGTCCATTTTGGACCACCTTTTCGTTGCTGTGTTTTTTTTTTTTTCCTGTCATGTAATAGCCATTTGGCTAATGTTAATTGTTTTTACAAGTCATGACTTTAAATAAATTTTATTGTTATTGTTATTGTTATGAAATGGTACATATGAAGGACAAAAGCAAGTCACCACTTTTCAAGGTAAAATAATTAACAGAAAATTTTTTTTTTAAAGGTATATATCAAGCGTAAAATGCTCTAGACTGGTCCTGGTCAAGAAATACCATAATTAGGCTAATCTTTAAAATCACTTTCCCTTGACTGCACAAAAACACCATAATCTTTTCTTAGTTTGAATGAGCTAAAAAACTGCCAATGGCTGAGCAGTTGGTGAATTATGGATATGAGGGCGAAAAAAAGTTGGCTAAGACACTTTTTACTATTCGACACCTCTGTCAGCCAATCAGAAGCCTATTTTTCATTGCAATAAATCGCACATTCTTTGTTGTCCACTTATTGTCTCATGTTTGACTGTTTGAGTGGTTGTCTCATGGTATAAGCAAGATATTCACCATGGGATCAATAATCACACATTCTTTGTTGTCCACTTATTGTCTCATGTTTGACTGATTGAGTGGTTGTCTCATGGTATAAGCCAGATATTCACCATGGGATCAATAAATCGCACATTCTTTGTTGTCCACTTATTGTCTCATGTTTGACTGTTTGAGTGGTTGTCTCATGGTATAAGCCAGATATTCACCATGGGATCAATATATCCCACATTCTTTGTTGTCCACTTATTGTCTCATGTTTGACTGATTGAGTGGTTGTCTCATGGTATAAGCCAGATATTCACCATGGGATCAATAAATCGCACATTCTTTGTTGTCCATTTATTGTCTCATGTTTGACTGTTTGAGTGTTTGTCTCGTTGTATAGGCCAGATATTCACCACGGGATCAATAAATTGCACATTCTTTGTTGTCCACTTATTGTCTCATGTTTGACTGTTTGAGTGGTTGTCTCATGGTATAAGCCAGATATTCACCATGGGATCAGGAATACGTGTTTATCATGCATTGGGCTAAAACCCTCGGGTGATCCGTAGGTGAAAATTATATACATATCAATGCAAGCAGGCTGCAGTGAAAGTGAATATGAATAACTGTCATAAAATTTTCAGAATTACCTTTTTACAAATTTTCTTATTCAGATTTGTCTTTTTCAGAGCTCTATGAATCAGTCCAAAAATCAGGAACACCCTAGCTAAGCTGCAAATATTCAAAACATGGACAATTTTCCTAATTTCAAAAACATCTTAAATGATTCCTTTACAAATTGATTTTTGAAATTTATGGTTCAGCATACTTAAATGTATTATATAAATTGTAGCGCTAAGTGTTTAATTGTAATTTTATTATTATGGGTTCATGTGAAATAAAAAAAAAGCCATTTTTGATAATTGGCTTTTTAATAATATGGTCAAAAAAATATTTATTTGATTACTTAAACTAGAAGACTTATAATGTATAATTTTGCATACAATAATTAAATACCTCTGACAAAGCCTTGGAGATGAGGATTCCCAAGCGGCAGCCAGGTGGGAGGTTATGAAGGATGTCCCATTCCACTCTGCACAGTGTCACGTTCCAGACTGGTTTATCCTTCAAATCCTTCCATTTCATGTGACTCTGATGATGGTGAGCAGGAGCCTCATCTATTATCAATCCCTCTCTCTGTTCTTTTCTCAATGCATTTCTCTTAACATAGATTGGCACAACATCAACAGATATCTCCAGACCTCTGCAACTGCCATCTCCTTCCCATATGAACTGCCACGGATTCCCAACTGACACACAAAGCAAAGAAATCCCGTTCTTGCCAGCCTCTTGACAAGGTACTCATGCGTTTGCAGACATGCAAAGGGTTCATATTTATCTATATATCCATCTGTCCTCTCGAAATAAGGATTTATCTTGGTGCATATCTGCAGGTCAAACTCATCCCATCTGCCAACCTTCAGCTTCTCCCTCACACTTCCCCCCATGACTATTTCAGCATCCAAGAATCCATCATTTGCCACCATCCTTGCAAACAGCTCCTTCAAATTATTTTCTATGGCTATACATTCATGGACTGGCAAGATAAGCATTTTCTTCATTTGCTCAAAAACAGAAGAATTTGTTTTCAAAATGTTCAAACAGCAATTTCTAAAGTGTGTGTCATGGAATGTGTCGAAATATCCAGAACATTTTTTTAACGAATGAGCACATAATCCTGCATTCTGAGATTGCAAAAACTTAATGGCAGATGTGTTGCCGTGCAGCTGTGCAAGGTCCAAGGGAGTGCAACCATTGAGGTCTTTTGCGTCAACTTGACCTTTAATCAGTTCTTTTGGAATGTAGTTCAATACCTCTTCATCATAACAGAAGATGGCAGCCAAGTGCAGCACACTCCTCCTGAGCCAGTTGTCATTCCTCTTGATCAATGTCCATCTCAGCTCTTTCTTCTGCTCTTCTTTTTCATGTGAATCCCACTCAACATGTTTCCCTTTTTCTTTAATCCATTTAGTAACAGGTGGGTCTCTCATGTCTCTCTGCAGAAGTGCATCTGCTTCATTAAAGCATTCCTTGATGCTATCCTCACTATCTTCCTTGCTTACAAACAGGAGCATGTTAATCACACTTCCTGATTTCATGCAATTACTAAGTGTGCCGCAAGCTCCTCTGATGACTTCCCCAGCAACTGTTCTGAGATCCTCCTTGACAAACCATACGCCTTGCATTGGATTCAGGTATAATTTTTCAATAGCGTCAGTGTTTCCTTGTTTTCTGTATACACCAATAAGCTGTTTCAACACCTGGACAGTGGCTGACAAAGCTTTGTATGTTTTGCACTCTTCTACAGTCAGCAAGGATATTTCACGGATTTCAGCAATTGTAGGATGAGCACCATTGTCAAGACACCATTTGAGCACATCAAACAGAGCATAGTAGTTCACTGCCTTTTCAACCTGTTCTTTGTATCTCATACGCTCCAGTAAAATAGAATAGATCTCCTGAGCATTGTCTTCAACAATCATGACTTGCAATATGCCCCCTGAGATCCCAAGAATCCTGTCATTCCTTATCTCAATGTGCTTCTCAACTAATTCTTCAAAGTCCCTTGTCCTTGTCAACGATGTGATGCATTTCCCACAACCTTTGATCTTCAGATCTCTTATCCTCTCCACATCCATCTCCACATCCATCTTTGCAAAGTCCTCTGTCCTTGTTAACCGTGTGATGCATTCTCCACAACCTTTGATCTTCAGATCTCTTATCCTCTCCACATCCATCTTCACATCCATCTCCATCTGCTTCAGTTCAGCAAATATCTCCTCACTTGTCCTTCTACTCCCCAGTTGATCTCTCATGTGCTTGTGCAACTTGATCAATCTCCTCAGGAGTCCTTCCATTTCTCTTTCCCTGAAAACAGATTACAACATAATATTTTATTAATAATTTCCGAAATAATCCAATTGTGCAAATGAATGTTGAGAAATCAAATTAATTAATTTTTTTTTTCAGAAATAGCTTTATAATGCATGATGTAAATAAGTACAGCAGCATCTATTCAATTTTGTTGTATCAGTTATTTTCATGATAAATTGCTAAATGTTATAATGATAAGGACAACAATTGTAAATTAAGACTTTTCTTTTTATTCCTGTATTTACTTTTTCTCCTCTTTCCATTCTATATTTATCTCCTCACTGTTTTTAAACTTAGCATTTACCCTTTGTATTTGTATGACAAACTTTCTTTGCGATAACTTCTTATTGATCATATTACCCTAATTTCCAAATCTATAATCTTAGCACATAAACAAATGTATTTATAGATTTACAGTGCCGCCTGTAAGTAAGTGAACCGCATGATATATTGGGTCATAGAGGCCGATATGTGAGGCATGTGGCATAAAAAAGGCACACTGTTAAAAATTTTGCGTAGAGGTACAGAAGATTCTGTAAGGTTACAGAAAAATCTGTTGGATAACTGTCAGTTCAGAAATGCTTACAGTTCGTGCTCTGTTGGCACACATTTCTGCAATCAGCTTAATTACATAATTATCTGTACAAGGACTGGCTTCTAACAGTGTATGTACAGACATCTGTGAAATGCCTCATCCACTGTTACTGAGGTGTTGTTGTATCACAATTTGTTAATCTCTGTCATAGCTTTTAAATCTCACCTCTGAATAGAAACTCAAAAAGGATAATGAAATAAGTTATGAGGGCACTCATTTGTATTTCTCAATCCAGACACCTGATAACAGAGAAAGGTAAGATATAATTCTTTATTTTATAGAGAGGTGTATGATAGGTAAATGCAATTTGTTAGATTTACCTTGTGATAAGGCAAGTGTAAATTTGTGGGTGCAGGCGCTTAAATGAAGCTTTGAAATATGATGTGAAAGATGTGTATGTAACCAATCAACAAAGGGGAGACCGGGGTAAGTTGTTCCACCCAATGTTGGAGAGAAATAAAAAACAAAACAACTAAAGAAGGCGATAACACTATGTGCCCATTACTGTGTTACATGACTTAACCTGGAAAATATAATACTGCAATAAGGTTCTTTCAAATATTAACTTTATTGTAGAAAACTTGATGTCCTGAGGATGGACAATAATGTTTCTCAATTGCACAATATTATTGGCATTTAGGTGATGTCTCTCCAGCTTAGTGCTGATGGTAGGTAGTAGGCCTATCTGACATTTTGGGTTGTCAGATTTAATCTAGGATTTTTGGCAACTTATTTTTTATTTCATATATTTTCACTATTGGATATAACTTGCCATAGGCATGATGTGATATAACAAAAACAAAAAAGATTGTTCAATGCGACTTTCCAAAGAAACTTATAATTCTTGACAGTGTTTGCCACATTTTGCTTTGTTTGGGTATACAGCATCAATTTTTGATGAGTTACAAGTAATATATCAGTATAAGTTTGGAGGAACGACACCTTGTCAGTCATTTGGCACATTTTTACCCACCTCAGGATAAGTTGTGCCACAATCACTACTTTTTATTTATGCATAACTATGATCATGTCACTTGTCATCTGTCTTGAAACCTGCCTAAATTGTGCATGGGGAAAATTTAAAAAAAAAATTGGGACAACTTGCCCTAACCTCCCCAACCCGAGGAAAATAAAATAAAGACATAAGAAACAATGCATGTTTGAGCTATAATGCTGTTGTAACTTAGTTCCCTGCCTCCTTGTCCAACAAGAAAACTTGGCATCAAAACTATAATTGTTTTCTGACTTAAATGGTTTTTTCTCTTCTATGAATTATTGAAAATTTGGTATATCCATAAATTTGCTCATGTAAAAATTTGGATACTCTTGCATATTGACTTTCTGACTGATATCTTTGAAAAGCAGAAGCAATTATTTAGCAATGAAAGACATTTGCTGGTTAATTTGTTAACTTCTTTGGGTCAATATAAATCTATTGTATTAGAGGACTGTTTAATCACTTAAATACCAAAACTATTATTTTATAAGTATCATTCCGATCACAGTCAAAGCAGGCCTATTTAAATTATTGGGTTGGTTGATGAGAGAACAGAAGAGTTAAAACGTAACTCATTTGTAAGATAATTGTAGTTGTGTAGAATATGTGTTATACATTACAATAATTTATCTTTTCCCAGATTCATCAGAAATGCCAATGGAAATGGATGATCAAGGCCTATTCTCCTGTATTTATGTACTTGGAAGATGATGTAGGAATAAGGCCAAAGGAACAATGTAATTGCTGGTCAACATAGATCCAGGTGACCCGCCCAGTATGGAAATATGGAAACCCAGGATCTTACTTAGCTCCTTGGACCAGAAATAACAACACAAAAGAAACTTACAGATGTTATGATTATTTCGTCCTAAGTCCTAATGTCATCCAATTAATGATTTGTACATCGCATGATTATTGAGAGTGAATATGTACAGTTTTTAAGAAATTGTATAAATAACCAGAATTCATAGTAGCTTACAAGACGTCTCTTGAAATAAAGTCTGATACAATAGATTTGTGTGACATGATCAATGTATGATTCTGCATTTTGAGGTATATTTATAAAGATGTAAACATGTTAATCGTGCTGAAAGATGATTTCATAAGAAATTAAAAATGCTATGGAGCATGTGAATCTCATCAAATAGTGTGCATGTCTGTACGGTCAGAAATTTGGCTTATAGAGTTATACATAATTATGTATACCTTCTATTATCATCACTAGCATAACACCCGTGAAGACATGTATGTGAGCAGGGGGAAAATAGAGGGTGTATTGTGACTGCCTGCAGTTAGATTATGAAAAAACACCACTTCAGCTTCTGTGAGTGTAAGTTGAACATCAAACCCAGCTAAGGACATTGTAGAGAGTATAGAAAAGCAGGTTGCAAGATTTCATAGCTGGGCAATTAGTAGTTTTGTTGGTGTAGCGTAAGGGGTCCGTGAATTAATAGTATGATGCATCCGAAGAATGGCAATTCTGCTGTCACTACTGGAAAATGAGCTTGCGGCAGAGTATATTTTGAAGCCATGTGTTTTGCAAAATTAGTGATTGATGTCAAATTATTCCAGAAAATGATTTTATTTTTTCTCCATATCAATGATTTGGGCTCTTCCTCAGTTTTAACGTCTGCTAAAAACATTTGGCATCAGTGAATAAATGAATTTTATGGTACTTTTGGCAACAACTATTCCTACTACTTATACTGGGTAGACAACACATGTTTTGGGTTCTACCATGAATTTTTGCTTGATATGTAACAAACTAATCCATCAGAACTTAAAGTTGGTTGCATAACGACCAAGGAATTAATTAAACAGCAACAGCAAAGGCAGTTGACTGATTGGTTACAGTCTCTTGCTCCACTGGAAGTCTGTACAAATATTGTTTACAAAAGATACTTTTATTTCCCTTATTTTAATAGAAACTTTATTATAAATGAGCTCATTCAGCAGTTGGGTGACAGAGGGGTTAAGTGAACAGTCAAGAGCAAAATCTCAGCTGGATGTCGTTTGGTTGAGATGTTAAATTGGTGGCCCTTCATATCAGTGTCTGTGCTTGGCAAGAAAAAGATCGCTCTGATGGTTAATTCTTTCTTTCTATCTTTCTATCTTTCTATCTTCCTATCTATCTAGCTATCTATCTATCCATCTGTGGTTGGTTAATGCATTTTGAGCTTTTTTGGACTGCAATGCAATGCCTTTGAATGATGCTCAATTAAAAGGTTCAAATTTTATTTTAAATAATGAAAAATGCTATTTTTAGCTTAAAGTAGGACAAAAGCCCTAAAAAGGCCGAGGCATCAATTTTAACAGTAGAAATGCAAATAAGGTGTCAATAAAAGCACTTTTTAAAAATTTTGGTCTGTTTTTTTCTCGCCCAGTAAGACGCCAAAAATGGCTCAGTTTCCACCAAGACCCATGGAACAAAGATTTTAATTCAAAAAGGTGCCCCCAGCATCATATAGTGCTACTTCTCTTCTTCATTCGACTTTTTTTTTTGTATTGGTGTTTTTATCATATTTTCAACTAAAAAAACAATTTTCGATATTAAAGATACAAACATTAAAAAACATTTTTTATCAATCTATCTATCTATCTATCTATCTATCTATCTATCTATTTATCTATCTATCTATCTATCTATTTATCTATCTATCTATCTATCTATCTATCTAAGTTATGATTACAATAATTTTCCATCTTAAAAAGGGTCTTGCAAGGTCTATTTGCTGATTTTTTGTCCTTGGCTCAGTAATTTCGTTAAAAGTCCTACAGTGCTTGTGCTAAAATTAGTAATAATATATAGAGCTTATAAACCCCATTCTATAAACAGATTTATGTTCATTTTCATGAACTGACAAAAAAAAATAAAACTAACAATCTCAGTTTCTGTATTTGTGACACCTTTCACAAGTCATTGATATATAACTGGTAATTCTGTGAGCTTACTGAAAAAGTCTCAATCATTACTGTCAAAATGCCTGTATGATTACTGAAAATCCAGTGTGCACACAAATATGTTTTCTGTGAACTTACAGAGTGTTCTGGAAAAAAAATTTCCCGAAATGTCTGTAAATTGACAATTATTTTTTAACAGTGCAGCTAATTTTCTCTGTTGTAGTCGGAGTTAGGTATGGGTCAAAGTCTTTTATAAGTAAGTGAACCACCCTTCCCTATTAAATAACATTGGGCCTGTGTTTCACTTACTTATCAAAGACTTTGACCCATTCCTAACTCCAACTACAGCAAAGAAAATTGGCAGCCATTAATATCCCACATGCCTCACATATCGGCCTTTATGACCCAATATGTTTTCCTCTCTTCGGATGAGAATTCATGCCTCCACAAGCAGTTTTGGGTTGAGGATGTTTAGCATTGATGCAATGGCGCCATTTCATGCGTTTCACTTACTTACAGGTGGCACTGTATGTATGTATTTAGATATTCATATAATTATGATTAAAACTTATTGGTAAAGGCAAATACGCTAGGCATGAAACATATATTAATAATTTCCGGAATAATCCAATTGAGCAAAGGAATGTAGAAATCTGGCACTGTATCTGTGCACAGTTATGAGAAATTAAATTAATTATTTGTTTTAAGAAATAGAATAGAATAGAATAGAAATTTATTTTCAACATCCACATCAATCACTAGCAGGACAACATATAGTGAAATGTTATATAATGATATGTTGAGGGGTGCCCATAGAAAATAGATTTATAATGCATGGATTTTGGACAAAATTCGCTGATGTCACATGGAAATATACATGAACTGGATCAAATTCCACTTTTAAGCGGTTTCAGCAGTCACTAAAGAATCTTATTGGGAGAGCGATCGCTCTACCATCATGATTGCGCTGAAAATTGACAGGTTGTTTTCTCCGCAATTAAACTTGCACTACATACCTATTTGGACTATTGAACTGCTGTCAATTTAGGCACAAGGATCTTGCCTAACCAATGGTTGCATTTCTACGTCGTTGTTGTTAATGTGGCATGTGCAATGACAGCCTGACCACTGGTCACTCCTCTTGTCCAAGAAAAGTTTCTCCGACATTGCAAATAATTGTTAGAGTGGCTGAGGACAGGGGGGGGGGGACTGCACCACGTGACCTTGATGCAGCATATTGAAAACACAACTAGAACTTTTGTCGCAAGCGGAACACATGCATGAATGAACCAAAGGGGCAACCATTTAATATCTACTAAGCAATGATGATAGATACATAGATACATAGATAGATACATAGGATAAGGGGGCGACCATTTAATATCTACTAAGGAGGGGACTTACCCCCTCGGACACGGGGACTTAACCCCGCGGACATGGGGACTTAACCCCGCGGACATGGGGACTTACCCCCTCGGACATGGGGACTTACCCCCGCGGACATGGGGACTTACCCCCACGGACATGGGGACTTACCCCCGCGGACATGGGGACTTACCCCCGCGGACATGGGGGCTTACCCCCTCGGACATGGGGGCTTACCCCCGCGGACATGGGGACTTACCCCCTCGGACATATTAATTGCATTTAAGCCATCATCAATGATTTCCACTCTCTGTAATCCACAGTTGATTACAAGACCGTTCCTTAAAATAATAAAATCCAGTCTTTTAAGTGGTAGTTGAAAAAAAAGGTAATCAGCAGAAATAACCAAGAATTTTTCTAGGAGATTAGGAGAATGCAGACCAAAAATCTCATCATGCAGGCCAAATGCTGACCAAATGCTGACCAAATGCAGACCATTCTATATATATTCTTTCGGAAAAATGCCAAATACAGAGCAAAAACTAGTCCCGGGTGCTTTGTTACTGATGCTGCATATATTCAACAGAGTCACAGTTCGCTACATTGAAATATATATAATGAAAGATACACACTATTTCTTTTAATACTCATTCCCAGTGACAGAAAGGTGACATCAACCTAACTACACCACGCCCACTCGACGTGCGAGAGCTCTCCCTTCGCATCGGTCCCGATCGAAACTCTAGTTTTTTTTCACAATGCATGTTATCCTGGCTTTATTCTTGACATGCAAGACCTCCAAACATCTGGCCTCAGACCAAATTCAACATATTTGTGGACGTAAAGGATTGGCATTAATTTAAGCCATCAAAGATTCTCACATCATCAGTTGTAATTGGAATATTTTTGTACTTATACCATTCGACACCTCTGTCTGCCAATCACATGCCAGTATTACAGGGAAATAATTCCTATATTCTTTGTTGTCCAGTTATCCTCTCATGTTTGAGTGTTTGAGTGTTTATCTCACGGTATAAGCCAGTTATTCACCATGGGATCAGGAATATGTGTTTATCACACCTCGGGCTAAAGCCCTCGGGTGATAAATCACATATTCCCTCTCCCGTGGTGAATAACCTATACTAGTTCACAAAACCAAAATCAAATCAAAGCAAAAGTGCCATATTTGGCTAGTAGGAATACAAAACTTCTTCTAGCCAACCTTTGAATACCCTGAATGAAAATTAGAAAAAAATATGGTTACAAGCAGATTTTTCCAAAAACATTCAGGGCTCATTTTGTAGCCTTAACAGAAGTCAACAGTGTCTATAGGTGGCCTGTTTAGGGTCATTTGAGACATCTCTAATCACTCATTCTCTTGGCTATCCACACCTTCTGCAGACAACAGGGAAATCAGTAATACAGACTACTATCCAGATACTAATTAACAATTTTCTGTAGTCTAGAGATGCCTGAATATTATGATTTTCAGTTATGTGTCTGGATGTCATACATTTACATTATTTGGAGACATCTGCACAGCACCTAATATTGCATAACATAGACTGTCTGTTTAAAGAAGTTTGAAAAAATTGACAGTGTCCAGAACAGGGCAATACCGCTTTTTCTGGGTGTTCATGGGTTTGCCCTAAATTTGGCAAAACAAGGACACGTGGGATGGGTTTCCAGTCGCACGAGGCAGAAGGTCGAAATGATACGATACTTGTACTGGAATAGATTAATCACTTTGGATGATATTAGGATACCTAAGTAAATACTGCATTGGGAAATGGAAAAGACGGGTTAATTGGGCAAGAGAGGTTAGACATTTTTTGTCGGAAATTGGTAGGGAAGAGGATTTCTCTAACATGCTACATGTAAATTGAGATGAAATAAAAACTCTACTAGTTTAAAAGAAAAGGAAAATTGGAAAAATAGAATTGTTAATGTCCCAAAATTAAGGAGTTACATAAGTTTTAAAGATGAAATGTCTCAGGAACCATATGTTTGTAAAATTATAACAGGGGGACATAGATCAATCTAAGCTCAGTTGCATTGGCCATTGGGGTATTTTGGCCCTGAGGGTTGAAGCTGGCAGGTATAATCTGTTATCCTCAGTCCAGAGTGAATCCTTGATTCTGATTGGCTGAGAGCCGCGGTGTATGACACCGTACACCCTGTCTGTCATCACCAGACAGGGTGTATGAGATAAACAATGATGTCACAATTGCAACCATAGGATTGTTATGACGTCATCCTTGTAGCAACAATAGTCATGACGTCACAATGCCATTGCTTGAGTCATTGTGACATCATCCAGGTGACAGCTCTGGTGGTGATGTCACAATGCTGTTGCTTTGTTACTGAAAGACATTTCAGACTCAGTTTGCAAAATAATCTATGGGCATCAATAAAACAAGAAGTCTGAGGATAAAACCATTACACCCAGCTCGTTTTTCGAGGGTACGGGAATATACACCACTCAGGCCTCCATACACCACGAAGCCGAAGGCCTTCGTGGTGTATATTCCCGTACCCTCGAAACGAGCAGGGTGTAACTGATATTACACCCTGCTCGTTTCAAGGGTACTGGAATATACACCAGGAGGGACTCCATACACCACGAAGCCGAAGGCTGAGTGGTGTATGGAGGCCTGAGTGGTGCACTGTAAAATTGGAGGCACTGTTTCAGCTCAATTAATTGAGTGAGATGGTTGCACAAGTTGATTGAGCTAACATAGATTAATGTTTTAAGCTGAGATAACTCAAAATACCGAGCTGAGATAGCTCAAATTACTAAGTTATGTTTACTAAGGTATTCAAGCTGAGAAAACTCAAAACAATGAGCTGTGCCGACTTGCAGCTCAAAATATTGAGCTTTGTTGACTTATTGATCCAAGCTGACACAACTCACAATTTTGAGCTGTGTTGACTTATTTTTAGTTGCTTTAGATTTATATTTATCTTATAAAGTTATTTATGAATGTGGGCTGTAATCCAAAATATTGTCAGATCTCTCAAGCGGATCCCCCTGATCCAGTATGCTTCATTTTAGCACATCAAGGACAGGCCCAAGATGCATTCAACACGGACCATCGCATCACAAAGAGATTAAAAAATTTCTTGCGAGGAAATCCCAATGGCCTGTGACACATCTGAGTTAGTACACTTTGCTATTGGCCTTTATTTGAACACAGTCTGACTTGGAAATGTTGGTTGGCGTGTGGAAGCATGCATCTAATTACTCCCACAAATTAATTTAAGAGAGATAAAAATAAAAAAGTGACCAGCTAAAGTGGTGTGCTACTCAAGTTTTCTCTGGGATAGTGTAATATAAATGTTCTTTTTCCTCTTAAGTAAATAATTATTTAAAACTAAATGCAGTGTTATGAGAAGTGCTTGTTATCGATGGCGCTATATGTGGCATGGCTGAGATTTCAAGCTATCTGCAACAACTAAAGCTTCCATGTTTTCACAGCTTCATATTATGATTCTTTTGGACAACTTACAGCATTGAGCTATCATACCTTGACAACTTTTAGAATTGAGCTATCATAGCTTGAAAATTATTTACATTCTCAGACAGCTCAAATTATTGCTTCAACACAGTTTTCAAATTTTACAGTGTGTATATTCCCGTACCCTCATAAAACGAACATGGTGTAACGTTTTTATCCTCAGACTTCTTGTTTTATTGATGCCCATAGATTATCTTGAAAACTGAGTCTGAAATGACTTTCAGCACATGGGGGAAGCCAAGCCGTTTTCGGGAATCAAAGTAGTTCGCGCCCAAAACTCAGGTGGCAGCACCTGCTTTTTGTTTATTTTTTAGATGCCAAAAATATCAAAAGTACCCACACTAAATATGATTCTTTCTTCATGTAAACAAATAATACTGAAACCAAATTATTGTCTTTGCTGGATCAGGTTATCAAACTGCCACTAAACGACCGTGGCGACACGAAAATCGTAATGGCTCGTTAGCAGAGCAATGACGTCATAAAGATTGATCAGCCTGCAGCCTGCTTGCCATGCAAGGCGCGAAAAAATCTACTGGCAGCCTGGCAGAGCATCATTGCATGTTCACTGCTGTCTGGATTAAAGCACAGAACATACACAGTCATGTGTTTATGATTAAAGAGGGATGAGGGTGGCAGCATGCTGATTTTTTAATACTTTCCACCAAGACGTGTTTTTTTTTTTAGCTGTTCATGACCTTTTAATGTAGTGCAACAAAATTTAGCAGTTTATTGCAATATTTCCAGACATATTAAAGATCATGTAGCTAAATGTAAGAATAGTATTTCCTGGACATCAACAAAGTGTCTGGTTTTCGTTGCACTCAGCTGCGACCTTTCATGAGAAGTTAAAAAATAATTACTTGTTAATAAATTAATTTGGATTAAATTTACGTGAATATTAGAATCATCTCTGCTTCTATGTGTCGTAGAAACATGCAGTTTTAAACAATTTATTTCACAGGACCATATTACTCTGTTGCTTGTTGTCTTTTTCTGTACTTACAAAAATATCGTTTCTATTAGACAATCAAGGGGATGACTCTCGGAGAAGTCTTTTATTTTGGGTAGGCCTTTGAACATTGTATTTATACTTCATAGTATAAAAATCAAAGCTTTGATTGTTCCCCACTCATAAATAATAAATTAGGCCAAATTTTAATCACAATGATATGGAAAAGTGTAGATGTGCATTTTTACATTAATTTTATTTATATGAATATCAGAATATATTATATTGTTTTACAGGTCAATTTGATCTCATAAGTTTGTGCTTTTAAAATAATTGATTGGTTCTATAATGTCAGGTCAAATGCAATCTAGCTGTGGGACTTCCTATGTGATACGTCATTTAATCTCAAAATTTTGGATCCTTTGGACTAGATGATCCTGTGGTTTGATAACCTATTAGTTTATTAAATGGTTGTTACATAACCACAGTCCCTTTGAAGTCTAGCAAGGAATGTACAGGACCCTTCCCCCCCCCCTCAGGAACCACGGCCAAATTAGCTAATTCTTTCTGGGGTGGCTTATGCGGCAGAATACCATAGCTGAAGGTCCCTCCCTGCCCAGCCCCCTTTGAGGTGAAACAAATGACCTTGGCAACACCTTTTAAAGTTCACTTGAAAGTAATACAGTGCTGTGGCCCAGGTAGCTAATAACATTGTTCACTATATTGGTTCAATGATCCAAATTTCAGAAAAATCACCATGCACACTGCAGCTCCCAGCCCTTATGCCTGAGCTATGCTTTAAATTATATCAATGATCCAGACACTTCTTTAAAATACTTAATTGATGAAAGCCATGTCTGATAATCCACTTCAGTGCGAATTCCTGTTAAGAAATTGTGGCATTGTGTACATTAAAAGGTCATCGACTTTGGTTGTGAAGAAAGTCTGTATTTGCAGAGATAAATTATATTGAAAGAAAAAATTTCACAAAATAGATAGGCTTACAGATGATTTCGTATTTGTAGACACAGAGATTGAATGTGATTTTTCTCTGGACATGTTAATAGGCCTAGGGATAAATTATGTCATGATTTTTTTTATGTCACTTTTCCAATAGAATACATGTCCAAGAAGTCCGTTCAGTCTCAACTGTCTTTATATATATGAAATCATCTGTAAAAGAAAAAATAACGTGCAAGCACTTCAAGCGGCGTCAAAAGTTCCTCAAAAGTGTAGAATGATATTTTTCTAAAGACACCACTGAAATGTTTCTATCAATCCTGTTAATTTATCAATCGATCAACCAATCCACCTATCTATCTATCTATCTCGATTTATCTATTTATCTATATGTAAATAGAAAGAATATTCGAATGAAATTAATCCCAGAGTAGGAGTGGTCGAAGCATGAGTGATGATGTTTTGATAATACTGGAAAATAAATAAATAATTTTAGTTTGACCCTTAAGAATTTGATATGTATATTAATTAAGACAAATTTCATATCAATATGAAGACATAATTTATTTTTGAAGTGCAATGAACCTGAACCTTTTGTTTTAATCTAGGCATGTTTTCTATCTGAAGGTGATGACTGGCAAATTCAGTTGTGAAGTTTTGAATTGGCTAACTATAGGTGTGAATCTAAATTGCACTCTCAAGATTTGAAGAGCAATCGAGTGTTGTTTGCCAATTACCAGTTAAGTTGATTAGAATAGAGAAGATTTAGCAATGTTTGTGCGTCTTTCAACAATTGAATTACCCTACACTTTCTCAATTGTAATTTACCTCAACACCTCCGAATTATGACCTGTAAATCGATTGATATTTCCACAGATCAGGTGTATTAAATTTGTGGATATTTCTGCATTGCTCACATGCCACGCCCCCTTACGGAAATGCACGAAGAGATTCGCCTGACCCTTGACCCCTGAAAAGCAGCCCATTTATTTTCTTTATTAATTTCGTTTTTTTCGATCCCAGTATATTCCCTCGACCCTTCGGGTCTCGGGAATATACTGGGGTCTTGGGGAGTATACCGGAGATGTACTGCACCTACCCATGGTATTATAACAAAACAACCCAAGTCAAGGTCACTGAGTAACAATATCACAAGCTGTTTTGTGAATTAATATCACCCGAGCCCGAAGGGCGAGAGTGATATCAGAGAGGTTTTTATCCCATGTCTAGGCACATTTTTGAGATTAAAGTAAAATACGGCCTTGGAACTAAATAAAAAAACCTCGATTCAAATCTATGATTTTACTATTTAACTGAAAATTCTTTTTTCACTTATGATTTTTTTTTGGCATTATTTTTTGAGAAATCGCCTTGAAATTTTGGAATTGTAATCTGTAATATATGTACGAAAGTACTGGATAATTTGATAGGTCTGCTTCTTTCAGGTCCTGAGATATAAGATAAAACGGCCAAGGCACTAAAAAAAAAACCTTGACTCAAATCAGCGATTTTACGCTTGAAGTGAAAATTCTTATTTTATTTCAGTTATGATTTTTTTGTGGCTAGAGTTTTTGAGATAACGTCTTGAAATTTTGGATTTATAATTTATACTGCTATACTCAAAATACTGTGTAATTATGATGTATCTACATTGATTAGATCCAGAGATAAAAAATAAAACGGCAGTGCAAGGCAGAAAATGTTTCTGAAATCAAGGATCCATAGGGCTGAAACAATACTAGTCAACAGAGTTTAACATTATTACTTTGTCATGTGTTGTGAAATATTGTCTAAAACAATAAAACAAAATAAAAAGGGGTCCTCATCCCGATGGAAATTCATATAAATCACTATTTGTACTACTAAGTCACTTTGAAAAAAGTAAACAAGTTTACCAAAAATCACATTTGAAAATTATCTATAACAGATGGAAAGTCGAAACTATTACAGCCCATGTACCAGCTTTTTTCTGTGCTTCTAATGCTTTATTCCACGTGTCTGTAACCCCAATTGATCCTTCTATAATTGAAAAAGACTGATCATTTTTATGTGTTGTCAAAATTGCAAGAAAAGATGCTGAGCAGCAGCAGAGATTGTGACGCTACCCAGATTTGTGGGGGGTTTGTCTGAATACTGCTCTCTGATTGGGTGTTTCTCGACCCTACGGGTCTCGGGAATATACTGGGGTCGAGGGGAGTACACCAGGGATGTACTGCACCTACCCATGGTATAACCTTTTTATCCCATGTCTAGGCATATTTTTAAAATAATTCAAAACTATTATGTAAATGTACATGCATACACTTTTTGTGATCGATGCTACTTTTTTTAACAGAACATTTTTGTTCCAGTTATGAATTTTTAGTGGCATTAGTTTTTTAAAGATATCGCCTTGAAATTTTGGACTGGTCATCAACACTATATTTACGACAGTACTGGATAATTTAGTAGGTCTGGTGGTTTTAGGTCCTGAGATATGAGATAAAACGGCCATGGAACTAGAAAAAAACGACTCAAATGAGCGATTTTACGCTTGAAGTGAAAATTCTTGTTTCAGTTATGATTTTTTTGTGGCATTCGTTTTTTAGATATTGCCTTGAAATTGCGGATTTGTAATATGTACTACATGTACGGCAGTACCGCAGAATTTAATAGGGCTGGTGGATTTAGGTTCTGAGATATAAAATAAAACAGCCATGGAACTAAAAAAAACGTAGACTCAAATCAATGATTTTACGCTACAAGTTAAAATTCTTGTTTCAGTTATGATTTTTTTGTGGCAAGAGTTTTTGAGATATCCCCTTGATATTTTGGATTTGTTATCCATACTATAACTTCTACATACTTAGTGAATCTGACACATCTGAATTCATTTGATCCAGAGAAATAAAATAAAATGGCAGTGCAAGGCTGCAAAACGTTTATGACATAAAAGATCCATAGGGCTGAAACAATACTAGTCAGCAGAATTTAACATTATTACTTTGTTATGTGTTGTGAAATATTGTCTAAAACAATATTACAAAATAAATAAAAAGGGGTCCTCATCCAGATGGAAATTCATATAAATCAGTATTTGTACAACTACACTGTAAAATTTGAAAACTGTGTTGAAGCAATAATTTGAGCTGTCTGAGAATGTAAATAATTTTCAAGCTATGATAGCTCAATCCTAAAAGTTGTCAAGGTATGATAGCTCAATGCTGTAAGTTGTCGAAAATAATCATTACATTAAGCTGTGAAAACATGGAAGCTTTAGTTGTTGCAGATAGCTTGAAATCTCAGCCATGCCACATATAGCGCCATCTATAACAAGCACTTCTCATAACACTGCATTTAGTTTTAAATAATTATTTACTTAAAAGAATGAACATTTATACACTATCCCAGAGAAAACTTGAGTAGCACGCCACTTTAGCTGGTCACTTTTTTATTTTTTATCTCTCATTATCTGACATTGTTAGACAGTGAAGTGATAACGTCACAATGTTTTGACATTCTGATTGGTCGGTTTGGTTGCTAGTCATCTTTTTGTGGCCATTCAAACAAAATAGTGCCTGTTGAAATTATTAATTTTTTTGACTGGAGGTCTATTTTTATTGTGGGATATAAATAAAACTTAATGGGAGTGTGGTTCACAGCAATGAACCTCACTCATGTCAGGTCTGCTGCAGAATAAACACTCGTTCTTTGGCCTAGTGTTGTATTCTTCCGCGACCTGACATTCATGTGGTTCATTACTGTGAACCACACTCCCATCAAGCTTTATCATAATTGCTCCATTATAGATGGATTGTTTAGAAGCTATTCTGCCTTTTACAGGTAAATGGAAAGGCTGAACTTAAATCTTATTTCAATGCCAGATTGGAATGTGTGAACATAAATTGGACAAAGTGGTACCCAATATTGGACCAGCAGGTTCCTACACGAAAGTGACAAAATAAGAAATGTTCCAAGAGGGCTACACTTATCATTTCTTTGTATGTATGTATCTATCTAATATATCTATTAGTCATTTCATTTATAGTATGAAGCATTATATTATTTTTCTATGTCTAATTTTTTTATCTATGAATTTATATATTGTCTGATCGGGTTTCATATTTCAATCATTTTGTCACTGGTAATTTTGATCATGACTTTCTCAGTTTCTTTGTTTTAATTCTTTCCATAACATGTTACGATGAAAGTCCACCTTCCATGTTTTCATGTTTTTCACAGCTATCATGATTGTTCAATTGTGTTGGTGACAGCAATAACTGCTGGCAGTTCTCTCATTCACTTCATATCAATTCATAGAAATGTTTCAAAAAGGACATTCTGAGAAACAAATTCTAAGTTTTGTCTTTATTCATTTCTATATATTCAATACCATTCTTATGCAAGATGAGTAGGTTTATGAGCATTGATTTACTTCCTAGTTTCACTTAATTATTTTCTGAATTGGCACATCAGTACATGAATGTAAAACCTAATGACTATTCCATGATATGTGTTTAAATGCTGTTATTCATTATAATGATTAGCTGCATACATATATGTTCCATGTATATTGTAAAACAAATTGTGATAGAAATTATATTCTGTTCGTTGCAACTAACCTCCTCCTCCTCCTCCACATCATCTGAAATACGTAAATAAATGGAGCTTTCTTCAATCTTAAACAATGTGTGTGCCTCATCCTTGTCATCATCAATGTCTTTCAACTGTTTGTTAATTGTTCTTTTTATTTGTTAATTATTGAATCATTTGTTTAATTGAGAGACGTCTTTCTTTTCAATCTGAGTATTAGTTAAGATTGAACTTCATTGATTCTTCATAAGATCCTGTGATGTCAGAAATACTATGAGGCATACAAAACATGTATAAACCTCTAAAAAGTCACTCAGAAATTCTAGGAAAGTTATCCACATAAGCTATGTAAAGAGAGCTACGAATTAATTGAAAGGAAACAGTAACGTAGAAATGACGTTCTACTAGGGTGTTTGAGCTGTATAAATACTTTTTTGAGGTAAAATTGTTCATTTGTGTGTCACCTGAGCACCTCTCTGTATGAATAATTACTTCCGCAATTGTACTTTATCGCTCTATAGACGTAATGAATTTTATCTGCATGGCTGAATAACTGTAACCCCATATTCTCGAAACTTAATCAATCACTGATATAACATTAGAAATATATAGTTTTACATCCTACATTTTTCAGGTTTTCAAAATTTATATATTACTAAATCAGTGAAATCATTCTTTAATTATTTTTTTTGGAACACCCTAACCTGCACTTACTCAACAGTGTGCAGACGACGAATGGGCTAAGATTCAAAAGACTGTAAGTTCCACAACAAAGTCATTGGACAATTGGATTTGATTCACAATGTCTTGTTTGATCATATTCACATGTACACTCACCGATGTAGATGGTTCACCCCTTGAGCCGCATCCTCTTCCCTTGCTCCTTTTTCTTGGAATTGTTTCTTGATATCCTCAATCTTCCTTGTTAACTCCTGCTTATCTTTTACACCCTGCAATGTCACAGACTCCTGCCACCAGACAATCCAACAGTAAGGAGTCACTTGGTCTTTGTCTCTCATGTTTACATTTTTCTCAGTGACCAGTTGAGACATGAGATTGCAGAGACTGTCATTTCCTGCAGCGAATGTTTGTAGTCCTTCAAACAAACCACCAGTCACCAGTTTTGCCAAGAGGTAGTGAAGTGGAGTTCTTCCTTTACTATCAACATCGTCACGAAGCCCATGATTAATCTTGATAACTTCATGACAATTTCTGGCTATGAATTCTATAACAGAGGTTGAATGACTGGAATCGCCTTGGAGACTCCCAAAGGGAATATACTTGATCAGTTCATTCACTTTACTCTCATTTGTCTTCGAGACATCCCACTGATTTAATGCTTCCTCCAAAAAAGCTATAACTGAGTCTGTCAATGCTGGTGTGATTTTTGATTCATCTGTATCTGATGAGGCAAACTTGTCCAGAAACAAAGTAAAAGAATCAGTTCCTCCAATTGGGTGAAAGGGGTCGGCTCCTTCTCTGGTGAGATATGTCAGCACTCCCACAAAATGAACATTCCTCTCCCATTTGTGACAGCGCTTGGTTAATCTGTGCAAAAACCTGCAAGAACATTAAAGGTTAGGTTAATTGTCATATGCCGATATCAGACGGACAGACAGACAAAGAAATTCTATAGACATAAATGATATTATATACGTTATCTTATATGAATTATATGAGGTGGTAGCAAAACAAATTTTTACACATTTTTTGACACAATTTACATAATGACCGCTAGAAGGATCCAATAACAGGAAAATCATCTGCTGTTAGGTCTGCATTTATATTTACCTATTTACGTACTAAAACCAGCATCCAATGGAAGGAAAATCTGGAAAGTGAAATACAAATGAGATAACTTCACCATGCTTCATTCAGGTGGACACTCAAAATCATTATGTCCAAGAATTTGCAGCTCAGTACCTTGAGTTTGGCAATACACTCTTCTTTCTCTGACTCATTTTCAATTGAGAGCTGCTTAAATGGCTTCCAAACAACCCCAAACAGGTCTCCATCCCTTGACTGTGTGCACCTTTGATAACTTGAATACAATTCCTGAAAAATACAAAGATACTAAAAATAGGATGTCATGTGTAGCAAAAAGAGTGAATCTCATGCAAAGTATTCACAAGTTCTAAGGCACTTAATACTGGCCTGTCAATAATAAGCTGCATCACAGGTCATCACACTTCACACTAAGATAACTGGTTGGCAAGCATAGGCTACGTAGCAAAAAACCTTCAGCAAACAGAATCATATTGCAAAAATATTCCATCTTCAGTTGATAAAAAGACAAGACTACTTGCAAAAGAATCACCTGATTACACACTGTTGTAATGACATACAAGTATTTTTTTTATTATACGGAAGTGTGATGGAATAATGATTAAATATTTAATATAACTGAAACATAATGAAATGAAATTTTTTATCTTGGCTAGTAACTGAGGTAGAAAGTAACTAAGTATAAAGCAAGTAAGGATGTTGCAACATACACCCGCTTGCCAGCCTTCTGTTCGTCTACCTGGCGGGGTTATGTAAAACCAAGAAGAGGCACAATAAGGCAGACAAATGTTTTGCATATTATGGTGCAGATTCATGCATGTACCAGGTATAGGGTTGTGAACTGTGGAACGAAAACCAAAACTGTATTATATGATATTTTCTTTATTTTTCTGAATTAAAAAAAAGGGCTAAATCCCTATTAAGCAAACCATAAAAAGACATAACAAGATCAAGTAGGTGCATATGTGCCAAATTTAATCCATATATATGCAAAAGTGGTTGAGTTTGACACAGAAAGAAAAATATAAATTTTTTGCATTAATTCTAATATTTCAAAAGTACAGAATATTCACTAATCAGACCATCCAAATGCACAACTATACCATATAGGCAATATGTGCACAAAATTTCATCTGTGTGCAATGAATTGTGCATGTAGTCCTGGCCTCGAATTGAAAAAAAAAAATGTTCTCACTATTTCACTAATTATATGATATCCATCAATCAAACCATTAATCGGCACACCTAGGTCTTATAGGCAATATGTGTACCAAATTTCATCCATGTACATACAATAGGAGCCGAGTCCTTGCCAGGATGGATGGATGATTGGGGCTTTACGTCCTGTTTTCATGCACTTGGGAGGCTAATTAGGACAGGGAGAGGACACAGCAATGAGGCAAAGGATGATTGAACAAGCTGTCCAACTACATGCAAGAGCTGGATTCAAACCTTGAACCCATAGATTGGCAGCCCATTACGCTACCGTTAGACCAACCCTCCTCTTAGTCCTCGCCCAGAACCAAAAAAAAAATTTTCTAGACCATACAGGCTATATATGTACCAAATTTCATCCTTGTGCAATGAATTGTACATGCAATAGGGGCTGAGTCCTGGCTGCAGCTGCATTCAAAGGCAGCTCGACTTACAGTGCAATATGTTTCTGCCATTTATAACATAAATTTACCTTGACCAACTTCGCAAAAGAGGGTTCCTGATACAAATCCCTTGTCTTATCAACCAGCTTCTCAAAAAAGGATGATTCTCCTGCTGGCCAAGTAACCTCTCCTTCCTGCAAGATTCCCAAAACATCCTCGGTCCTTTGTTCTAAATTATCTCTTGTCAAATGATGGATCATTTCTTCAATCCTTTGGTATCTGTGTTAAATGAATATGCTGCCATAAGAGATTTGGATTGGGGAAACCACTGATCAGGATACATCTTACCAGGAAGCCTTGAGGAAGAGCCTGCCAATTTAACCAAAGATTATTTATGCCGACACATACACATCAGACACAATATTTAGTGATTCATGGAGCAAACAAAAGAAAGCAATTAGATCATACGAAGATCTTAAAAAAATTTAAACTTTGTTTCTGCATCAATTTTTTCCTTTTGTGGTCTAAAAGGACAATTATTATTATTCTGGTATTGAAGACAAATCTGATCATGTCACATTTTTTTATGTAAATAAATAATGTCAACAATCGCCTGTGAGGAAATTAAGGAAATATGTTAATTTGCATTTATGGATCACCTAAACAGTATATCAGAAACATTGAATAGCTGGGTATTTCAGGCTGATGTGGCAACGTCATCCCAGTTGCGTAACTGGGGGTTCTCAAGCGGGTTGCGCACCTGCGGGGCACGCGATTCTCTGGGGGGGGGCACCCACTATACCAATTGTACATTTTAGCCAGGGTTGGAAAGTTCATAAGAGGGGCACCTGGAGGGGCACAGGTCCAATATGGGGGGGCAAGTGACCCCCGTGCCCCCCCCCCCCCCACAGGGACACCACTGTGTCATCCACTCAGGGGGCGCATGCAAGATCCAAAATTGCACGTGTCCGTCCCTGCCAGTGGGTATGCTTGATGGATCTTCAGCAGATTTACAATTGATATTATTTTAGGAAGACTCAGACTCAGACTCAGACATATTTATTTTCAATAGAGAATAAGTTATGAAAAAGATAAATAAACTATTGATATGTTATACAGTATTTTTTTTTGTTTGACAATTCTCAGGGGTGCCGGAAGCAAACAGCGGCAGGGGCGGTCGGTCGAAAAGGGGCAGACCTAATTCGCGAGACAAAAATTTAAATTGCCAATGCTCAAGGCCCAAAAAACCACTGTCCCAATTCACCCCACACTCTGGGGTGAATCGGGACACTTCATTATTTTCACAATCAATTATTCCTAACTCCTTTAAGTGATTGCCACTTGTGAGTAAACTTTAGAAAACATGTTCAAAATTCCAAAAAATTAATTTTCAGGAAAATCTGATATAAATTTAATAGATAATATGCAGATTTAAAAATTGTGATAAATAACAGAAAACTATCAAAAACGGTAGTTTTTTGCCGATTTTCCTAGTGATTGATAATTCTGGACTAAATCCACTATGAATTATGCCAAGTTAAATAATATTCATCAAAAAGCCATGCCACTACACTAGAATGAAAATTATTTTGTTGATTCCGAAAATTTCTCATTGCCCTGGATCTGAACCCATGACCCAACATACATAATCTCATATCTAGTTTACTATTCTGGTCCTCCAACAGGCCAAAACATGTTTCCTATAAATTTGGTGGCTCTAGTATTTGTACTTTTTATAGTACATGCAAAGTTTTGACCAGCTTGTGAAAATGTAAATTCTGCAGGGCGAGGTTTAAGGTGATGCAGCTCCTTATTGTCTGCAGTCAGAATCATGAAAATCCATCGGAATCTTTTTTAGAATTTATACTAAAAATGTGCAAAAAATCAAGTCTCTGCACCAAGTAGAAGTTGTTCCTTTTTGAAAATTAAAATTCTTTCCTGGCTTGTCCCGATTCACCACAGTGTCCCTATTCACCCTATATTACGGTACATTGTATTCATATAATCAGAGCTGGTAATGTACAAATCTTTGGTGATTATCTGCCTGAGTGTTACAAGCAATTTTGTGTGTGATTCAATAAATTAGTTGTGTGATGCAGAATTTTGTGTGTGATTCAATGACGACCCTGTTTTTTTCATAAAAAATGGCATAGCTCCTTTAATACTAGTCTCACATTGACATTTATTTGCTGCATACTATTGTGCCCCTCTCCCGCCAGACAATTCTCAGATATGCCCCTGTTTATATGCAATTCTAGGTAGGTAGGTAGGTATTTATTGTCGCACCGACCAAAGTACAAAAACATATATAATTAAGCACAGTCAAAACAGTGTAGAACATCAAAGCAAAATGGAGAAATCTGAGCAAAGTCTTTAGAGAAAAATTCAAGAAGGCTGATGTTATTGTCAATATTGTATGTTGTTCTTAGGTTTTCAGTTACTGGACATTTCATGAGCACATGATGCTCTGTTTGCACTTCGCCACATTCACACAAGCGGTCTCCTAATTGAGTCTGTGACCAACGCCCTGTTTCTACTCGGAGACGGTGGCTGGAGAGACTAAGTCGTGTACATGCGATCCGATGGTGTTGTTGAATAGCAGGGCCACACGAGTACAAAGTTGGGCATGACAGTTCAGGGTTAAGGGACAAATAAAGAACGCGGCGTGATGATGATGACACTCTGATTTTCTGCTGGATAGCTTGGAGATTTTCCAAGACAAAATTATGATTGGGGTCTTTCTCCAGTAAATTTTTTATCAATAAACCGGACTTGGTTCGTTCATCAATTGCTTGAGCGATAACCTTTCCCACTGTTGTATCTGAGAAGTCATTACGGGATGTCAGTTTTTGAAAGAAACGAAGTTGTCTCTGGCGTATAAAGCTCTTTGCATCACTTAGACCCAGTTCAGCTAACACCATGTCATTACATGTCGTAATTTTCTACATCAAGATAAATCAAACCTGCCCATCTTCAGATGCAGGTGAGCCTCCAGCTTGAATCTTGCCAGTGAAATCTACATTGCCATGAAATGTACAATACTGTAAATATTTTTGCATTTAAAATTGATCCTACCGGGCCACTGCATTCTTTTCATTAGGATTGAATTAATTAAATAGACCCCTAGACTGTACCTGTATCTCTGAGTAAAAGCCTCCGCATCGTGGACAGTCAGAAATGGGAGGTCAGTTGAAACAAACTAAAATCAGTGTACCTGCCCAAGCTAAGTCTAGACTGACCGGAAGATTCTGAACTCTAAATAGGGGAAGCTTGGCAGGCGTTATCAAAATCACACATCATACATTTTGACACAAAATAGCTCTCTTAAAATCGCTGTAAACAGGCTTTTAATATGTCAAAAAACTCAAAGTAATGATATGAAGTTGTGTATCTGGTATGTATCCCCCATGTAGCATGATAAAATTTGATGTATTGCTTATAATAGATGAAAGTTGGTGACTTTATTAAAGCCTGTGTAGAGGTACAGGTATAGATGGTGCCACATGTGGCACCAGTGGCGTAGCCAGGGGGGGGGGCAAGGTGGGGCAATTGCCCCACCTGTGGCTACTCTTGCCCCCCCTCTTGCCCCCCCCTCTGGCTCTGGAGTAAAAAAAATTAGCCAGAAAATTCCTGTGCATGATCTAGTTTTACTATTCTTCTAAGGATGCCCACTACCAAATAGTGTTTCAAACGCCGACCTAATATATTTATTGGGCCAAGCGACTTTCGGAGCCGAAAAAAATCAGGGTCTAGAAACACCATCTGGACTCTCCCGAATTTGTCAAATTTATTCAGCCATACAGTGAGGCCTTCCATGAGCAATATAGGCCTACGAACTCTGTAAAATTGCAGTGACGATCCCAGTATCTAGTGCTTCTTGTGAGCGAAGCTTCTCTGCCATGAAGGCATTGAAGGGAAAAAAAACCTTTGTGGGAAATTCATGGCAGATGAGAATGACTCAAACTTAGTCATCCATATTGCACAACAAAGTTCAATTTCATTTGATTCAGATGGGTTTTAGACATATTTGTAAACACTCACAATAACAGAAGGATCACGCTTCTTTAATTCATATCTGAGACTGATGTTGCTACATTCTGTTCAACAATAATTCTATGTGAAATTTTGTTTTTCTATTGTTATCACACAGCTCTGTTCTAATTGAGGATCGGGAAAGTTTTTCATTATTCTATATGACACTCATCACATTCCTATACAATTATATTTAGTCTGATGAAAAATTCAATTATTCTGTTCTAGTGTGATTACATTGATAAGATGATGATTGCTATGTGATGATAATTATAACTTTTCTGTTTCTTGTTCAATACTGAACAATTTTCATTGTGATAACTGAAATCCTGTTAAATAAAAATGACAGTTTTCTGATGTTTTCTATGGGTTTTTCATCATCTAAGGAGGCAATCATCTTGATTAAATATTCAGTGGTATTCAGTTACGCAAATTTATATGAGATAATAAACACTTAGATTTTTAGAGGCAAAATATCTAAGGCCTTGAAATGATATGCAAATACAACAAAATTTAATGCACTTCATGTTCAATTTTAATATGTTTATACTTGTTTAGTGATGATGAAAACCCCATTGGCACATCGACGTTGCAGCAACGTTGCAATGACATCACACTTTTTGACTTTTTGTCAAATGTCGTAGAATTGTATGGTTGAAATTATGTTGTCACAACATTGTGAAGCAACGTCAGAGATATGATGTTAGCATGCGACGATGTGACGACGTTTTACAACATTGTGAGGCAATATCAGGAGTTAGACGTTAGCTTGCGACGTTGTGGCAATGCTGTAAAAAAACCCCGACGTCGTGTTCACGTTGGGGCGACATAATCTCTACCATACATGTCTACGTGACGAACAGACCAGCCCTCCACCAATTAGCAACGTCGGGGTTTACGTCTTGTGCCCACTGGGAATAACCATTGTGGGAGCCCAAAAAATGTCGATGAATATCGATTAAATCGGTCATGTATCTTGCCCCCCCTCAAAAAGTAACGGCCCCACCTACTGCCCCACCTGTGGCAGAGACCTGGCTACACCACTGTGTGGCACAAATGAATCAAATAACTGCCATTTGTCGTCTGCTAATATTCAAACTTCTAACTGCCTCATACAAGTGGCTACAGTCTGCTTGTCCAAATAGAATGAATAGTTGGATACTATGTATCCTTATGAAGTGCCCCAGTGGACTAACTTTCTATCTCCCCCCCCCCCTATGATTCTAATTCTTGTTGAATCCTTCCAGACTGCAAGCTGTGCTTGTAACTCATCCCAGGGAGCATACTCTGTTTCATTAGACTGATCATCCAATTAATCTAATACTTTTTAATTGTTGTGAAATAAATAAGGGGATGGGGAAAGATCTTACCCTAGGGAGCATACTGTATTTCATAAAAGGGAGAATTCAGTTGTTTAAATGATTTTAGTTGTTTTGGTAATAAATAAGGGGTTGGGGAAAGAAGCAGTCTGGTTCCAGACTAATAGACCCCTAAAATAAATACACCACTCAAACACATCAGGATGGTTGGATATGTTGCTTTTTTATTAGGCTAAGAAAGGACAATTACACTCGGACAATAATTCATTCCAACGAGGACAGATGACACCATGGCAGCCATGAGGTGGTTGAAGGATGTCATCACATGGAGTAGACAAGACAGCACGAGACGAGGCATTGTACACATCTTCTTAACATTTAAACTAAACCTGACCAAAGCTTTACCAGCTCAAAACACCTCATTCACGCATCCCACTTCCCTAAACAGTTCATTTCTCCTTCCTCATCACCTCTCTACTTCAGATGCATCCTAACAGCTCATCTACCTCTCTCTTATTTCTCTAATCCACCCTAAATCCACTTCGACACTAGAGCTGCATGAGTTTCACCTGTCATTTGACTCATAGATGGCACTGCATGCACTCAGCCTACCTATCTGCCACCTTCAGGAAATTTCACACACTACACACAAAACACAGGATCTCACACATCCTGGATCTTCCCATCAACAAGAATACATCAAGAACTTACAGCATTTCTCCTACATCAAAGATGCTGCCCAACTTCAAGAAAGGCAAACACCACAATGTTAACTTCATTGGAAGCAACAATCTGATGCTTAATTGTACCCATCCCATCCCCTACGGCTTCACATACATAATTACCCTTCATCAAGCAATTTCTGCACTTATCAATAGCCATGTGCCAACTTTATTTCCATTACTAACATTCACGCAATTATATTGCTAAAACCCAACTAACATCAACCATCTCTTCATCAGTGCCAATACGAGAGCTGAGGTCAATTTTCATCAAATGCCTCTTATAGTGCAATACCTACAATTCTTACATATCTGCCTCTTATGGTGCAAAACCACAAATACTTATATCTCACACGACAGATATATACATACTACACAGATACTTCATGGCTTCAAATACATAAAACCCACTTTTGCCGATTCTTTCTCATTCCTTTTTTCACCATGGACAAAAGTAGCTTTATATAATTTGACACACTCCTCCCTGTATTATTTATCTTCATAAACTCTACATATCATTTTTTACAATCCTGCCTTTTACAATGGGTAAATCTAGTAACATAAATAACTGAGCTTGAGGAGCCTGAGGCTATCAATTAATTTTGAGTATAAATTGAATTTTGAATAAAAATGTGTAAAAAAGGAATATTGAGTATTATTTCAAGGAAAAATCGGATTTTAAATTTTTGAAGAAGCCCGTTTGGAATTCTGGAAATCCCAGGTCAAGGGTGGGTCAGCGGGAAGTGAGAAAGGTGAGTGTGCCGCAAAATTCACTCAAAGTGCTGTGAGAGTCGGTGCAGTGGTTCTGGATGGTCCTGGTCCACTATTGGACCAAGGTGTGTGACACAGCGTCAAATTGGCGGTAATCAACTGAGGAGGGCTGATATTCCAGCGTCCATATTGAAATAACCGATCTTACAAAGGTAAGTTATAATTAAAGTCAAAAATGACTTTGTTGTACCCTTACACCTGCGATATCAGGTTAATGTATTCTTATTCTTAGTATTTTATCAAAATTCAGTAAAATTTGAGATCTATTGCTTGCTTGTGGTATTTATTGATTAGTTATACATGAGTCCAAGTTTTTTTGGTGCTATGATAAAAGAAAGAAACAATTATAATGAGATGATCATAAATCCAACCCCAAAACATCTTTAGCAAAGTGCAAGCTATATGTTCCTGGAAATTCTGCCAAAACGTATGAGCACCTGCTAGGGCGCCCCTCCTATCCAATCTCATTCAAACTTATCATACAGCCTCACCAATATTTTACAATTTGCCTTGAAAAATATTTTGCTGGCCAATTGTAACCAACTATTATTTACATTCATCCAGAAAGTAAGTGGGTTGACTTTCTGGGGTCAAAGGTCATCCTAGCATGTGCTTCTCCTGAAGACAAAGATTGAAAAAACAAAGGGTAATTCAAAGGCTATGTTTAAGATCCTTAATTCAAGCCTTAACAGAAAACAAGAACTTCCTCTACCACATCACGTAAACGAAGCAGATCTTGCAAATGATTTCAATAATTTCTTTGATGAAAAAATCAAGAAAATTAGATCAAGATTAGCACAAGCATTGAAAATAATGATGAGACCCATTCAGGCCAAAAGTTACGACAATTCAAAACACTATCCGAGACAGAGATAAAGAAAATCATCACCGATATGCCTGTAAAGCACTGTAACCTTGACCCAATACCCACATGGTTACTGCTGGAATGCATCGATGAATTTCTCCCGATCATTGCTAAAATAGTCAATGCATCACTCAGACAAGGGAAAATGCCTGATGAACTGAAACATGCCCTTGTAAAACCTCTCCTGAAGAAAAATGGACTTGATCTCGTTAAGAAGAATTACAGACCAGTTTCAAATTTATCTTTCCTGAGTAAAGTAATAGAGGGTGCTGTCATCAAACAGTACACCAGTCACCTCGCACTTGGAAGTCTTGATGACAAAAAACAGTCGGCATACAAGCAAAATTACAGTACAGAAACTCTATTGACAAAAATTCACAATGATGTCCTGTTGAACATGAGCCGTGGTGAAGTTACAATGCTGGTACTATTAGACTTATCTGCAGCATTTGACACAATTGATCATGAAATCTTGTTGAAAAGGCTAAGAGACAGATATGGTATTGGTGGCTCTGCTTTGAATTGGTTCAAATCCTACATCACTGGCAGATCTCAATCGGTACGCATAAACGAAACAGAATCAAACAAACTGCCTCTAAAATACGGTGTTCCTCAAGGATCAAAACTTGGCCCAATCTTGTTCAATTCCTATATTTCGCCATTAAGTCAGGTGGCTGAACAAAATGAAGTTGATGATCAAAAGTATGCAGACGATGAACAACTAATCCTATCCTTCAAGCCAACTTTTCTTGAGGAGGAAAATGCAACAAAGATAATGGAAAAATGGATCACAGACGTATGCAATTTTCTTCACAAAAAGAAACTCTGCAACAATGGTGAAAAGAGAGAGTTTATCCTCATTGGCACACCATTTAAACTCAAGGAACTTTGCATGTCAAAAATCAGCGTAGATAATGTTGAAATCAAGGCAACAGATCATGCCAGAAATGTACGCGTGTTCTTTGATAAACACATGTCAATGCACAAACAAGTGAACAAAATGTGTCAAAATGCTTATTATAACCTCCGAAACATCTCAAAACTCCATAAGTCACTGAGCAAAGAGTCAATCAAAACAGCTGTCAATGCATTAGTCACTCCTCACTTGGACTATGGCAATGGATTGCTTTATGGTTTATCCAAACAAACAATAAATAAACTCCAGGTGGCTCAAAATTTTGCTGTACGATTGATTGAAGGACTGAAAAGACATGATAAGGTTAGTCATCACAGGAAAGAGTTACTCTGGCTTCCAATTCCTGCAAGGATTCAATTCAAACTTATGGCAACCACATGGAAAGCTGCGAATAATCAAGCGCCTCAGTACCTCAAAAGTCTCATTCAACTAAAACCTGAAAATGACCTGAATCTCCGCAGCAATTGCAAACTGCTCTTACAGATACCTGCCTAACAATATCAAAACAAGTTCGAAGATAGGGCCTTCTCCTTTTCGTCACCAACACTTTGGAATGGCTTACCAGAAAATATGGGAAAATCCAGAACACTGGATAACTTAAAGAAACGATTGAAAACATATCTCTTTGCAAAATACTACAGAAACATCAACTAATCTAACCAAGCGCCAATGAGCAGTTTACTGGAATTGGCGCTATATAAGTACTTAATATTATTATTATTATTATTTATTATATATACAATGCATTGATAGTACCACATCTCAATTATGGAAACATCTTGTGGGGAAATAAAAATAATAAGATTGTTGAATTACAGAAAAAAGTCATTTGTGTTGTTACATTAAGTAAATTTAAAACGCATACAAGTAAGCTGTTTATTCTTAAATTTGGGTACATATGTGCACTTCATGATTTTAAATTTTGCTACAAGCTGGAGAACGGTCAGTTACCTATTTATTTTCATTCTATCTTTCAGAAAAATGCACAGGCCCACACCTATGGTATCAGAAATTCCAATAACTTTGTCATTCCTTTAGTAAAGCATGAGTTTGTCAAACAGTCAATACGGTTTAGAATACCCTAATTTTTCAACTCCATGAACTTAGATATTAGGACAAAGATATATACACATAGTATGATTGGCTTTAAGCTATTTATTAAAAGAAAGATGTTTCTCTCATATTCTGAAATATGTAATATTCCAAATTGCTTCTTTTGTAATAACAACACATAAGTCTTTTTCATTATTTTATTATTTATTATTTTATTTTATTATTTATTATATCCATTTTCTATATTCTCTAACACCATAATCGGAAGTAACTTAACTGAACTAAATACTGAAATTACATTTAAGTCTATTTATTTTGCAACGCCGTCTCACTTGTGATCCTCATGTGGGTGCCCCTTTGCTTTATTATTTATATGTGTGCAATATTTATGTATTCGTCAGGGTCCACTCGATAACGACAAAGACTTGTCTTTGAGTGGGCCCTGGTCTTGAATGATATTAATATAATTTCATTTTCTTGATATTCATTAATTAATTTGTTTTTCCTTCAAGACCAAATAAAGATAAAGATAATTCTGAATCTGATTTAAATATGATTTTATGACTATACACAATTCTTACTGTTTTATCAAATTTTGTCAAAGCAATTTTTTATATTATTTCTTAATTGTGATATTATTCTTACTTGTATTTGTATATATTTATGTGTTGAAAGTTGTTTATGAGGGCTCCAAAGCCAAAACAGTTCCTGCTGAATTTTGGATTCCCAAATAAAACTTGTCAAAACTTGTCAAACTTGTCAAACTTGTCAAACTTGTCAAAACTTGTCAAACTTGCGGAATTGAAAATACAAGAGAGGATTTTGAGTTTCCGAGGAGATTTTTGACAAAGAGAGCAACATTTATTTTGGTTTTAGAGGTTTGAGAGTTGTAGTAACAGGGAAACAAAGGTACCATGAAAGCTGACATCAAGGGCTATTCATCCACATCCACTTTGGTTGGTTAAGAAGAAGGTATCCAGTAACTGGGATAGGTGGAATTGAAAATATTTGGCTGGATTTTGTGTTTCCGTTGAGATTTTTGATACTGACTGCAATATTTATTTAGTTTTTTCATGGTTGATAGTTGTAGTAGTACTGGAACCATGATACCAAAGGAAAGATTGCACCAAGGGCTATTCATCCACATTCTGTTTTGTTTGGTTAAGAATGAATCATTTAGTGATTGATCAAGTGATCTCTTGATTGGCAAGATGTGAAAAATGTGCTTTTTCCATTTGCTTAACATTAACAAAGCTGGTAGGAAAATAAATTTGAGTTATTAAGGATATTTAAATAATTGTAATAAGCATGTTACAATTACATATTAGGCAAATGTATATATTTCAATAGTACTAGTGAACAATGAATCATTAGCACTGTGAACATAGTTGAATAGCTATATCATTTTCCATGCTTTTGCAGTTGTTGACCATCTTCTTTTAGTTTGTGTGCATGGAGAACCTGCATATAATAGTATATCTTGGGACTTCCACTTGCTATAAACTAAACTTAAAAGGCCTGCATCCATAGTTCTCTCCCCTGCCAGGTGAAAGAACAAGTGAGACAACTCTGGATAATGTCAAATGTGAAATTGTGTCTCTTTTAATGCATGAATGTGGTATATCTCTGCACTTCAGCTGAAAAATTCACAAAAACGTAGGACATTTCTACAGTTTCAAACTAATGCAGTGAGCTAAAGAGAATAGATAGATTCACATACTATACAAATTTGAAATCCTGAGAATTTGTACTTTCCAAATGACTTATTGACAATATTGGTTTGAAATTCACAGAGGCCTACTGGAAAAGTCAACATTGAAACACCCTTAGACTTTTTTTATTTAGATTGGCGGCCATCTTTAAATGCAAATTAGCGGGTCATTAAATTTATTTAGAGTAAAAACAGTCACAGATTTGGAATCAGCATCACAAAATTGACCAGGAAAGTCAATTATTATGTATTTTTCTCACTCTGAATGGATTAAGGAACATATTTTGTGAAACCGAGGCCCAAAAAAATCTGAAAAACGCGATAAGGAGGTACCCTACTTCAAATGAATATTGTGAAGTTGTGTCTACCTTTACAGTTGCATTCAAGATAAACCATTTTATACAGCTGTATAGGCCTAAAGTTTTTAAACCTTTGTTTACTTGGGTGCATTCTAATTCTAGCCATTCACCAATTGCTAATAGAGGAGATCTGAACTTGGCCAGATTGGACATCGAAATCCACACCAGTAATTTTAAGGTGCTACAAGTCTTTTCGCACGCTGCTCCAAAACTGTGGAACCAACTCCCAGAAGGAGGCTTCAAGAGAAATCTGAAAACTTATCTATTTAAGAGTTTCTACAAATAAATCGATCATGCATAAGCGCTTGTGAGCAGTTTACTGGAATTAGCGCTATATAAATGCCTACAATTATTATTATTATTATGATGAATTTCAAAGTCTCAGAAAAGGTCAATGGACAGTCGGACAGCAGAGGGCACCCAACTTCAAGTGTGGGGATCTGACAATGATAACCAATAATATCAAATGTCTAAATTCAAAACTTGATAAAGAGTCAAAGTAGGGTTTAAGAGTTTTTTTTATTAGATCAATTTTGAAAAAACTAAAACTTCTGAACAGTTCATTGCCTTGATGCTGGTCGCAAATGATTATTGTTTTAAAAGCTTCTCCGCTGCTATTAGAGATTTGGGTCAAAAACAATTCTACCAGCTTCTTGAGAGGCCATTGGGCATGGCCATTTATAACCTGATATATATATCAACTATTCAAAGGCATAGACAACCTAGAAATTTATCATCACCGGTTCCAAGGCAAAATCTGGCAGTGCAGTTGAGCTCGATAGAAAAACAATGTGAAAAAGCTTTTTCTCAAATATCTCCACAAATATTGCAGATCTCTAGGACAAACGGTTCGAGAGTTATGACATTTTTGACGGTTATTTTAATCTTCCATCAGAAAAGTGAAGTGTTCATGAGGTACACATTTTTCAAAAATGCACCAGAATACTACTTAGACCTAGCCACACCTCCAAAAAAGTCAGGCTTGATCAGAGAAAGTTGGGGCACCAGCCACACCGTAATAAATATGCTTTATAACGGACAGCTCATAAAAACAAGAAGATCACTGGCAGATACCGTTACATCATTGTTTCTCAAAATGTCATTGCAGATTGACACCTTCTTACGTGGAACACAAATTGATGAAGCGTAGTGAAGAGAGTATGGAAGAAACCAGTGAAGAAACAGATGTATCAAAGAAAGAAGAGGCTGGGGCAGGAAAAAAGATGGAAGCAACAGACAGAGAAAAGAGGGAAGCTGAGGGTGCAACTGACTTTGAAGCAGAAGATGGTGCTAAGAGTTGTATAGCAAGTGAGGAAGGAGATGTAACAAAGAAGAAAGAGGCTGGGACAGAAAAAAAGATGGAAGCAACAGACGGAGAAAAGAGGGAAGCTGAGGGTGCAACTGACTTAGAAGCAGAAGATGGTGCTGAGAGTTATATAGCAAGTGAAACTCAGCATTCACCTTTGCCTGTTGCTAATAATGGGGCATCATTAGGAGAAAGGGAGACAATGACTGAATCTATCAATGAAGCTGCCACTGATTCTGAGAGTGTAGCAGTCAATCAGGCATCTGAAGCAGAAGAATTTGAAGGGATGATGATTGCTGAAGAGACAGAGGCTGGGATTCAATCGGACAATGAAGCTGCTGAACAAGCTACGAGTGAAGCATTCATTCAGAAATTGCTAGCAGAAGAAGGCATGACCCAAGAAGAAATTGAACAAATGACTCAATGCACTGTTAAAGCTGCAGCTCCCGTTGAGAGTACCCAAGGAATCCAAACACCAGGGAAAGCGAAAGCGACTGAGATCCAACCGGTCAACGAAGCTGCTGTTAAGGGAGAAGATCAAGCACTCATTCAGGAATTGCTGGCAGCAGGTATTTCCCAAGAAGAAATTGAAGTATTGGTGAGGACAATGGAGATTAAAATAGAGATGGATTCTGAAAATGATGCTTCCAGTGATTCAGAAATTGGATCAATGATGTATGCCTTACAAGATGAAGAATTTGAAGAAATGCTGCTTGCAGGAGAGGGAGAAAAAGAGTTTCAAACAAATAATGAAGTTGACACTTGGGCAGAGAATGAAGTGGTTGTTCAGCCAGCAGAGGAATTTGAAGCAATGTTAATTGCAGTGGAGAGAGATCCAAATATGCATGCACCCATTCAGATTTTAATGGCTGAAAATGAAGCTTCCACTGATACAGAGATGATTGCTGGAGAGACAGAGGCCAATCCCAGGTGAGATACTATTAACCAATTTTTTTCTAAAGACAATTTTGTGATAAATTTTGTGATAGATTTTTGTCAAACTGAACCTTTTTTTTTCAAATTTTACTGAATTCCAGCCCTTTTCTTTGCATTTGACACAAAAAACCATATGATATAACAGTTATTGCACATCACCTCGTGCAATATCAGTTTTTATGGCACCTCGGTGACTAATATTGCGCTCGGGCTGCGCCCTCGTGCAATATTAGTCACCTCGCTGCCATTAAAACTGATATTGCACTCGGTGCCGTGCGATAACTGTATAATATTTTATTCATTAAAACAAGACAATTGCAGTAAAAAAATTAATAGTTACAAGTAAATAAAAACAATGTTTAAAAACAACTATTTGGTTCAAAGATACCCAATAACCTCATTAATTTCCTGGATGTCTAATAAAAAATCAGTGATTATAATCTGAATCTCTCATTCTGACAAGTTCTTTAATTTGATAAGCATTCAAAATATCACAGTCAGGGGCAGATCCCATTCGCTAATTATTTCACAATATTGTTTGTGAAGTTCCAACTTCCTATCTATCTATCTATCTGTCTATCTATCTATCTATCTATCTATCTATCTATCTATCTATCTATCTATCAATAAATCAATCAATCTATCTATCTATTTATCTATCTATCTATCTATCTATCTATCTATCTATCTATCATACCTTTGCTGCATGTAACCTTCGACACTATCTGCCGAAACTATTAAATGAAAGTGATAATTGCATACTATCAAAAGTAGCAACTCATTCTTTTAAAGGCTATTCTCTCTATGTAAAACAGTATTTCATTAGAAATTACAATGAAAATTATCAATTAGAAAGTTATGTTTGTAATAGATAATATTACTAACATAATGAATAGAGTATTTATAGTCAATTAACTAAAACTTCATCTTATTGGAATTTCATTTACATCTGTACATAACTCGCTTTGAAAGTACTGTCATGACATATTTGTTTAAAATCATATAGTCATTATGTAAATACTTGTTACTCATGCATTATACTTTGTCAGCTTAGACCTGTGCTTTTCTGAATTTTTTTTTATTTTCTCTCTTTTTCTTCCTCCTTCCATACCCTTGTAACCACGGATTTATTACTAACACTGTGTTGCTCTGGCTATTGCCATGTGAATTATAAAATGAATGTATTTGAATTGTTTTAAATGGTAGCAGAATGTTAGCGTTCTTTCTTTGAACTTAGTTCTGTTACCATGATCCATGTTTAATTAATTTGAATTATGCAATTGTATTTTATATCTGGGTCTAATAAATATCTTCTTCCTTCCTTCCTATCTATCTATCCAACGAAACTGTATTCCTTGAATATCCCCATTTGCTTGAAAGAAACACTAAGTTTTTGTCAATTTATTTAATCTATAATTTATCTCGCAAGATTTTTTTATACAAATGAATAAAATTGCTGATACACAATATTGATAAAGTGAAAAATTGTAAAATGATAGTGTTATCTTTCATTATATTTCCAAAAAGATTGCGATTTTGTTTTAGACAATTGTGATTCAACGTATGAGACATCAAAAAGTACTGGGTACTGGACTTAAGTACTTTCAAAAGTACTTGGTACTGGAATTAAGTACTGTGATTAAAAATGTACTGGGTACTGTACTGGGTACTGGGAACATTTGAATAGTACTGTTCTGGACTTAACAGCCCTCTTTGACATTGAGAGAAAATACGTTTTTTGAACCAGACTGTTGAAGGCATGAATCTCTATTGTAGAAATGTCCCTGAAAAAAGTTCAGGATTTTCGAAATGAAGCCTGATAACTAAAAGTGCATCATTTTTTAGCATTGCTAGAAAAACATTAAAAAAAATGTTTTCAACACGTTATAACGATTCTGAAAACCAAAGTGAAATAAATATACCTTTAGGGTGCATTGGAGCACCCCGTTCCTACCCAACTATAACCATTGAGTTTGCGATAGTAGGTTTGTCTATGATGATACGACTGCATGTACGCTCCTGACAATTGCAGAAGGGCGAAAGCATAGTCACTTTAGGCTTCAATTACTTTTTGATTAGATGAAAGCGAATTTCTTACATAAAGAAGAAACAATGCAGTGTTTAAGATTGCCCAACAAGTCGTCTGAAAAACCAAGAAATTTTCCGTGAGCCTGCAATTAAAACCATGATTTGGGCGAACCTTTAAAGGGGGCATGATTTGTTAATTAGGTGAGAATCTCTCTCACCTATTGCGATCGGTGTTGTGCTGGATTGACGGCTGGCTGAAGACAGGACCTATGCCGCTCAATTACTCAATTTCTAAGCCCAATTCTGACTTTCTGCCTGTGCCAGTTTGCATATTTATGAATGAACTCCAGAAAGGCAGCATTACAGGTCTGTCCTCCTTCTATTTATGCTTTTATTTCAAAATTAGATTTTTCAATGCACTGTGTCATTGCTACCAAGAATCTCATGTACACTGTCAAAAATGACTGGAATTATTTTCTCAAAACTATCTCTGACTTCTAAATATCTTGCATTATTTCTTCTACATGCTCCAAAATAGTGATGTCAGTGTCAAAAAAATCAGCAGTGGATATTTTCATCTTTTTAGGAAGCTCTGAGTTTATTTAACTGCTGTTCTTGTGTGTGATTGTCGGTAAAGTGTTTCTTGCCTGTTATTTTCCATTTTTGGACCTTTTCCAGGTGATTTTAGAGCAATAACTTGCAATTTAATTACCTGCCGTCTTCAACTTCATTTATCTGACTCCAATCCACATTGTTTTGACCTCGATTTTCGCTCATTTTACATTCGTTTTTGCACTTGAAAAGCTATTTAACTATCATATTTTCTATTTCCAGCACCCATTTACTTTTCCAGACACATTCCACAACACTTGACAGCATTATTTATCGGGAATTTAAGATTGAAGAGCTCAATATACTGCCAACACACTGCCAATACACATCTTTAACTGTACAACATCAGCCAAGCAGACAGCATTTTTTTTTCAACAATCTCACCACAAATAATTCATTTATACTATATTTAAACATTGTTTTTGTGCTATCACTAGTCGACTGTATACTTAATCATTAATATAGATATAATATTCAGATTTAAAATAAATAATAATAATAAAATCTTTAAAAAAAAAAAAAAAAAAAAAAAAAATTTAAAAAAATAATTGTGCTAAATTCATTTCAACTATTTAATCCTCTAAATTTTCGAATACTTGCTTGATTTTCTTGCTTGCTTGCGTTGCTTAAACGTAGCACTTGTGGGCCTCGCCTACCTCACTCGATCACTTGCTTGCTTGTGTTGCTTAAACGTAGCACTTGTGGGCCTCGCCTACCTCACTCGATTACTTGCTTGCTTGTGTTGCTTAAACGTAGCACTTGTGGGCCTCGCTTACCTGACTCGATTACTTGCTTGCTTGTGTTGCTTAAACGCAGCACTTGTGGGCCTCGCTTACCTGACTCGATTACTTGCTTGCTTGTGTTGCTTAAACGCAGCACTTGTGGGCCTCGCTTACCTGACTCGATTACTTGCTTGCTTGTGCTGCTCAAACGTAACACCTGTGGGCCTCGCTTGCTTGCTTGTGCTGCTTAAACAATATGTCCCTACATTTTAAGCTGTACTCTGATGTAGTACGCACTGGCTTGACCGGATCTATAAACCCGCATAAACTTGCATCCGCTAATTCAGAAAATAAACTTTGCCACTTAACCAAAAGCACTCAAGATGATAATTGCAAGAATAATTCCAAAGATAACACAAATCGCAATAAGCTGAAGGCTTGTGTATGGAATGCTCAAAGTTTGAGGCAAAAGACTGAGTCTGTGAAAGGGTTCAGAGATGAATTTGATCTGGATATATTTCTGTTCACTGAAACATGGCTAAAAGCAAATGACCAAGTTGAAATTGGGGAACTGGAAAGAAATAGAGAATTTTTCTAATTAAGTGTACCTCGTGAATCCAGGCCTGGGGGTGGTGTAGGTTGCATCGTGAGAACAGGCATAAAGGCATTCAAGAAAGAAAGCATTAACACAAAGACCTTTGAGCACATGGAAATAGAATTGCAAATGAATGGTACAACTATCACTATCCTACTTGTGTACAGGCCTGAACATTCAAACAAGAATAAATGTACAGCTTATCAGAATTTTACACCGAATTTACAAATTTTCTATCCCACTTTCAAACATACAACCATGAAACGATTGTTACTGGGGATTTCAAGTTTCACTTGAACAAACCAAATGATGCCAAAGTTATCAAATTCAACAACATTCTTGAAATGTATGACCTCATACAACATGTGTCATCACCAACGCACAAGGATGGAAATATACTCGATCTTGTCATAACAAATACAGCTACATCTCTGACCGACTGTGTTGTCAGTGATCTCCTTTCAGACCACAACTGTGTGCTTTTCGATATTAAAATTGACAAGAGGTACACTTAAACAATGCCTGGACCCTCTCCTTCCTATTATTACAGCCATGATAAATAGGTCTCTTTCTGACTCGACAGTGCCATCTCGATTCAAAAAGGCAATAATCAGACCCCTCATCAAGAAACCCAGTTTAGACAAGGACATCTTTAAGAACTATCGCCCTGTGTCAAACCTTAGTTTCCTATCGAAGATCTTGGAAAAGGTTGTGTTGGATCGCATGGGTGAGCACCTGAACGACAATGGTTTGCACAACACATACCAGTCCGCTTACAGGCAATATCACTCTACTGAGACTGCCCTTTTAAGAGTCCAGACGGATGTCCTAACTGCACTTGACAGAGGTTCCATGGTCATCCTCATTATGATTGATATGTCAGCAGCGTTCGACACCATAGACCACCGGATTCTCATCGAACGCTTGAGTCATACGTTTGGCATCAGAGACTCAGCTTTGGACTGGATACGCTCCTATCTCTGTGACAGGTCTCAATGTGTGGCGATTGGTGATGTAACATCTCGTGACTGTAATTTGGAATTTGGGGTACCCCAAGGGTCAGTGCTGGGCCCCAGGAAGTACTGTATGTACACTCGGCCAGTTGGTGAAATCGCCCGACGTCATGAAATGTTGTACCACTCCTATGCAGATGATACACAGGCCTACAACATCATAGAATCACCATCAGAATGGTCAGAAACATCAGACCGCATCATTTCCTGTGTTGAAGCTCTTCATGCATGGATGAATGAAAACATGTTGAAAATGAACCAGGATAAGTTTGAGTTTGTGATATTCCATCCGAAGCGACACAAACTTGATTTACAGGACTTTACCATCTCCTTTGATAACAATCGTTTTACTCCATCTGAACATGTTAGAAATTTAGGGGTCATCCAAGACAGATGTTTAACAATGGAGAAGCACGTATCTCATTTAGTACGATCTTGCTACCACCAAATACGTTGTATTGGTAGGATACGTCAATTTATTACAACGGATGCCTGTCGGTCCCTTATCCAGTCCAGTGTTATCTCTAGGTTGGATTATTGCAATGTGTTTTTGTATAACTTGCCAAAAAATCTGCTCAACAGACTCCAGCTCGTTCAAAACAGCTGTGCTCGTGTTATCACTGGAACGCGTCGCCAGGAACACATCACTCCAGTCCTTGTACACTGCTTTTATCTTTAATGTTATTTACTTCGATTTTGTCTTCATAAATTATACTCCATGTACTATATTGTTTGTACAGTGCCCTAGAGCATTTTTTATGAATAAGGCGCTTTATAAGTTTATGTAAATAAAATAAAATAAATAAAAGGCAAAAATCCTCAGAAAGAAATCGCGTTCCGCAAAACTCGGAATATAAATTTATCTGAGTTCAAAAAAGACATTAAGCAACATCTTTCACAAAAAGTACAACATTTTAATCGATCAATCCACTTAAGTAACCTGGTGGCACTTTACAACTCAACTAGCGAAGTTTTTGACAAACATGCCCCTGTGAAAACTAAACTAGTGACCTTACGCAAACCCAATCCATTCAGAAATCAAGAGATCAAACCCCTCAAAGCAGCAAAGAGAAAAGCAGAGCGATTGTGGCGGCGAACTGGTCTAGAAAAAGACTGGGAAAACTTCAAAGAAAAACAAAACGCATTTAATGAAACGCTTTATCAACTCAAGTCTCATGATCTCAAGTCAAAGATTCAAGCCACAAAGGGAAACTCGAAAGCAATGTTCAAAAATTCTCAATTCCAGCCTTAACAGGAAGTAAGAATTGCCTCTGCCCAATCATACAAATGAAAAAGATCTGGCAAATGAATTCAACAACTACTTTGACGAAAAGATCTAAATGATAAGGTCAAAATTGGACTCCAATTCAACCAAAAACAATTGATGCTCAATTAACATTAACTATAAGCTAGGTCAGTTTAAAGCTTTATCACAAGAGGAAGTTAAAAAGCTTGTCACTGGCATGCCAGTAAAACATTGTCAACTGGATCCCATGCCCACATGGCTGTTGCTTAATTGCATTGATGAATTTCTTCCAGTTATCACAAAAATTGTCAACATGTCATTGACACTTGGAGAAATGCCTCTTGATCTGAAGCATGCACTCGTAAAACCACTTTTAAAGAAGGCTGGTCTTGAACTTAACAAAAAGAATTACCGACCTGTCTCTAACCTTTCATTTCTTGGCAAACTAATTGAAAGTGCCATAATGAAACAGTATGTTGATCATCTCTCACGAAACAAACTTGATGATGAAAAGCAATCAGCCTACAAACAGTTTCATAGTACAGAAACTCTCTTAACAAGGATCCACAATGATATAATGCTTAATTTGAGCAAAGGAGAGGTGACAATGTTGGTATTGCTAGACCTGTCAGCTGCATTTGACACAATTGATCATGACATTCTGCTGGACAGGCTGCAAAACAGATATGGTGTGCATAGCTCAGCACTGAAATGGTTCAAGTCATATATTTCGGAACGATCACAGTCTGTAACGATAAATGACACTACATCAAGCAAACTTCCACTCAAGTATGGGGTGCCACAAGGTTCAAAACTTGGTCCAATTTTGTTCAATTCGTACATCGCTCCAGTAAGTGAGGTTGCACAAAGAAACCAAGTGAGTGATCAGAAGTATGCGGATGATGAACAACTTATTCTTTCTTTCAAGCCAACCTTTCTAAATCAAGAGCAAGCTGTACAAAAAATGGAAAAATGCGTCGCAGAAATCAGGGACTTCTTGCACAATAACAAGTTGTGCAATAATGGTGAAAAAACTGAACTTCTTCTAATTGGTGCTCCTGGTCAGTTGAAGAAACTGCAAGTGGCATCTATCAATGTTGACAATGTTGAAATCAAAACTGCTGATCATGTCAGAAATCTAGGAGTGATATTTGACAAAAATATGACAATGGAAAGACAAATCAACAAGATGTGCCGTAATGCTTTCTTCAATTTGAGAAATATTTCAAAACTTCGAAAGAATCTAGACAAAGAAACGGTTAAAACAGCTGTGAATGCCCTTGTCACCCCTCACCTTGACTACGGAAATGGACTCTTGTATGGCACAACCTGCTGTTTGATGAATAAGCTTCAAGTTGCCCAAAACTCAGCTGTTCGACTGATTGAGAGATTGAAAAGACATGACAGTGTTAGTCTTAGTAGAAAGCAACTACATTGGCTACCGATTCCAGCAAGAATCCAGTTCAAACTGATGATGATCACATGGAAAGCAATGAATTCCCAAGCTCCATTGTACATTAAAGAACTTATTCAAGCCAAACCCCAGCAAGACCACAATCTGAGAAGCAACCATAGACACCTGTTAGCAGAACCTATCCCATGCAACAAAAATAAGTTTGAGGACAGAGCTTTCTCATATGCAGCCCCAAAACTCTGGAATACTTTGCCAGAAAAATTGAGAACAATTAACACTTTGGAAAGTTTCAAGAATAACCTTAAAACTCACTTGTTTAAACAATTCTACCCCTGAGCTCATTTGAGCAGCGCTAATGAGCAGTTTACTGGAATTAGCGCTATATTAAGTTATTATTATTATTATTATTATTATTATTATATTATCTTCAGACCCTGTCAGAATCTGAAGAATCTGATATAAATCCATTTCACCAGACATCCTGTGTGTTGCTCATACTTTTTTTTTAAATTTAATGTAGGAAGGCCCAAATTCCAGTTACTGACAAAATGACCAGCTGAGTGATCTGGAAGTACTAAATAGCTTAAACATATGCTCCTGCAGGCCAATCAGTCAACATGTATCCAGTATATGTAATCTCAAGACAGACTGTATAAGCGGTCAGTTCAGAAAGACTACAGAAATGTGGATCTCCACTTTAGGCAATGTGAACTGTCACAGTAAACAAGAACAACTTTTTACAGCAAATCATTCACAGTGCACATGCTTATCTGTCATGGGTCATGATGTGGGAAAACAAACCAATAACTTGTCAATCTGAGGTGCCAGTGACATGCCATATATGTTCTGGAGGGGTGGAGAGTTGGGTAAAAATACCCTTCAAATCCTGTTAATGCATGACCTGTCAACACTGAGATAAGAGGGTACATGGTGCAGTGTGTTTTGTTGAAGGCCCCATTGTTTAAAAAAAGGTCAGGAATAAGAATTATCACCGACAATAAAAAAGAGCAGTGCATTATTATTGTTTGCAAAAACACTTTAAACAGTTCAAATGGGAAGTATTCAGCCTCCCTTGAAGTAGCAGAGCAGAGGTGATGCATAGATCTGCAATTCTGCATCCATGCACCTACAATGTAAGAACCAAATGAATCATTCAATGAGTTGTCACAAGACACAATGCAGCCTGGTCAATTTTGACAAGTCTACAAAACCTTCATATACTTTCTCCACTCCATTCATGGACCCAAGTGAACAAAATTCTTGGCCGTCATGAAAAACAACTGCTATCACATTTTCTAATGGTTTCAGGGTAAATCGCCCGAATTAAAGTGCATTCTGGGACTTTCGGTGATGTCTTTACTTCATGTGTATTGCACTCCCAGCCATGCCATGATACAGGAGTTGTCTGTCGCCTGGTTGACTGGTAATCCATCCCTTCCAATAGGCAATATAATAGTGCCTATATAACAACTAACCGCGGTTTACATGCTTGCACAGTATTTTTCCAAACTTTTCTGTCAATTATCATTATGGGATGATGTGGGTGCATAGAATTTCATAGATAGAATAGGGGAAATAGAATTTGATGGATAGTAGTGCATGGAGAAAATTTGCTTGAAGCAATTGGGTGGAGAGATCATGTGGGTGGATAGAAATGAATAATTTCAAATGAGTGGGAAAGTAGGTGGATAGAAGTGGGTGGATGACATTTGTTGGATGGAATTTGATGGATAGAAGTTGGGTGGATCCAATTTGGTGGATAGAAGTGAGGTGGATCGAATGTGGTGAATAGGCCTAGAAGTCAGATGGATCGCATTTGGTGCATTGAAGTGAAGCGGATTGAATTTGGTCGGATAGACGTTGGGTGAATCAAATTTCCGTAAGTGGAGACCCTCAGTTTATGCTTGCAGGGCAAGCAGATATATATATGTTTGTGCTACTTTTCAGTATGAATTATACTTCCACCGACCTTTGCACATTATCTTTATGTGCCTTCTCATTTTCAAATTCGAGATTCGAACCTTCCAGTGCTTTGCACGGTATTTTTTTGCACATGTAACCAGTGGCCCTTTTTCCAAAGCACTGTTTATTACAATATATGCTGTAGTCAAATATGCAGTTTGCATTCTGTTGGGGACATTGTCTAATTTCCTTTCAGGGTTTTCAAAGGTTGGCTAGAGTGAATTTTTGCTTGCCTATATATGTATAACAAAGAGCAACCTATACCAATCATGTGCATAATATTGTCTGGGATCTGTGAAGGATGGTTGTGGTGATTTCAAAGTTGTCTGACATGTTCAAAAGAGCGTATATCTGATGTAAAGTCAATTACGACAGCAAAACAAATTAAAATTCACTTTTCACCCTGTTTTAAGCCTCTTTTGAGTTTATCCCACAGCACTACCAGTCGGCACCTGAATTCACCTGAATTCCTCAGGCGTACTGGAGGAGGGAGCAGCAGTACTGGACAGTTAATACAATATATTAAAAATTTTTTTTTTTTTAATTCAGATAATGTATTTAATGCATTTTTCAATTTCCCTCAGCCCTTAACAGACAGCCGTTTTGGAAGGACTTTTCCAATTTGAGAATAATGGTTCTTCACAAATTACAAAAATGAGAAAACAACATTTTATTGGCCACTTTCCATGTGGGACTCATGCCAAAGGTATATTTCTCATTTGTAGACCTAGATAGCGATGATGCTCAAGTAAAAGTTTGTTCATTCCTTGTTCTAGTTTTGTTGCGTGGACAGGCTTGTGAATATATATAGGCCAAGTCAAATCAAAAATTTCAAATAACTAATTTACTATAATGGAGATGTGATGTATATAATTTACCTGATTTGCTACTTAGAAAACTAAAACAAAAAAGATATAGCTATAGTTAATTAAGATGACGTTATCTGTAAAGTTTTATTTAATTTTCAATATATTTTCTTAATGCCACGAATTCGTTAAAATACATATCAAAGCTTGGAAAGGCAGATTTAGCAAACAGTTAAACACCATACAAATTTATTGTACGTATAGAGATTGTTATTTTGTTCAGCTGAGAACATTTTTCATTAGACAAAATCATAACACAGTATTATAATTAAAATCACACTTTTTGGATTTAAGACAAGCTAGGGCGAGCCTGTAGAGTGTAGACTAAATATTGTACTCTGATTTCCGTAAATGTCGATTTGACCAAAAAAAGGTTAAAACGTAAACAACCCTTGTTATGGTTGAGTTAGTTATATTGACCACTACACCAGAAATAGAGCAGCAATCAAAGCTATATGATTGGTCAATACCCAATCCTAGTTATCCAATGAGAGGAAAAATCCAATTTCATTGATGTACCCGGGTACCCTGGTACCCCCTCGCCCTCCGTCTTTAAGTGTATACTGCATAGGTCAAAATGTATAAAGGACTGCTCACTATATCATTTCAATTTTTTTACGCTATACTGGTATTCGAATAACACAATACATGTAACTTTATTTGAGTTATAATTTGAAAAGCATCATTTAAGAGTTTTAAAAAGTTGAACAACAGCATTAAATGAACCATTAATTTTGTCATGTTAAGACACTTGCTTTTGTGTTCAATTTTGATCTTTTGAAGTTTCAATTGTACTCGTGATGTACTCACTACGAGTACGAGTACTTTAGCCATGTTCTCTTGTGCGAGTAAGAGTACTGTACTTATGATTTGGCACGAGTACTGAGTACTCAAGTACAAGAGTATACGAGTACATGTGTACTCGTGCCCAACCCTGGCCTACATGTTTATATAATATATTAGCCAAATTTGCTAAATTTTGCTTTGATACGGTATTGGTTTAGGAACTAGAGCAAAAACCTTCCAATGGCAACTGATGATTGTAAGATATATGAAGCTTTAATGGTTAAATCGATGTCCAAAACAATTTTCAATTGGTCTGAGGACTGATGTTGGCAGGTCTGGTAGGTCATGAATAGAGCAGGAATAAGATGCTTTGAGGAAAAATTTAGATCCTCCAGTGAATGCTGACATGGCTTAAGAGTTGAATTTGTTCATGAACGCTTTCCATTTTACATCAGCAAATACTGTCCAAAGTACAATGTTTTATTTCAGCAGGAAAACATAGAATTTCATTGAGCTTTTAAAATATAATTTATAGTAGCAGCCCAGTAATGCTTGTTTTGATTTATTAAACAAACATAATTTTGCCTTCTACACATTATTAGGTACAAGATACAAATATCTATTTCAACTCGGATTTAGGCAACAATACAACATTAGCTCCAGAGCTATGGAGTCCGATCATGTAAACACAACAAGTAAATGTGATAAGACAGGTTAAAAACAACATAAAATGAAACTAGAGGTATAATTTAAAAGAAATTTGAATCACAGTCAGTAAAACCAAGATTGTCTTTCCAGAGCCTTTTTGTAGAATGAAAAATGTAAATGGGTAAAATCGAGAGTCTAAAAACACATGGTTAAAAGCTAGGTCACACTGTAAGATACTTGATAGTCCTGCTATGTCTGCGTTCATAAGATGGGCCAGATCTCAGGTTGTAAGGCGTGGTTTTCAAGTTGAAGCCATTCTTAAAGAATGGTGGGGCTAGGTCGTGATGTATCTTGAAAACCTCGAGGGCTAGAGATCTCATCCTTGCTACTTCGAGCGTCGGCATATTGGCTCTGTTTAACAGAGTTCTGTAGTCTGATGAGTAGTCCGAGAAAATAAACTTTAGTGCCCTTTATTGGAGTTTTTCCAGCTTTTGGGTGTTGGTTTTCCCACAAGCATACCAGACTGCTGGGCAGTAATTAAAATTGGATGCGACGAAAGATTTGTAAAGCATGAGCTTGATATCTGTAGAGAAAGGGTAGGCTACCCTTATAAGGCAATTTAATTGCCTTGAACTTCTCCGGAGGATTTCACTTATATGCACATTGAAATTTAAACAGTTATCCAGGTGCACGCCAAGCAGCTTTACAAAGGATTCTGTATTGATGGTTGTTTGTTCCGTGATCTTGATTTCGGAGTGCTGGCTATTGTGGTGCCGTAACTATCCACTAGGTGTCGTCCTAGTGGACAGCTTCCCGCCAACAGGACTGAAGGCCTCAGAGTTGATATGGACAGTGAACTGAAAGGACCTATGTCTTAAGTGGTGAGCACTTGGCACCATATTGGCGCAGTTGACGAACCAAGTCTTGTGCACACGATTAGTCAAGAACATAAACCATGGATTAAACTGAAAATTTGGAGTTTGTGGACCCATTTTGACCAGTTTGGAGACAGTTTATGAGGCCGAAATTGCCGTGAATGGGACGCCATATTGATGTGCAGAGGAGGCAGATGATTTCTGAGTGGATTTAAGCTTGGATATTTTAATTATTTTCAACCATCCAACAATTATGACTACACAGTCATGATGAGAATTCAGCTGCTGACTCTTGGAGGTAGTGTGAAATGCTTGTCATGGTTTTTTCCTCAGACTGGATTGAAATTGCCGACTTTTGGAGCTGTCAAATGACTGCTGTTAGTCTACAATTGCTTCTGTGTGAAGCCTTATTGATATAATTTTGTAACCTGACGTTTTCAAGACATTTGAAAAGCTGTGTGCTTGATCTGAGCTTTACAATTTTCACCTTTTTAGTGAATATTTCGAGTTGATAATTCCACCTGTCACATTGCATATATGTGAATTTACTGTCAGCAACGTCAGCTGTTAAGACATTTTGGAGCTGTATGCACATCACTAATTTACGAAAGTCTACATTTTTCTGGCTATTTTGGGAATCTTCTGCTAGAGTAAGACTTCAAATTTAAGTTTGACATTTGACTCATTGAGTGACATAACACCTCTCAAACAGCTGATTCACACCGAAGCTGTGAAAGGATTTTGTGAATGGTGTAACATAGCAGCTCTATTTTGAAACACTGGAGTTTCCTGGTTACAGTGTTGGTCCAAGGAGTGACGACTTTTCATCTTTAAGTATCTGAATTTTTGAGCTGAAAAGGGCCGGAATATTTTCCGACCCTTCTGTTACAGTCATGTTTGTGGGAACATAACATTAATCACCTATTCACACCATTCTTTTACATTTATTTGAAAGTTTATTTTCTCAAGATGGAAGCCAGGTATGACATCAACACTGCTTCCAAAGAAGAACTTATGTTGATTGAAGGTGGGAGTGAGAATTCGGCATTGGCAATTATGGAGTACAGGGAGTTTATTGGGAAGATTACCTCCTGGTACACATTTAAAGCCCTTTCACCCAAAACATCAGTTGATAATTTGATGGACCTCCATGACTCAAGAGAATGGACATCTGGTATTAAGGATTTCCCCTTCCGTTTCAAAGCTGATCCACAGAAAGACATCAAGAGAACCACCTCAACTGAGAGTAAGCCAACTACCATACTTGGACAGACAACCACTGTTACTGGAGAACGGTGCAACATACCGCCGAAGGAGGGGCCTCTAAACTCCAGCGTCTCTCCTCCTTCCAATGTATTATTACCTTCTGCTAAGGATGGGATTGATCCCAGCCTTACTTCACCCCATGAGGACAACCAAGAAGTAAAACCTGCTGCACCTGATTTTGACAGCCGTTACCTGAACTTTGGACCTAAATTTAACAATCTGGTCTATCGCAAATTGGTCAAAAGTCAAGGAAGGAGAGTCTATGACAATTCCACTGCTCTGCGTTCTAACAGCAAGCCTCACAAGAAGTCGACGCCAAAGGTTGAGAAAACATCTTCTGAAAGTCTATCTTCAAAGAAGACCAGGACCAATTACAGCAGCCCTCCTCCGCCTAGCCACCTCCCTTCAAGGCCTTATGTGAAGCCTGATAAACCTGGGGAGGGGGATCTATCTCTTGCCTCAGGGAATGTGTCTACTGATGGAAATCTTCCTCCAGCTGCAGAATTTCAGTTCATCGATGGAACTCTTACAGTATGCCTGCCTGAGGTCATTATTAATGGGGTGAAAAGAATCCAGCTGGTCAGGCCAATTGAACCCAAAAAGGAGCCTGAAGGTTCTCCCATCCCATCACCTGTGGATTCTCCTCATTCAGCACCTACACCATTCCTCATTGTCCTATAAGACGTCGTCGCTCCATTCTATGTTTTGAATGTGGGGGTGCAGGTCATCCTGCACCTCAATGTCCATCCAGGCGCCTGTCCTGCATTGTGTGTCACCAATGTGGAGGTCGTGGTCACAGTGCCAGAAACTGTGCTTTTCAACATCATCCTTCATCTCACTTCAATTCAAGGCATAGACTTTCCATCATATGCTATGAGTGCAGGAATTACGGCCACATAGCCAGGAATTGTATATACTCCACATCATCAACTGTCCGAGCGTCAAATTATGTCTCGTATCGTCATGGCCCCAGTAATTTTAACAGCTCACTGAGAAGACTGCCAAATCAAGACTTCAAGACCGGTAGTGATTCTCAAGACTGGCGTGCCACAATGAGGGGCAGGATTTAAGGGAGACGTCTTCCTTATTCTTAGGGTCAGGTTATCTTGGCCCTAAATTAATTTTTTTATCGCTGTTCCTTAAAATTTTCATTTTGTGTTGAGGGACGGAAAATTTTGTAAGATTAACTGTACATTTTTGTATGAATGACTGTTGCTTGGATGACCATGCATCTAATTGAAGTGCCTGGCTTCAACCTTATTTATCATATTCTGGAGTTATCATGGAGTTGTCGAAGAAAATTATCTACATTATGTATCTTTGGGGGCGGAAATTGGTTCCGTCCCTAATGGAGGATTTTTCAAAAGGGGGAGGAGAGAGAAGATAGGGGGAAGGACTAGTGCAGTGCGCCTTTCCTCTTCTTTTGGATTCCATCCCTTTCACCATTACGAAGTGGATCCGTGTAAGCATTTGGAGATGTCAGCTAATGAAGACCAGTAGGAAGTTTCCTCAAGTCTACCATCTGGAGGAGTGAAGTGGAGGCCAAAAAGGATAAAGTTGGGAGGAGTGTGGTGCCGTAACTATCCACTAGGTGTCGTCCTAGTGGACAGCTTCCCGCCAACAGGACTGAAGGCCTCAGAGTTGATATGGACAGTGAACTGAAAGGACCTATGTCTTAAGTGGTGAGCACTTGATACCACACTATCCTTGGCTATCATTGCCTGGAATTTGGCCGGATTGGCCTTCATTTGATTGACTTTACACCAATCTATAATTTCATGGGCTGCTGACACTAATTTACTGGAAACCTCATGCTGCGTAGTACCACGCACAAGAACAGTATTGTTGTCAGCATAGTTGAAGAGGCTTCCGTCAAAATTGTTCAAGAAGATATCGTTCATGAAAACGTTGAAAATAATTGGTCCCATGATTGACCCTTGTGGGACTCCTTTGGTGATGGTATTCCTCTTGCTATATACGCCGCCATTTTTTACCCTTTGGGGACGATTTGACAGATAATCTGCTAATAATGTTACTGATGGTAAGCTAAATCCATACGCTTTGGAGTTTTGAGATTATAAGTGAGTGTGACAGGCAGTCGAAGGGTTTAAATTGATGTAGTACACTTGCACTTCTTATGAAATTAATTTTTAGGTCATATGGGCCAAATATTGAGGTGCTTGGTAAACTGCTTGCTGTGCTTTCACCCAGAACAAAGATTGTTGAATTACAAGAACCCCCCTTCACAACATATTTTCTCTTTAATTAGGTGTCAAACAATTCAGCTTGTATTGGGTAGTAGCTGGAGGAGGAACATACCAGAGGAAGGTCATCTGTTTTTAGTTGATTGAGTCTCTCATTTAACTCATTTCGTTTTTCCTTAAATATTTCCCAGTCTGCCTGAAGTCCGGTTCGTCTCCACTTTCTTTCTGCCTTTCTTTTGCTAGTCTTAAGATTCTTTATATCAGCATTTGAGAAAGGTGTTAGTTTTCGAAGTGTTACTTGTTTGATCTTAATTGGTGCATGTTTGTCCAGCACCTCTTTGGTTGAGTTGTATAAAAGCACAAGACTGCTCAGATCGTTAGCCATTTGTAATTTTGGACCATTCTTAGCAAGATACAGACGGATATCATTCTTAAATTTTAGTATATTAATATCATTAGTTTTTCGAAATGCTATTTTCTTCTTTGGATTTTTGCCTTTGGCCAATTCAATGTTGAAAAGGATGCAGTGGTGATCAGAAAGCAGGTCACCCACCACACAATCTTTGAGACTTGAATTTCTACGGGTTATAACTAGGTCCAAAGTGTTTCCACTTTTGTGAGTTGGAGAGGTAACATGTTGTTCAAGATTAAACCTTTCTAAGATATTCCCAAATTGGATGGCTTTGCTATCTTCTTCTTTGTTCATATGAAAGTTGAAATCACCTGTTATGATAATTTCATTGTGACTTGTTTGATAACCGGTGACAAAATCTGTGAATTTGTCATAGAATTCAGTCAAGCTGTACTTATTTTGGTTAGAGGGCTCAGGGCGATATACAAGTAGGATTGTTAAAATTTTTCCACTTAATTTCAGTTGGACTTCCATGTGCTCAAAGGTCTTTGTTTTCACACTTTCCATTTTAATTGCATGTAGACCTGATTTGACAATGCAGCCAACTCCACCCCCTTGTCTACCTTCTCGGGGTGAGCCTAGAAAAAAGCATTGACCATTACTTTCTAGTTCACCAATTTCGACTTTATCATCCGCTTTATTCTGACCTGAGTTCCTTCCATTCTGAAGCCTCGCCAGTGACACAGTCTCGGTTGATTATTTTAATCCGATGCGCAGGACATCAGAGTACAACTTTGATTGGTTTGGCATGATGCTGCTTCACAGCTCTTTTTGAAACACTGGTTGCTATGATCCTTCACAGGTCTTGGTGAAACACTGGTTACTATGATGCTTCACAGGTCTCTGTGAAACACTGGTTGCTATGATGCTTTACAGTTCTTTGTGAAACACGGGCTGCTATAATGCTTCACAGGTCTTTGTGAAACACTGGTTGCTATGATTCTCCACAGGTCTTTGTGAGACACTGATTGCTATGATGTTTCACAGGTCTTGGTGAAACACTGGTTACTATGATGCTTCACAGGTCTTGTGAAAAACTGGTTGCTATAATGCTTCACAGGTCTTTGTCAAACACGGGTTATAATGCTTCACAGGTCCTTGCGAAACACTGGTTGCTATGATGCTTTACAGGTCTTTGTGAAACACTGGTTGCTATGATGCTTCACAGGTCTTAATGAAACACTAGTTGTTATGATGCCTCACAGGTCTTTGCCAAGGTACTGGTTGCTATGATGATTCACAGGTCTTTGCGGAGGCACATGTTGTTATGATGCTTCACAGGTCATTGTGAAACACTGGTTGCTATGATGCTTCACAGGTCTTTGCGAAGTCACTGGTTGCTATGATGCTTCACAGGTCTTTGTGAAACACTGGTTGCTATGATGCTTCACAGGTCTTTGTGAAACGCACTGGATGCTAAGATGCTTCACAGGTCTTTGTGAAATACTGGTTGTTATAATGCTTCACAGGTCTTTGCGAAGGCACTAGTTGCTATGATGCTTCACTGGTCTTTGTGAAACACACAGGTTACTGTGAAGCTTATATATATATAGAAAGTAGTATATTTTGTGGAACAAAGTGTTTTAGCTTATTTAAAATACCAACCACTTCAGATATTTTTCCAGCAATATAATTACAATGTGAATTCCATTTTAGTGTTTTGTCAATAAAAATTCCCAAATAATTGAAAGTTTCCACATAGTCGATTTGTATGTTATTCATATATATAGCAGGGTAAGTAATACGTTTCTGAGGTGCATGCAAAGCCATAGCCTTACTTTTCTTACAATTTAAAGACAATTTATTTACACAAAGCCATTTATTAAATTTGATTAGTTCATTGTTAATATCTGAGGCCAAACTTGTTTGTTGAACAAATTTAAAGTAGGCATTAGAGTTGAATCATCGGCGTACATTATTGGATAGAATAATTTGCTTACAGAAGATTTGTCATTAACATAGATTAGGAATAGTATTAGTCCTAATATAGACCCTTGAGGGACTCCAGTGGTAATACATAATTGGTCTGATTTGTGACTATCAATTTGAACATATTGATATCTGTTATTCAAGTAGCTTTTAGTAAGAGAGAGTGACTGATTTCTTACACCATAGTGGTGCACTTTGTATATTAGAATTTCATGATCTATCATATCAAAGGCCTTTGACAGGTCCAGAAAGACACTAAGTGGAGTTCGTCCTTTATCCATTTCAATCATAATATTATCTAAAAATTCAAGCGCAGCTAACTCCGTTGAATGATTTGATCTAAAACCATACTGGCTTCCATGAAATAGATTAGTGTCTTGAAAATATTTGTAAAGCTGATTGAATAGGACCTTTTCAAAGACCTTTGATATGCTAGAGAGAACAGATACTGGTCTATAATTACTGGTGAATGTTGTCTTTCTTATAAACTGGAGTAACCTTTGCTAGTTTCAATTTATTTGGAAATTGACCTTTAGATAGACATTGATTAATAATTACATGTAATGGTTCAACTAGCTCCTACTTCACATATTTTAATACTTTATTTGAGAATCCATCATAACCATAACTAGTTTTTGATTTTAGACTATCAGTAATTTTAATAATGTCTTGATTAGAAATTTCATTAAATTGAAATCTGGTCTCAATTGCTCCATTTAGATAACTTTTAAAATATGATTGTTTGAATTTTGTATTTTCTCAGCTAGGTTTGGGCCAATATTTACAAAAAAGTTATTAAATTCATTCACAATAATATTTTTGTCATGAATTTGGTTACCATCAACTACAAAATATTTTGGAAATTCATTTCTATTTCTTACTTTATTGAAAATAGTATTAATTGTCATCCATGTTTTTCTTGCATCATCTTTTTATTTATCAAAACAGTGTTGGTAATATTTTATTTTTGCGAGCCGAATACTACGCTTCAATGTTCTGTTATAGGTTTGAAGGTTAATCTTTTTTACAATATATTTATTGTCAGTAGGTGAAAGGGCCTCAAGTGACCTGTTTATAGAGTCTCTATACTTAATAGAAATTAGAATTCCTTCCGTAATCCATGGACATTTTTTATGTTTATATTTATTAAATTTCACACTTTTCACCGGAAAACACCTATTAATTCCCTCTGTTAAAATTTCATTAAATTTATCATAATTTATGGTAGGATTTGCATTTGAATCACAATCTAGTTTGTGCATTATATCTTCATCGTGTAAATATTGCTTGAACTTTATCATAGATTCAGAACTCTTCATCGATACTTTAACGGATTTAACTGCATTTTGATGAGGTTTTAAAATATCTAGCGTAATAAAATAAGGCAAGTGATCCGAAATATTCTGAATATACCTGCATAAAAACATCATAAAACCAAGATTAAGAATAGAGTTATTTTAAGAGTTCATACATGAGTGTCCTATGACCATTTTTTTTAAATTCTTGAAAGTATCACGGTCTCTGATGTTTGATCGTAGGGAATTCCAAGCCTTTGTGCAATTTGATTTTAGCGAGCTCTTACGGCTTTGAGTCACATATATATTCCTTCGGCTCGCTGCCCATGTGTTATAGTTGTGGATGGAATTGACTTCTTCAGTGATATCGGCGAGGTAGTTTGGGGATTCTTTGTGGACAATCTTCCACATCTGGCAACACAGATTATACTGGAGTCTTTGTTCAATGTTGAGCTCTTCATTGTTTTTAGCATGTCGCTGATGTGGGTTTGATAGTGGCATTCAAATATAATTCTCATTGCACTGTTTTGGATGCGCTGCAGTCTCTGTAGATCTCTCTTGCAGACACCATTTCCCCAGACAGTGCTGCAATAGTCAATATGGGGCAGGGTTTCTGTTGACTCCGTCCCTATCACCAAAAAACGCATTGTTTTTGCAAAGGACGCACTTTTAAAGCAGTGTGTGGGTCCCCAGGACGCACTGAGAGGTGAAGCTTTCAATCCCAAGTGTCAGGCAATCCACGATTGCAATCAAGGCTCCACACTTTCTCTGAGAAGTTTTTGGTAGCTTCACACCTTCAAGAGTCACTCAATTGCAATTCAGACCCCTTTGTGGTTCCCCACTTCAAGTCTGATCCTCCTTACTTTATACAGGAAATTGATATTGGCAATAAATGCCAATCATGCCTGATAATTTTGAGGTATAGTTCTCAGGGACCGTTCAGAATTTATGACTGGGGGGGTGGGAGTTTTGGCCGAGGGGGTACTAACTTTTCACACATGTTTGAAGGGGGGGTTTTAATTTTTGACAACACTTCCAAGGGGGTGTAAGAAATTTTAACAAAGAAGAAATGTTAAAAAACACGCATAAACTCATTTTATTTGGCCTTTTTTACGCGCAAAAGTCCTCGAAATGACGCGAATCTGTGCACGTGGCTGTGTATAACAGTATATATGTGTTTATTGCTTTGTATGTAGAGGGGGGGGGTACTAAAAATATACGTGAAACCTAAGGGTGGGGTACTAAAAATCCGCATGAAACTCAAGGGGGGTATCAATTTTTGACGGGAAGTTCCAGCAAAACTCCCACCCCCCCCAGTCATAAATTCTGAACGGTCCCTCAGTAACACAAAATTTTTTCCTAATTTCTGACAAATATGGTTTTTGTGTCAGCATGATATGGGCTGTCAATACTATGGTTTTCTTTTCTTTTGTTCTGCTATAAATGAATTAAATTTCAATGCACTGTTCTTCTAATAACTGGTGGCTTTCGATTTTGGTATCTGGTGGCATAATGAAAGTGGAAAGAAATAGTCATAGAAACAGTTTAAAAGGCAAAGACTTGAATGTATTTATTTGCCTTGCTGTACACAATGCTCCCTGTGTTCAGCAAATACAGTGAAGTAAATGCAGGTGATTACTTTGAATGTCATTACATGTGCTATCTCGAAATGCAGTTTGTTACAGACCTTACAACATGAGTCATCAAAAGTAGATGCAAATAGCATGGACTGCATGGTAAGAAGGGTAGTAACATCACTCAAGACATCAAGGTAGTCACTCTAATATTTACTGGAATTAGAGAACACTGCCAGAATACAAATCTTGCCAAAATGATGGACCGGCCGCTTTACAAGAGACCTAGCTGATCACCATTCAATTTGGTGGTCATAACTCATCACATCTTTTATATCAATTTAAAAAAAAAAATCATTGACAAACATTTATAATGGCTGAAAATAGCTTATATTTAAAATAATTATTGCACAACATAAAATATATTTAAAGGCAGTCAGTCAAACCTAATAACTCCATGAAACCTCCGTACTATACACTGAGAAATCTTAAAAATGTAATGGATGATTGCTGTGAATTGTTCCATGAAAACTTTGTGAACCCGACAGCGACACAGAAATTTTTAAGGGGACCAACTTTTTCAAACCTCATTGGGTTCCCAGGACCCACTTTTTGAACACCCCAACAGAAACCCTGATATGAGGTAGTACTAACGTACATAGGCGTATCGGAGGGGGGGCAGGGGGGCGATCGCCCCCCCCAAAAGTTTGGGAAACAGTAAGATTCGGGCAAAAAGGCTAAAAAATTTGGGCAGATGATTAAATAAAAACCACTGAAAATTAATGATTTCCAGGCAATTTAATTTGAAATGTTTATAAATTTAGATCATGAAATTCGGGCAAATGTCGCTCGCCCCCCCAAAAATCGCGCTCGCCGTACGCCTATGCTAACGTATTGTACAGAGTCACTCTTGTGATTTGATCTACATATCTGGATGCTCTTCTTAAGATACCAATTGAGCTGTTTAGTTTACAAATTAATGCATCCATGTATTCGTTGTATTTCAGGTTTTCGTCAATAACAACACCTAGATATTTTAACCTGTTCAATGTTTTCACTGTCAAGATCTAATAATAAGTTTGTATTGGAGAGACGTCGTCTTTTTTGGTGGTTACAAATCAATAGACTATTTGTCTTTCCAATATGAAGACTAAGCTTGTTGGCGCATAACCATTCATATACCGACTTGAGCTCTGTACTGAGAACAGTCTTGATGGTATTTATGTCATCTGCTGCGAAATAGAAAGCAGTGTCATCAGCGTAGATGTTTACATCACATTTTTTAAAGCATGTGGGCATATCATTGACATACAAAATAAACATCAGGGGTCCTAAAATGGACCCCTGTGGAACGCCGCATCTAATCTGCTGTGGTTCAGACGTGTTATTGAACATAGTGCATAGTTGGAATCTACCAGATAAATAGGTTTTGAACCACATCATTTCTTTATCTTGAACACCATAATAAGACATTTTATCAAGCAAAACATTATGGTTGACCGTATCAAAGGCCTTTTTTAAGTCTAATGCCACCAGGCCAATCATTCTACCATTTTGTAATTCTGAATACAATTTTGCATTTAATTTATGCAAACTAGTTTGACAGGAATGTCTTTTCCTGAACCCTGATTGCTGAATACAAAGCAATCTGTTGTCATTTAAATAGTTATACAATTGATGATGAACAATACGTTCAATAAATTTGGATATGACTGGTAGGACCGAGACAGGTCTGTAATTCCCAGGTTCAGTTTTTCAGCCTTTCTTAAAGATAGGCGAAATTCGGGCAGATTTCCAGTCTAAGGGTAACTCTCCGGTTGAGAGTGAAAGATTTATGATGTAAGTTAAACTGTTGGCAATGACTGGGGCTGATATCTTAAGAATTCGAACCTGTTCTAATCCCTATACAACTCATTCCTAACCAACCAAAATGAATATGGATGGATAGCACTTGATGTCAGCTTCAAATTGTTTCCCTGATATTGGTAGTGTCAACCTTCCAAAATCTAAATAAATGTTGCTATCAGAATCAAAAATCGCCTCGAAAACAACAAATCGTCCCATGTATTTTCAAATCCACAAGTCCTAATCACTATATAACTCATTCCTAGCCAACCAAAATGGATATGGATGGATAGCACTTGATGTCAGCTTTCATTTGGTAGTTTAGTTTCCCTGTTATTGCCACTGTCAACCTTCCAAAGCTAAATAAATGTTGCTATCAGAATCAAAAATCTCCTCGGAAACACAAAATTCTCCCATGTATTTTCAAATCCACAAGTCCTAATCCCTATATAACTCATTCCTAGCCAACCAAAATGGATATGGATGGATAGCACTTGAGGTCAGCTTCAATTTGATACCTTTGTTTCCCTGTTATTGGTAGTGCCAAACAAATTGTAAAAGCTAAATAAATGTTGCTATCAGAATCAAAAATCTCCTCGGAAACACCAAGTCCTCCCATGTATTTTCAAGTCCACAAGTCCTAATCCCTATATAACTCATTCCTAACCAACAAAAATGGATATGGATGGATAGCACTTGATGCAAGCTTCAATTCGATACCTTTGTTTCCCTGTTATTGGTAATGTCAACCTTCCAAAAGCTAAATAAATGTTGCTATCAGAATCAAAAATCTCCTCGGAAACAACAAATCCTCTGATGTATTTTCAAATCCACAAGTCCTAATCCCTATATAACTCATTCCTAGTCAACCAAAATGGATATGCATGGATAGCACTTGATGTCAGCTTTCATTTGGTAGTTTTGTTCCCTTTTATTGCTACTGTCAACCTTCCAAAAAAATAAATAAATGTTGCTAACAGCGTCAAAAATCTCCTCGGAAACACAAAAATCCTCCCATGTATTATCAATTCCACCAGTCCTAATCACTACAAAACTTATTTCTAACCATTCAAAGTGGATATGAATGGATAGCCCTTGATGTCAGTTTTCATTTGGTGCCTTTGTTTCCCTGTTACTACAACTGTCAACCCCTCAAAAGCTAAATACATGTTGCCAGCAGTATCAAAAATCTCGGATACACACAATCCAGCCATGTATTTTCAATTCCTCTTATCCTGATCCCTGAATAACACACTGCCAACCAGCTTTCATTTGGCACCTCGGTTTAAATAAATATTGCTGTCATTATTTCCATCATATAAATTAATGTTTTGAGAAAACGGTTACTTCTTGGCAACCATAACTTCTGTATTGATGGGTACTACTGTAACCGTGAAATTCCGGTATCACTACAGGTGATACAAATACTGTTGCTGTTCAGGAAGTTTAATGGCATGGATTTTATGGACAATTCTTGTTCTTCTTTGTCCAGGCATCATTTGAAAGAAATATATCTTCTTTGTTCCCGTCAGAGGACGGATAGGCATTCATTACTTTTATGTCGATAAGAAATTATTTCTCCATATAGTAAAGGAAAAACACGTCTGATATAAGTAAAGGAAAAACATGTCTGTTATGCAAACATTGACACTACCACTACCACCAAAGCATCTACACACACATACTTACAGATATAATATTTATTGATATCTGTGTTAGTCACATGAAACACTAAACAAAAGCAAGACTGAGAACTAATGAATTACAGAAATTGATTTCGCTATCATAAATCTAACATCTTAGGAGTTTCTTGGGACTTCCACCTGGAAAATGGTATTTACTTTAATTTTGTAATTTTGTAAATGTTTAGACTCAAAATATGATTTACAAAAAATAAACAGTCATCAATTTAGCTGCTCATTATACAGCCGTGGCCATTAGTTTATGTTCAGCTGCTATGTTTCACTATAGGGCTATTATTGTGACCAATCAAAACAACGCAAGTACTTATTCAATCTTCCCTAAAATCTCTGGAATTGTAGTCTGTACACATAGGCACATGTTTTGATAGAAACTTTTGAATTAAATTATGTTTCATGTTAATACTGTGGCAAATTCTGAATTAGTTGAAATTAAAGGATAAAATCAATTCTGATGCTAAACGTTCTTTGCATGATGGTAATAGTCACCAAAGTGTCTGGATGTGTTAGGAATATATCAATACAAGTATTCATGACAAAATCACAATAAAGTACGGGATTGAATTGTTGGTTCATCGAGGTTTTAACTGAACAATTTTTTCTTTAAATTTGGCCAGTTTTTTCCGTAGGTGTAGTAAGTCAGAGCCTTTTCATCTGAACAGAAAATTGTGTCAAATGCTTTCCATAGATGTGGAATTTAATGAAACAAATGCAATTTACCAGAGGAAAAGAAATTTCACTACTTTATATATAATAATAATAATAATAATAATAATAATAATAATAATAATAATAATAATAATAATAATAATATAATATAATAATAATAATAATAATAATAATAATAATAATATGGATTTATATAGCGCTAATTTCAGTAAACTGCTCATCAGCGCTTTTTCAGATCAAATCACTTGTAGGAATTCTGGAACAAATGGGTTTTTAGATTCTTCTTGAAGCTTTCTAGTGTTTGTGCAGTTCTCACTCTATCAGGCAAAGTGTTCCAGAGTTTTGGGGCTGCATAGGAAAATGCTCGATCTTCAAACTTATTTTTGTTGCATGGAGCAGGTTCTGCTAACAGCAGTTTGTGGTTGCTTCGCAGGTTGTGTTCTCATTGAGATTTTACTTGAATAAGTTCTTGGATGTATTGTGGTGCCTGGTTGTTCATTGCCTTCCACGTAGTTGTCATCAATTTGAACTGAATTCTTGCTGTGATTGGTAACCAGTGCAGTTGTTTCCTACTCTGGCTGACACTCTCGTGTTTTTTCAACCTTTCAATTAATCGAACTGCCGAGTTTTGAGCAACCTGAAGTTTATTTAACAACCGGGTAGCAGTGCCATGCAACAGCCCATTTCCGTAATCTAAATGAGGAGTGACAAGTGCATTGACAGCAGTTTTAACTATTTCCTTGCCCAGGTTTTTTCGGAGTTTCGACAGGTTTCTTAAATTGAAATATGCGTTACGACACATTTTGTTGATCTGCTTCTCCATGGTCATATTTTTGTCAAAGAGCACTCCTAAATTGCGGACGTGGTTGGCAATTTTGATTTCAACATCGTCAACTTTGATAGATGTCATTTGAAGTTTCTTCAGTTGGTTTGGTGCTCCAATCAGAAGAAGTTCAGTTTTATCTCCATTATTGCACAGCTTGTTGTCATGCAAGAAATTTCTGATTTCAGCAATACAATTTTCCATTTTCTGTTTTGCATGTTCTTCACCCAAAAAGGTTGGTTTAAACGACAGGATAAGTTGCTCATCATCAGCGTACTTCTGATCGTGAACTTGATTTCGTCGAGCTACTTCACTGTCTGGGGCAACAAAGGAGTTAAAAAAGATTGGTCCAAGTTTGGAACCTTGAGGAACTCCAAAATTGAGAGGAAGTTTGCTTGACGTTTTATCATTTATTATCACAGACTGTGATCTTTCAGAAATATAAGATTTGAACCATCTTAAGGCTGCACTTTGCACACCATACCTGTTACGCAGTCTTTCTAGCAAAATGTCATGATCAATCGTGTCGAATGCAGCAGACAAGTCCAACAATACTAGCATTGTCACCTCCCCATTGCTCAGATTAAGCATAATATCATTATGGATTTTTGTTAAGAGGGTTTCTGTGCTATGAAATTGCTTGTAGGCTGATTGTTTTTCATCGTCAAGATTGTTCTGAGTGAGGTGATCAACATACTGTTTGATTACAGCACTTTCAATGATTTTACTCAGAAAAGAAAGGTTAGAGACAGGCCGATAATTCTTTTTGATCAATTCAAGACCTTCTTTCTTCAAAAGTGGTTTGACAAGTGCATGCTTCAGTTCAAGGGGCATTTCTCCGAGTGTTAATGACATATTAACAATTTTCGTTATGACTGGCAGAAATTCATCAACACATTCAAGCAGTAGCCATGTTGGCATTGGATCAAGTTGGCAGTGTTTGACAGGCATTTCAGTGATAAGTTTCTTGACTTCTTGTTCTGATAGAGACTTAAACTGATGTAAATTGTGTCCGAGGTTGGTTTGAGAGGCATCAGTTGTGATCTTCATTCCTGAATCTAATTTAGATCTGATGTTTTTGATCTTTTCATCAAAGAAGTTGTTGAAATCGTTCGCTAGTTCTGTATCACTTATGTGATGGGGAAGAGGCAGATCTTGTTTTCTGTTGAGATGAGAATTTAGAAGTTTGAACATCGCCTTAGAATTTCCCTTTGTGGCTTGAATTTTACACCTGAGATCGTCTGATTTAAGCTGATTAAGCTTTTCATTGAGAGAATTTCGTTTTTCTTTGAAGATATTCCAGTCTTTTTCTAAACCGGTTTTTCGCCATATTTTTTCTGCCTTTCTCTTTTCCTTTTTAAGAGGCTTTATTTCTTGATTTGTGAATGGGTTAGGTTTGCGAACTGTCACAAGTTTAGTCTTAACAGGGGCGTGTCTGTCAAAAATCTTTTCAGTTGATTTGTAGAGTGACACAAGTCTGTTCAAGTAGACTGATCGATCATGGTGTTGTAGTTTTTGTGATAGATGGTGTTCAATGTCTTTCTTGAATTTGGCTATATTTATGCTGCGGGTCTTTCGAAAGGCAATCATTTTCTGTGGATTTTTGCCCTTGTTAATGTCAATGTTAAAGAGGATACAGTTATGGTCCGACAGTAGGTCACTGACAGCACAATCTATGAGAGTTGTTGTTTTATTGGTTATTACCAAATCAAGTGTGTTTCCATCTTTGTGTGTTGGTGAGGATACATGTTGAACAAGGTCAAACATTTCAAGAATGTTGTTAAATTGGATAACTTTGGCATCATCTGGTTTATTCACGTGAAAGTTGAAGTCTCCGACAACTATTGTTTCATTATGATAAGTCTGATAGTGGGCCAAGAAGTTTGTGAATTCATTAAAGAATTCTGATAAACTGTATTTGTTCTTTTTGGAGGGTTCCGGCCTGTACACCACAAGAATTGTGACAATTCTTCCATTTAATTGCAATCGAATTTCCATGTGCTCAAAAGTTTTTGTTTTCATGCTTTCCTTTTTCATTGCTCTAATGCCTGTTTTTACAATGCATCCTACCCCACCTCCAGGTCTACTCTCGCGAGATGAACCCAAGTAAAAACATTCACCATTTCTTTCCAGTTCACCAATTTCAACTCTGTCATCTGCTTTCAGCCAGGTTTCAGTGAAAAGAAAAACGTCAAGATCAAATTCATCTCTGAAATCCTTCACAACTTGTGTTTTTTGTCGTATGCTTTGAGCATTCCATATGCAAACTTTCAGTGGGCGGGACTCCCTCGGATTTTCCCAGCCAAGTCGAGTGTCTGCTTCCGCACAATTATCAAATCTATCTCTTTGGTTTGTAATATATCTATGATCAGTAGTTGTTCTGACTTTTTGTTTTATCATTTGGCTTGAACCATATCGTTTTTCCAAATTGTTTAAACCAGTGCGCACCGCATCAGAGTACAGCTTGATTGGTTGGGACATACTTAAGCCGTCAGTATTCAATTTCCGCGGGCAACTGTGTGCGAGTGCTACATATAGGCAACACAAGCAACTTAGTTTATCAAACGGGTTGGCTCAGTTCACAAGTGCTACGTACAGGTAACACAAGCAAGTTAGTTTGTTAAGCAGGTTTTTGGCTGGTTCGCAAGTGCTACGTACAGGCAACACAAGCAAGTTAGTTAGGCAAGTTTGTCAGGCACGCTGGCTCAGTTCGCAAGTGCTACGTACAGGCAACACAAACAAGTTAGTTAGGCAAGTTGGCTCAATTCGCAAGTGCTACGTACAGGCAACACAAGCAAATTAGTTAGGCAAGTTTGTCAGGCAAATTGGCTCAGTTCACAAGTGCTACGTACAGGCAACACAAACAAGTTAGATTGCTAAGCAGGTAGGCTGAGAGTTAGTTAGAATCGAGGATCAATCAATTTGTGACTGACCAAAAGATTAAGTTTGAATCGAGGATCAATCAATTAGTTAGATCAGGTCTGTGAGAGGCCAGAGTTGAGAAGAGTGAGGCTCTGAGGTCTGTCAGAGTTTAGAGGCAAAAGTAGTGTGTCTCTCAGGTCTGTGAGAGGCAAGAGTTGAGAAGAGTGAGGCTCTGAGGTCTGTCAGAGTTTAGAGGCAAAAGTAGTGTGTCTCTCAGGTCTGTGAGAGGCAAGAGTTGAGAAGAGTGAGGCTCTGAGGTCTGTCAGAGTTTAGAGGCAAAGTAGTGTGTCTCTCAGGTCTGTGAGAGGCAAGAGTTGAGAAGAGTGAGGCTTTGAGGTCTGTCAGAGTTTAGAGGCAAAAGTAGTGAGTCTCTCAGGTCTGTGAGAGGCAATACTTTATTCTTATATGAGAAATTAACAATTTTTCTAAACAAAACACTTCAAGGAAACCCCGATGAACCAACATTAAAACTGCATATTTAACTGTGATTTTGTCATGAATGCTTAATTTGGTGTGTGCCCAACACATTCAGACACTTTGGTGACTATTACTAGCACACAAATGGCATTGCATTGAAACTGATTATATGCTTCAATTTCAACTAATTCAGTTTTTTGTCTTATATTTATTATGTAACATTATTCCATTAAATTTTTTTAAATCAAAACACCTGCTTCTGTGTTTGACTATAAGTCCAGACAATTTGGTGAAGATTAAACAAGTATTTGCTTTGTTGTGATTGGTCACGATGATAGCCCCATAGTCAAGCATAGCAGCTGAGTATAAACTACCAGCCATGGCTGTAATAAGGCTCTTTCAAGTACAAAATATTTGTCAATGCTACTTAATGGGAAGTTAAATTGCTAAAATTGTTTTTAGGAACTATCATTAGACATGGCATGTAGGCAGGTAAACTATTGGAGAGGAGGTGTTATACAATTATGATGAATTGTGTCTTTTGTATGAGAATATGATTTATAAAATGCTGAATTAATTTTTTTAGTTCAGAATTACTACAGATAGCAGGTAATGAAAAAGCGGAATTATTTGGGAATATACTTTTAGTATGTAAAGCATAGAACTGCTGCCTGTACAGTCACTATATAGATGTATAGATAATAATATTGAATAGTCTTGTTTCACACAATATAGCAACAATGTATGTAATCTGATGCATGTTTTGTATATAATGTTCAAATATGAAATATCAAGCATTATTAATTATTCTATAAATTTGTTAATTTGTATGTCTTTTGATAAGGTCTTATATATATCATAAATCATAATTTTCTTAATAAGCTGAAATGGCTATTTGAAAGTGATCAGTATCAGTGGTGTGTGTATTTTATTGACTATTATCTATATTAGTTGGTGTTTGATACCTACTTCATTTTATAACTATTTTGGTGGCTGGAACCTAGTTTGTATTTATTTTAATATTGTGCTGAGTGCTCTTTTTATCTGAAAATACTGTTACTCGTATATGTTTGTATCATTATGCTCACTTGATTTTAGCTATTTATAACATGTGTATAATCAATTTTATGTATATGATTAATCTTGTATATAATAATACTATTTTATATATTTTATTTAAATTTTTCCCATTACAAATGACATATGTATCAATTGTGATATTTATAGATGTCAATAAAAGAATATATAATATAAACTTTTTTTAAAGATGTACACATTTGTTTACAGCCTAAACATTTACTTTTTGTACGCACTTTTAAATGTGCTCAAAGCGGGAATTTTGTAGGCACCTTAGTTGTTGAGGTTTTGTTTAGGTTGTCAACATTTAGTTGTTTAGGCCTTAAACACTTTGTTTAGACTATACACCTAATTGTTTAGGTATTGTTTAGTGTTCTAAACAAATAAAATGCTAAAATTAAATGTTTTTTTAAAATAATAGTTTAGGTTGTACCTGCATAGTCACTTACGCAGCTTGCTTAATTTGGCTAAACAAAGTGTTTATTGAAAAAAGGTAAACACCAATAAACGTGCTCAAAGTGGAAATGTTGAAAGTTTAGGTCTTGTTTAGGTTCTCCACATTTCCAATTTAGAGTGAAGGGAGCCCATGCAAGATGTCTAAAAATAAAAATTTCAAGAAAAAGCCAACAAGGAAAACATTGACATATTTTTGTCATCGGACCCCAGATTTCACCAGTCCACCCCTGCCTGTGGGTAGAGTAGCGCGGGGCATGCAGCCCCCCTTAACTTCGAGGTGCGATTTGACCTACTTTTTGTGGTTGATTATTTTAATGCTTATGTTGTCAGGAAGGGATCACTTGATTCTAGTTATAACTAGTGAAACAAATGTCTACCAATTTTAATAAAGGAGTTACAGCCCATTTTGTAAAAACCCCACCCATCGGGCAAGAAGCCCCCCTATTATAATCCTATGGCAATTTTTTTTTGCTTGCGCATTAAGCTTGAAAGTTATTTCTTGGGGTTCTTCTATCATTTTTAAGGCATTCTATTCACTTTTTCTGAATTTCAGAATTTTTCTGTTCATATATTTGTTTTTTAATATTTTTTGCCCTGTTTTAATTTCGGCCAAATTTTTTCGATTTCAATTAGCTATTCTATCAGGATTTAAGGTAAAGTACACATTATTACATGATTCCTGAAGCAGCTTCGAACCCCCAGTGAAGGGGGCCTCATGCCCCATACCATTTGGGGCCTCTCGCCCGAAACTCATATATTTTAATTTGACCTCTATATTTTGAGCTAAAAAGCAAAAAATGTGATCCATATCATATTTATGCAATGGTCATAAAGTGGAGCAATGCAGATATCCATTATATTTTTTAAAATTTCCAAAGTTATATCTGACAACCGCTTTCAAAGAATTAATCGAAGTTACAAAAACAATGCACCTTTTTTTATTTCTTTAATTACTTCTATTGTTTGGTGCTGTTTGCCTTAAAAATTTGTGACGTCACCTAAAAAGCCTCTAGCTTCAATTCTACCAATAAGAAAAAGCACCAAAAATGTAAGTTTAGCTATAACCCTGGGGGGCCTCTCACCTAACCCAGGCTTCTTGCCCCGACCCACTCTATGTTTCATGGATCTTCAGCAGATTTACACTTAATATTATGTTAGGAAGATTCAATTCCAATTATTTGAGCTTCACTGAATCACATTTGTTTCATTTTCTCCCAGTGGAAGATTCTGTAAAAATGCCCCAATGACAGAGGCATAACAAATGCTATTTTTAACTCACCTAGTTTGCCCTGGAGGTTAGTGTGCTCCTACTTTCGGTCCCTTTTTTTAGCTGATTGATGTAGCAGAAGGCCTGACAATTACTGGTGCCAAAATGTATGACATCAGTAGCCAATAGATACAGACTCATCTTTATTTTTATGAATACTAACGTCAAAATTATTTTGCCAACTGAATATCTGCTTTACAATGAATTTACCTTTCATAATTCAGGACCAATGAATTTTGTTCAATATTGATTTGTTGACAATTTTTTTAAATGACTTTCCAAATCTTTATCAAAAACAAGGACAGTCATTAAGAATGATTAATAAAACAAATACAACTACTTATTTGTGATAAAATACCCCACCGACATTATTAATATTTTCCGTGAGATTGAAAATAATTGAACTCTAGTGCAAATTTTCAGAATGATGGCCTGAAAGACACACACATTTCAATACAACGTCTTAAAGATATTCCCAATCTCTCTCACCCCACGTATTTGCGATTTCCATATTACCTATACCGCATAGCCATTTATTGGTTTGAAAATTGGTTAATTAATGAAATTCTAGGACAATGATATTAATTTAACTCATGCATAATACAGCTAAGAACTACAATTCAAAATATCTTGGTGTTGGGATGTGTTTAAGGTAGGCAAAAATGATTATGAATATTGAACTTAAGTGTGATGAATCAGTCAACTTCGAAAATTTCTTATGGACCAGCAATCTTGTGGAGAACAACTGTACTACTTCTATTTGTTATTTTAGGGTGTCACTGGCATGGTATAAGGCCTTGTTCAAAAATAAGCATAGTTTCAGTAGAGTTCTCAAAGTTTTAGAATGGCTGTGACAAATTCATGGAACACTCTTGCTTGAAGTACATTCTTGTGCAAAATTCTTAAAAATTTCTTGACATTATGTTCTATAGTTATTGAGATAGAGTTGAATTAATTTGAAAAACATACATTTTTAAGCTTGCTGATCTGGGATGCTGTAGCTTCAATTTGATATATGTATGTCAGTTGAATCTTTTGGCCCTTGAGACCTGGTATTACATCATTCTACTTACCTGTGGAGTTGATGGTACAGCCTTGAAATGGTTTAAATCCTACCTTCATGGCCGGTCTCAGTCTGTTCTAATAATGATTGTAAGTCGCAAAGCATGCCCCTTGAGTGTGGGGTACCACAGAGCTCTAAGCTAGGTCCAATACTATTTAACTCATATATTGCTCCGCTTAGTGAAATAGCTGAAAAACATATGATTGAGGATGAAAAGTATGCAGATGATGAACAGCTTATACTTGCATTTAAGCCATCATCCTAGGGACAGCAAGCTGAATCTTGGTCTAGAATGGAGAGCTGTACTGACGACATAAGGAATTTCCTTCAAAACAATAGACTATTCAACAACACAGAAAAAACGGAATTCCTTCTAGCTGGTGCACTAAAACTCTTGCAGAAATTGCATATGCAGAAGATCAGAGAGGACAGTGTGGAAATTAAATCACTGGAATATGTAAAGAATTTGGGCGTGATGTTTGATAAGGGCATGACTATGGATAAGCAAATCAACTATATGTGCAAAAAAGCGTACTACAACCTTCGTAATATTTCCAAAATCAGACGATGTCTCAGCATGGATGATGCTAAAACTGTGGTGAACGCACTTGTTACTCCTCACCAGGATTATGGCAATGGCCTGCTTTACGGAATTTTGAAGAAACTAGAAAATAAACTACAAGTAGGCCAAAATTCTGCTGTTCGATTGATACACAAGCTTAATAAAAGAGAATCAATATCTCTGTACCGAAAAGATCTGCATTGGCTACCCATACCCTCTCGGATAAAGTATAAAATAGCAACCATGGTATGGAAGACCTTGAATAATCAAGCTCCGCACTCTAAAAAATTTTGGATATTAGTGGTATTGTGCAAAAGCAGTGTGTACAATAAAAAACCACTTTGGGGTTTTTCAACTTTATTTGGTTTTCTTCAGAGCAAGTGGTATTTTTCATGAAAATTGGTTTTGGCCATGGGGAATTTTGGTTTTTATAAAAACCAAACTTCTGAAAAAGCACTTTTATTATGATCCGTTTTTAATATACTGTGGAACAATGGTTTGAGATGTTTTTGATGTTGTGGTTTGTGCTTTGACACTTCATGCATGTTACTTTATTAAGAAGTTTTAAGAGAGAGGACCAACTATGCTGTTTATCAGGCATGGCTGCTGAAATATCCAATTTGGTATTTTACTAATCTCTCAAGGCTCACTCAGGGTTTGACCTCATCTCAAAACACAAAGCTGTTAACATGTTGCCTGACAATAAAAGCTGTTTGTTTATTAATCAAGAATTAAGAATGCTTAAGGTAGAGTTCATCAGTCTCAACACTGCACTTGAAGATTGTGCATGTCAGTGTGCAGACAATATAGAAGAACTTGGTAAGTTTGTTTTAATTTCTCTATTTAACTCCTCAGTAATATGCATTCTGAATTCAATTGTGTTTATTAGGGCAAGGTGTACACAATGTCAACCTTTGTATATTTCATTATACAGAAATCAAACAAGTGGATAGTGTTGATTAAAATACTGCGATATATTGCATTATACTTGTAAAAGGATTCATAATAATTTAATAATTTTCACCAATCTTCTGCTGCAGGGGAGACCGGGGTAATGCTATGGGTACTTTGTGTCACCAATTGTAAGATTGAATACATATCAGAGCATCAGACAATCGGCCATAATTATGTCATACGCATGACACGTATTTAATCTTTGAGGAAATTGGTGAAATGTGTGGTCTCACCAGATACACTGAGCTATACAACTTGCCCCGTTATGTGGTGCAACTTGCCAACTAATGGGAACCAATTTTTACCCCACCTCACATACTGAAAAATGATTGGCATTTTGTTGAGTCGTATAGTGTTTGTAATGTGATTTTCTATTCTTGGGGTGAAATGTGTTACACATGCATGTGAATTATTCAAATTACATACTTTTACTGATATTTTTAAAAACTTAGACATTTAAGAGAGTTTTTTTCATTCTGTTTCAGATGAATAATGGTATGTTCCTACTTAGGCTTTTATTGCAAAAAAATACCATCCGAAGAAGTTTGCACTACATGTATAAAGAAAGTTGGGACAAAATATACACAATGCTTTTCAAGATATGTAAGTTGAATAACAGCTCTTCCTTATTTTTTTTTCAATTTTCAAATACTTATTGTATAATATTCTGATAGTTTCTTATGTTAAAAATAGCTTGTTTTGACCAATCTTCAGTCAAATAATGAGTGAACATAGGATGTTACATAACCGAGGCATTGATTTTATTGAATAAGGTTATTTTATGTATCTTGGCGTTATCCTCCTTGCAAAAAAAAAAGGATATATCTACCTGCTATTTCAGATTTCACCAGGAAATGGTTGCCTTGCCCCACTTGGAATACCAAAGGAAAATGTCTACTTCCTCTTTGCAATATTGAGGTGAGTGTGAACAGTATGAGATCTTTTACTGGTAAAACACACAGTGAGAAGACAAGAATAATTATTTAGACTTCATATTAGGGTGGGCTGAAAAAAACTTTTTTTGGAATTTCAATATGCCAGTGGTATAGAAAGTTGGCTATGGCCAAAAAATGAAAATTTGTGTAAAAAAAATTTTGTGGCATGCGACTTGTGACGGGCCACTCCGGCTTTTATGAAAATGCATATTTTCAGCAATTTTGCATGCTTTTTTAGACCATTTTTTGGCCTGAGTCAGCTTCCATGGTTTCAGAATGCTCAATGGCATACTTAAATCTTCTTTGAAGGCAATTTTGGATATCAAACACCATAAACAGGTTGTATATATTTAAGATATAGCCATATCTGGGTAAATGTTGGGAATCAGAATTTGGCTTTTTTCGCTAAAAATTGCCCAAAAAAATTGAAAAAATCGGAATTGACCGGACAAAAAAGGATTCCAAGGGAATTGTAATTACCCCAAGTCCTCCCCAATGCACTAAAAAGCATTTCCAGTGTATCATTTGCATCAATTTGTGGTTTTAGTTTCCAGAATAGGGGCAGTTCCGTAATGTCAGATTTACAGATTTTACACTTTAGCAGCTTGTGTAGCCCTACCATTAAATCTCAGTAACTTCATTGTTAAATAGGGATAAGGCCAGTTAATAGGGGTGTCAGACAAGCCATCAACCAAAGCTCCAAGAGCAATAGGAGCTGAGCTACAAGGCGAAATGTCATTGTGTCGGACGTACTCACACGATATACGTCCGACACATCGGTGACACGATGACATTTCGTCTTGTAGCTCAGCTCCTAATGCACTTGGAACTTTGGTTGATGGCTTGTCTGATACCCCTATTACCTGGCCTCATCCCTATTTAGCAATGAAATAACTGAGGTGTAATGGTAGGACTACACAAGCTGCTAAAGTTTCAAATCTGTAAATCTGACTTTGCGGAATTGCCCCTATACCGGAACCTGAAACCACAAATTGATGCAGGTAATACGCTGGAAGTGCTTTTTAAGGCATTAGGGAGGGCCCGGGGTAATTAAAATTCACTCTGAATCATTTTTAGTGGGATCAATTCCGATTTTTTCAATTTTTTTGGGCAATTTTTAGCGAAAAACGCCAAATTCTGATTCCCAACATTTTCCTGGAAATGGCTATATCTTAAATATGAGCAACCTGTTTATGGTGTTTAATATGCAAAATGGCCTTCAAAGAAGATTTAAGTATGCCATTGAGCCTACCGAAACCATGGGAGCTGACTCAGGCCAAAAAATGGTCTAAAAAAGCATGCGAAATTGCTGAAAATATGCATTTTCATAAAAGCCGGAGTGGCCCGGCACAAGTCGCATGCCACAAAATTTTTTTCGCACAAATTTTCATTTTTTGGCCATAGCCAACTTTCTATACCACTGGCATATTGAAATTCCAAAAAAAGTTTTTTTCAGCCCACCCTACTTCATATTCTGCCAGTGTGCAGGGAAACTATGACATAATTGATGTTAGTCAGTAATGAAATGTGGAGTATAGACACGAAAAGTTCCAGGGAAAGTTTTGCAGATAAAGTATTTGATGTGTAAATAATAACTGCCTTGACTGATTAGTTTTTTTGCATAAAAGTGATACTTTGCATACCAATGCTTATCTCCAATTTCAGGATCCCAAAGATATACACTGCAAGGTTTGATTCCAGAACAGTCGTTCACCTTCACTCCATCCGAATTGGCCTAGAAGCGCATAATAGTGATACGAGAAGGAAAACTTCAACCAAAAATAATAATATTATTCCATCCCAATGCTGTGTGCATTAATAATGACGTAAAATAAATGAGTACTTATAACGTTTGATCAAGATCAGAACCACACATACATCGGAGAAACGAAGAGGTCCCTCAACACCAGACTAAAAGAGCACCAGAAGTTCGACAACCCCACAGCCGTTGGCCAACACTGCATCAACACTGGACATACCATCTCCGTGCGCAACGCCAAGATACTGTGTAGAGAGCCAGACTGGATAAAGCGGAAGATCAAGGAATCCATATACATCAGGCAACAACACCCCGACATGAACCGTGACCAAGGCTACCAACTCCCCCCTGTGTACAATCAACTCCTGAGTGTTAACAACACCAAACACAACAAGCCATCCTGTGTTCCATTCACATGTGAACAAGGCCTCTAGCTGAGAGGCTGAAACGTTATGTCAAAAAAGTAAGTTCCAGTGAACAATTAATTATTATACAGTAAGATTTGTGTTTGGAATAACCAGTTAGCAATTTATGCTACATATCGCAATAACTAATAATCAAAAATGAAATTAAGGAAGCGTACAGTCAAGATCGTAATCAGTTAGCCGCCTCATTTGTTGGGTTTAACATAGATTTTTTTGGTTACAATCTATTTTTATCAGATTAATGCTTTTTATAGAACCCTGAAATTGGTGTCTTAATAATACACAGTTTGTACCTTATGAACTAATATTTGTTAATATGACATCAATTATTTTTGAAGTCTTTGTCTAAATACATGCATAGACTAATTACTTAAGTACAAGTCTGTTTACAAGCACTCAAAGTACTAAAAAAGTCTTTAAAAATTGTTTTAAAATTAGTATTCTCAAGTACTTCAGAGTGACATACAAACCTAAGTATCATAAATTTTCATCTGGCTCAGAGGAAAAATAGTATGATTCCTACTTGCATCAAAGTTTGATTGACGTAATATTGCATGATGCATGGAGTCCAAATGGAAGTCAGGCCATAAACTGACAACTCTATCAAGATTTCATTGGCTTTCTTTCCTCAATATCATCTGTCTCACCAAGTTGGTCCATCTCCTTCGGCACATGCATTTTAGCACAGAATTTAGGACCAATGTTAATTACTGTCTTTCCCAGTAGAAGAAATTGTTTCCATGGCTACCCCAGATTGATCTAAAATTGCATAGTTGTCCAATATTGTGGAAATGCGTTACAGAATTGCTGAATCCATAATTCATCATTGAAATAAGTGTCCACATGAAAAAACGCCTGGAACTTTCTGAACACCCTTATACCGGTCTTATCCGCACAATCAGTTGCATCAGAGAGTAATTATAATACTATCTAGATAGGACCTTGGCTTTTATATCACATGACCATACAATACTATGAAGTTGATCGATGGATATATCTGAAACTCTTATACCTGAGGAACTGTGGTGCAGACTGCAGATTCAAAACCATTTTCCCAAATTTCTGATTTTTTAGAAATTGGTTGCTATGGCAACATATTTTATGAAAGTGGTTTGTAAAAAATAATATAATAAATATATCAAAATAACCAGGGTGCTTGTTTAATTTTTTATCCTTGTTTGGGGAGAGTCCAGATTTATAAATTACATTCAATATGCTCAGAAGAGGCTAGACGAAACAAATATGGGTGGCTTGAGTGGATTCTGCTTATTTTGAGGTTTTCAGAAACAATGGTGATAAACCAATCTTATCAATTGTGATAAACTCTCATTGCGAGCAGTCAAAATTAGTTTTAGTTTAACTTTTGGTACATTTTGATAGATCACACATTGGGTGCAAAATATAGCATCAATAAAATATTCCTTGTTATCCTGCTGCTTTGGAAATAGAAAATGTCAAAAACTGTTCCATTAGTCCAAGCAAAAATATGACCTATTTTGTCTGTTCTGTGACTATTTGTCTTGGAGGTTCCACATGCTAATGACCATCGAATTGACTCATGTAAAGGTTAATCTTTCCTATGATACCAGTAACTTTCACAATCAACAATTTTAGATGTAATTCTAGCCCTATATAAAATTCATTTTTTGGCATTGTTTTTTCACATTCCTCCAGCCTCCCAAATTTTCAAAGATTTAAGCTAATATTAAAGTGAGGAGTTCAAGTAACTCATTAGGAATCAATTTAGGTACTTAAAAGAGTGATTTAACCATTTGATTGAAATTCGGAAGCTATAATCCAATGGTAGTTTTTGTGTTTTCCTATATTCCATATTTATGAGCAAGAGTGTACTTCTTCCCTCATAAAATATATGGTGAATTTGGATGAAAACTGCCTTGGAGTCTGAAGAGTATCCAACAAAAAATATTGATTTCCTTTGAAAGTTAGTTATCATTTAGTCTAGTTTTCTTTTTCTGCCATGGAAATAAAACAAATTTGTATTTTTAAATATTAGGCTTTTATCACTTAATTCCACAGAGCACGGCAAAATGGCAAATATAATTTTTAGAACTTAGACATTTTTTTTTACAATATTGTGTGGTCATTAGATATACAAGGACATTGTAAAATGTTTATGGTCATGTCAGACTTTGGCTTCATTATTTTTTAACTAGGCCATAGAAAAATCAAAGTGTTGAGGTCTAAATTAAAAGTGTAATGGCAAATTATGAATGGTCATTCTTAAATATATTTTCCACTATTTATCATAACTTTTGAGTATTTGAGCTGTCGTGCTTCACTTTTGGATGTGACATCTCCTAACAATGTATTGGAAACTTGGAAAGTTTGAAAGAAATTGGAGGCGGTCAGGCTGGGACCACTGGTTGATTTGGCATGGACTAACCCTAGTTTACCCACTGTACATATATTTACATGCATTATCAAATTAATTTCATTTGACCATTATAAGTGTAATAATTGTTCACATAATTATATACATTACAGTCAACATAATATACACATTTTATAAATTGATTCCCAATATCTTAATTAGTTTTTTTACTTACCGACATATTCCGATCAAATGAGCAGCATCCTCTTCCCTTGCTCCTTTTTCCACGAAGTGTTTCTTGATATCCTCGATCTTCCTTGTTAACTCCTGCTTATCTTCTACGCCCTGCAATGTCACAGATTCCTGCCACGAGAGAACCCAACTGTAAGGAGTCACTTGATCATTGTCTCTCATGTTTACATTTTTCTCAGTGACAAGTTGAGACATCAGATTCCAGAGACTGTCCCTTCCTGCAGCAAAGGTTCGTATTCCCTCAGACAAACCACCAGTCACCAGTTTTCTCATGAGATTGTGAGCTGGAGTTCTTCCTTCACTGTCAACATGATCACCAAATGCAGGATTGATCTTGATCATATCAAGACAATTTTCAACAATCAGTTCAATAAGAGACAAATAACTGGAATCTTCTGTTGAAGTGGGAATAATCTTGATCAGTCCATTCACTGTGCTCTCTTTTGCTCTTGAGGCTTCCCACCTGCTTAATGCTTCCTTCACGAAATTTATAATGGAGGATGTCAATGCTGTTGATTCTGAATCTGAATCTGATGAGCCATTCAGAACCTGACCAAACTCCTCCAGAAATAAAGCAAAAGAATCAGTTCCTCCAATGGGGTGGAAGGGGTCGGCTCCTTCTCTGATGAGAAATGCCAGCACTCGCACAAAATGAACAGTCCTTTTACTTTCGAAGGTGCATGCGACTATTAATCTGTGCAAACACCTGCAAGGACATAATGGTTAGGTTAATTGGCATATGCACATATTTAACAACTAAAAATACATATAAATAATTTCATGATATAGATCTGTGCTTAGAAATGAACATTCCTCTGACAATGTAATTACACTTCTCATATTAGTGAGCCATGTTCTTTTCATTCACAACAGTGCTCATATTCGCAGTTTCAGCTGCGTCACTTGGAACCTACCTCCATCAGATCATTATAAAGCCGGAACAAAAATGTTAGATTGTTGGTCAGCACTGATGATTCTGTTGATGTGTTGAGTATACCCAAAATTCTAATGCATGCTAATATATGGATTTTGTGTATTATTTTAAAAAATGAATTAAATTGCTCATTCACTTGTTGGTCTTAGTGGTAAACATGTCCTGCTGTGTCTTGGCAAATAATATAATTTTGGACCATTCAGAATTAAGATTGGGGGTTGGGGGGGTAGGGTAGGGGTGGAATTACACTCTTAAAACAGAAAACTACCATTTTTATTGGTTGAGGGGCAACCACAAGAATTGATTGAAATATACCAACCAGCTCTAATGGTCAGAAAAAATGGTTTTGTCATATTTAAACCACCAAGTAGAACAGAAGACTCCTCAAATAAAAGCTGCCCTCGATAAAGCTATGAAAGGTAGAAATAGTGTACAAAGACGGCCGGAGGGGCTCTATTCATGTTTATGTGGTATGCAGAAGTTTAAATCAGACTGTGAACCAGTGAGTGAAGTTTCAGCAAGGAATCGCTGAACTTACTAACAATGAAACCATAAAGTTCTGAGTTTAACAACAAACAAACAGTGTATAATCTCATAATTTAAGTTATTATCCCGCCTTACATATCACAGCTGACTTAAAAAAATAGGTTTAGCTTTGACTCACTGAATGATATTCTACAAGCTGCCTTCTACAATTCCAAGATAGTATAATAAATGAGATTAGCCAATTCAATTTGGTTGGTAGCAAAACCAATCTTGATTGGTTGACTGCAACCAATCAATTGGTTGGTCCCATTTCAACATATAAAATTGCTTAATTTCATCCAATATATTGGTATATTCAACCAATCCGTTTCAAGAGTGTATGCTTCATTGCGTACTACCTTATCGCGAGTGTTTCAAGTTAAAATTCAAGAGGGGTAGTCATTTCTTAAAAATGCATAAGGAGGGTGTTTGAAATATGAAAATAAGAAAATTGTCACGCATTGATTATCATCATTAGCAAAACATTTTCAAAGCAATGTAGCAGTAGGGACACCTCCAGAAGACAGCACAAGCCAGCACTCCATAGTGACAATAACTACCACTGGTGGCATTGAAGTGTGACCAAGACTTGGTGGGAAATCCAAGCCCTGTGACCATCAGAATTGACAGTGACACCAAAGAGAACAGACCAGCCTGAGAGACTTTACTACTGATTCAATTATTCACTACATTGGTGTCAGAAGTGAACAATTGAGAGCCTGGAAATTCCTGACACAAGCTTGCAGTGGAGCTTCAGGCTGGTTTGTGACACAAACATTTATTTACTTTTTGTCAGAATTGAGAGCTCATTTTCTCAGCTTGTTTTTACAGCTATTTGTATTTCACACAAGTTTATTGCTGGAAACTGTGAACTGTGTTATTTGGCAGTGTAGCATATGAACAGTAAGTGAATGTACAAATATATTTTGTTTGAGTATAATTTTGCAAATTTAGCTGTTGGTACTGCTGAGGTCAATAACTATTGTACTTCGGCAGGGATATAGCTGAATTGAATTGCATATTATTCTATATCAAATATTAAGTAATTGTTAAATTTATGTAACTAGTAGAATTTTGCACACTCTGGCTGTCAGTACTGTTGAGGTACATTTTTGTGTATTGCGGCAGCCGGCAGGTGACAGCTGAGTTTCATTGCAATACATCTACATATAATTATTTAAGATTAGCCTATTATTATTTTACTTTGTAGTAGAATTTTGCCCACTCTGGCTGTCAAAACTGTTGAGGTACAATTTCTTGTATTGCGGCATGTGACAGCTGAGTTTCTTTGCATATATTTCTATTAAAATCTGTAATCTTGACAGTACTCCTAATTAATTCTGTTACTGGACGCTTACGGTTGTCTAAGCAATATTAAGGTATTTTGAATTATTTTGAATTGGCAGGAAGCAATTCTCAGCTGATTCTGTAGGTGATAAGTCATTTCTATAGCTGTTAATTTTTTTCTATAAGGTGTCAGAAACTTAAAGCTTGTAACTCAGAAGTTTCTGTGTATTTACGGTTCACCATTGTTTGAAAACTGATATTCACAAGTTCGAGTCAATTCAATTCATTAGTTATTAGTGTCACTTATGATTGCATCATAATACCCATTTCCTCTCAAATTAATGGTGGAGAGTGAGTATACAATCATTTTAAACAACATAGTTAAATTTATTAAATTTAGTGGATTGGTGTGGCAGCCACTTGAAATCAGTCCGTGAACTTATGAGATATTCTCATTGTGAACATCAGATACTAAATTGGTTCAACATTCCAATACACTATTATTAATTTAACTTAGTGCATTATTGTGGCAACTGGTTGAACTCTGTTGTGAACTTAGAGATTCTCTTAGTGAACTTCAGAAATTACGCTGGTTATACACAAACATATTCGCAATTTAAGTAAATTAAAGTTAGCGTGTTGCTTTGGCAACCAGTTGAACTCTGTTGTGAACATTTGAGATTCTCATTGTGAACTACAGAAATTAGGCTGGTTATACACTTCAGCACATTCATAATTTAAATTAAATAACTTTATTGTTTTGTAGTGGCAATCTGTGGAACTCTGCTTTTGTGAACCTGTGAGATTTTTTCTCATACGTGAACAACAGATATTACACAGGCTATACACTTCAAGACATAGTTAATTCTAGATTATAGTTCAATTCAACTTAATATATATTTAGTTCTTAGTGGACTTTGAACAATTTACACTTTGTGTAGCATTTTAACTTGGTTGTGAGGTAAAGAGAGATTGCATTAGAGAGTGACTTTTTACTCAACATAGCAATCCCTGGGCTCCCCAAAATAAGTAATTGCTTTTTGTGTGCAAATCAAAAGTCACACATTTACTTTGTAGTTAATATATCCAACTTAGTCAACTTAGACTAATTGCAGTTGACTCAGGGTAACTTAGACTGATTCGGGCTATAACTTAACCCTGTTAGTGACCTAAGTTTTAGCTGTCAACTTTAGTTTAACTACTTAGTTACTTCTTAGGAGTGAACTCATTAACCACTTCAAGGGGCGAGTGGGTGATTGCATGATAATCAGCATTTAGCTGATAGGTGCATGCTATCTCTGGTCCTACTGTTACTAAATTAGGCACTGTCATTATAATGTGTGATTGGACATTGTATGCCAACTAGCTGAAATTGCAATTGGGTTCGGGGAATGCCTGACACGGTTGTCATAGTGGGTATTATCTTGTGAACTGTTGACTTTGTGCTAACGGTCAACAGTTTGGTCCCACTCTTGGCAAAAAGTGACAGGTTGTGCTGGTGTATCCCAGTACTAATTAGCAAACTTCTGTTCTAAAGTCTTGTGCTGATTCAGTTGAAGTCATTGTTGGAGATTAGCTTCTGTGGCACTATTCTGAAATAAACATCCCAGACAGACAAATGGAGCCTATTAGCAGGAGCACAACTTGAAAAGAACACCCCAACACACATCAGTGGCTGTCAGAGGACACTTTCAATGAAACGAACCAACTGGACTTCAAAAACCGGGACAATAGGATGCAGACAGAGTTAGCCAGACAGCATACCATGCAGACGGAGGAGTTCCGATGCATGCTTGAGAAAAAGGTGGCCAAGCTCAAGGAGGACTCCACCACGATGCAGAAGCAAATGGCACATGTTGAAGGGGAGATCGGGGGTCTGGCAGAAATGAGAGGAGAACTTCGGAATCTTGTGAAGTTGGTGGAACAGCAGACTACTAAGAATGAAAAGCAGAGAGACCAGAGGACAGGAATAGTACAGGATGAGGGACAGATGAACCAGAAGAGAATCCAGATGGAAGTTGCGGCTGAAAGGCTGAAGACTTCCTTTGGAGGCTCACTGGCATCTGACCCTCAGAGAATAACTTATCTTGCTAAATGTAATAACCCGAATCATCTGGTTATGATGGACTGCCACCACGATGCCACCTGTAATGTTGATACTTCTTGGAGGGGACCTTCATCAATCCCTGCTAGTGATAAGGGAAGAGGACAGGATGGCTATGAGTTTCAATCAAATGGTAAAGATGGGCAGAATCCAGAATGGCAATTGTTTATGCCAAACCGAGCAACAAAAATGCAGCAGATGATCAACATTTCAGGTTGCAAGAACACCTGATTACAGGTGGCCAATGGAGCAACTTACAACCAACTGTACAATGCCCATCTCAGAAAATTTGCCATCCATCTGCTGGTCATCTATCATCTCTTGGTCAAGCACTACCGCCTGTTCAGCCATTTCTTCATGTCCAGGCCCCAACTCAGCATTCACTAGCTACTAAGGTTCGACCATCGATGATGACGATAATTCACCATATAAGATGTGATTTTCCTACAGGGGTTGCTGCCGAAGGCCCAGGAAACTGTTCAGGGCTGTTAGTGGCTTGTCTCCTAGGGCAAATCCAGATTCTCCACAGAATGACATCACAGGTGGAAGAGTCATGTCATCCAACAATAAAGACAGTGCCGACAACCAAAAATTGGAGAGGGAAGGGGAGAGCAAGATAGAATTGTGGACTGCCATAGATTGGTCTGACGATTTTCATCTGCTGTTCGGGACCCCTGACCATCGCAGCTTGGTAACAAAGTCTCTCCCAGTGCCTTCTGCTACTACGTTGATGCATCCTGATGCAGATGACTTCCGTTGCAGTACCAGCTTTATGGAGCAACACCAAACGTTAGGACTTAGAAAAGAACCAATTGATTGTTTTTGTGAATCCAGTCAGGTGACATTGCGTGCAAACGATCATCTGCTTCCAGCCTCTGTGGTTTGGAGGCCTACCATCACTCCTTCCAACGTCAACGACATGAAAAACAATTCTAAAATGGGACCAAAGTTTGAGAATGCTGGCAGCGGGGAGACTAGTCCAAAGATTGCATGTCCTCCACAGTCCAACAAGACCCCTGCAGTGAAGAATCTTCGTATATCTACCTTGAGCGATATGTTGCCAGACCCAATTGCTCTCCAATCACCTCTGGAAGGTGATTCCACGGACCTGTTAACTGAAGGTTGTGCAACAGAGGCTGCATTCTGGCTAATGTCTTCCAGTTTAATTCTGCATGAAACCTGGCCCAGAGTGAAGAAAAAGTGGCAACACATCACGACTGATGACATCACTGCAGAACAGGTTGAGACACAGTCCTTGTTGATTGTGAGATCGCCTGACCCAGATGTCAACTCCCACCCGTCCTACGGATTGCTGAGACTTCCCAACACACACTCTATGGAGAGGGCAGCAAATCAGACTCAACACTGAAGCTTGTCATCTGCTTATCATGACATGTTGATGAAACCAGAAGAATCTCGCTATGCAAGCACAGATTCCCTTTACATGAAGTCTCGCCGTCTGAGCAACCACCCATAAGGGGTTGGACAAAGATAGTTGGTAGCATCCTTGTCCATGGCTGCCATGTAGACCGACCACAACCTCACCAGAGAGACCTACAATCCAGCTACAAGCTTCAGTTTGGCAGGCTGTGTGTGTGCTGTACGCTTCAGGTACTGTTCCTGTGTATGAGCGATACGCCAGCTGCAGACTGAATGATTCAAGATTGCAGGTTCACTAAGAACTTCTAGTTCTCCAAATTCTTGTTCTTCTTAAGAACTGTAACTATTAATCAATAATCAATAGTTATAATCAGCAATCTCAATACTCTAGCCATCAAACAACCAACTTCCTGAAGTTTCGCTCCACCTGGACAAAGGGGTCATCCGTCGTCATCATCATCATAAGATTCATCTCCATGGAACAGCATCCCTGACATCACAGAATTCCATTATCCAAGACTACATTGAACTCATTAAAGACCAAAGCCAAGCTACATCAATCTACCATCGAGATTGTGTGCCTCAAGTGACATTCTCCTGATATTCTCTCTCCGGCACACAACTCGATGCCGCAAGAAGAAGGGGAGAATGTAGCAGTTGGGACTCCTCCAGAGGAGAGCACAAGCCAGCACAAACTGCTTATGACTCAGACAGAATAACATAACAGGGATAGGGATGTGACCTGACAAGAAACATTCCATTACATATCTGTAAGCACTCATTCTCTGTCTGCAGTGGCAGACTGGTAAGTTTGTATTTGAAAGGACTAGATATTGACAAATATGCAGCCCCCCCCAGAAAAAAAAAACAATCCTGGATGATACCACTGGTTTGTTTGGGTCAAAGGGATAGACATTTTTTACACTATCACAGCAATATTTGGCAAGGAGAATATTTAGAAGATTACCAAAACACATGGCTAATGCCAATTACTCTCTTCAAGTGCATGTGACAACTCCAATAGAGACAACATTAGGGTAGTTTTTACTGAATTATTTTTATACAGTGCAGTTGAAGAAGTCATGACCATATGATCATTACTGCAATAGGTGTATTAGAGGTAATGCTATATTTTAGAGTTCTTTTGACCGGCAGCCGGGTTATCGTATTGTTATTATGTCTTTGTTTCCCATGCAAAAAAAACCCATACCTTTTTTTTGCATATCAAGTTGATTGGCATAAGGTCTAAGGTACTTGTAGGGTGGTCCAAAAAGATATATGTCTTAATTTCATTGATGGTATCCCCTAACTTTTTACCTTTGGCCATGTGGAAGAAGTGTGCAAAATTTCAGCCAAATTGATTAATATTTAGAGGTGGCTCATCAAGGTTGAAGTTTCGCTATATTTTGCATTAAAACGCCTATATCCGAATAGTGAAAATTGTGTAAAATCATATTTTCCTTTCATTTCAGGCATATTAAGGCTGCATATAAGGCACTAACCAACTGAGGAAAAAGCAACATGACACGTGTATATATATCTTCCTCTTGACAATAAAAAAAAGTGATTCCTTACTTATGTCATTAAAATTGTTGTGTCAATTAATGTGTAGGCTATTGGGCGAAAATTTGACAAAATTGGTATGCCAATACATAGATTTATAAATAAATATTAAAATTGAAGGGAAAGGTTTTTGGATCATGACTGAGTGATGCCATACTACTTCCAATAAATTAGTATAGTCCAGCATGATGAAGAATCCTATTGGTTAATTATTACATAAAAAATAGCCCCTTTCCTCAGATGAGCCAGTCTTGGAAGTTTCACACTCCTGGAAGCTTCAGATGTGAACATAAACATGATTAGTTTACCCAATACAATTTGAGTTGTTTGACACCTTATTAAATTAGTAAGACCAATCAGTTGTGAAAGGGGTTCTTATAATCCAACAGCATTTTTCCCCTGCTATTGTCAGTTACAGTACAATGTTTGAGGCAGTTTATCTTTTGCAGGGATACCTGTTCGGGAAAGACGACTTACTGTGTTCTATTATCAAAGAACTAACTTTGATATTATGAGTACTTATAACTTTTGAGCAGGATCTTTGTATAACAAACACAATTTTTTTCTAGGGTATCTCTAATATCCACTGGGGTGTGGGGGTGCATGAATTACTTGGCACATAAAACTTAGTCATTCGTCCAAGATCTTGCCTAAGAATTATTAATAGGTCATTTGCATACTGGTATATTGAATGTGGAACATGTTGTTGAGAAAGATGGAATTGCTACCTTCACCTCTTTTTAAAAAGTTTCTGTAGCATGTGTCAAAATAGCACTTGGCCAGAAATTGGGAAGACAGTATGGGATCTAATCAGAGGAGATAATTCACTAGACATCAGAAAGATTCTATGTACTGTGTAATAGATACCTGCCGTGACTATTGATAGAGTGATGTTCTCAACATCTTTTTCATGCTGGGCTATAATAATTTATTGAAAGTAGTATGACATGACTCAGTCATGATCCCACAACCTTTCCATTGAATTTTAATATTTATTAATAAATCTATATTTTCGCCCAATACACATGAATTTACATAACAATTTTAATGATATAAGTGACAAATCACTTTTTTTTTGACGTGGAGAGGAAAATATACAAACAAGTGTAATGTTGCTTTTTCCACAGTTGGTTAGTACCTTAATAAGCCTCGAATGAAAGAAAAATATGATTTTTCACAATTTTCACTATGCAGATATAGGTGTTTTAATGCAAAATATAGCAAAACTTCAACCTTGAAAAAATTTTGCACACTTCTCCATATAGTCAAAGGAAAAAAGTTAGGGGGTACCATCACCAAGTTTTACACTTTATTATTTTCCATTGGATGCTGGACCACCCTAGTCTAAGGTCAAAAGTTCTGTATTAGGCCTCTAAACACAGCTGTAGCTACGAGAATACACAATTACTGATGAAGTTTCAGGTGCTGTGCTTTGCGCAGATGATACATACTACTGCATAATGTAAAACAAAAACTATTTCATTTCAATTCAATTTTTCAATTTCATTTCAATGTATTCACCAACTTTCTTCAATATCAAGACGTCAGTATAAGATGTTTGTATATTAAACTATTTCAACACAAGAGTCAAAACTGATTATTTAATCCATCTCCATGTAATTGATATATTCAACAATGCAGTTATGCCAAATTATTTACAAGGACCAAAATGTAACATTAAAACTATAGTCCCCTTTCTTCTATATTAATGGCTATAATTATGACATCCTTTTGAAGATTTTATATTTGCCAAAAGACTGATTGAATATTCACAGTTGCTTCAGTTATCACATCTAGATATTTACCTTGTACTGAAACCTGCATCCAGAGGAAGGAAAATCTGAAAAGAGTAAAATAAGTGAGATTACTTCCCCATGCTTCATTCAGACGGACACTCAATATCACTAGTCAAATAATTTGCAGCCCAGTACCTTGAGGTTGACAATACACTCTTCTTTCTTTGGCTCATTCACTATCCAGATTGATCCAATTGGCTTCCAAATGACATCAAACAGGTCTTCATCCTTCGATAGAGGACTCCTTTGATAACTTGAATACAATTCCTGAAAAATACAACCATACAAAAAATAGGATGTCATGTGTAGCAAAATGAGGGGAATCTCATGTAAAGTATTCACAAGTTCTAAGGCACTCTATACTGGCCTGTCAATAACAAGCTGCAACACAGATCATCATAGTTGACACCAAGATATTTGTTTGGTAAAACATAGGCTGTGTAGCAGCAAACCTTCCGCAAACAGCATCATAGAGCAAAAATATTCCATCTTCATTTGATAGAAAGACAAGACTACTTTCAATGGAATACCTAATTTCACACTGTTGTAATGACATATATAAGTATTTTTTATACGGAAGTGTGATGGAATAATAATTAAAAATTTAATATAACTGAAAGATAAAGAAATGAAATTTATTATCTTGGCTAGTAACTGGAGTAGATAGTAAGTAAGTATATGGCAAGTAAGGATACGCAATATACACCCGCTGGCCAGCCATCTGTCCGTCTACCTGGCGGGGTTATGGAAAATCATGAAGAGGCACAATTAGGCGGACAAATGTCCAACTAGGGCCAAGGTAATCAGGCAAGAGCTGGATTCAAACCCTAAACCCAAGATTGACAGCCCAGTATGATACCGCTAGACCAACCCTCCCCTAGTCCTTGCCCGAATCCAAAAATATTAATTTTCTAGACCACGCAGGCAACATGTGTACCAAATTTCAGCCTTGCCCAATGAATTGTACATTTACTAAGGGATGAGTCCTGGCCTCGAAATGAAAAAAGTAATTTTAGTGAATTGAATTGTTAGCTCGTGGATTTATCATTACACAATAGGCCAAGTATGAATCTGTATCTAATTGAATGAAATTGGTATGATATTGTTGAAATGACAGGGAGGTGTGACAATGAATTGCACTTCAAGTGAGTGTAATCATTGACAGGAATTAATCTAGTTGATTGGCAATCAAAGATTGCTACCTTTGACCCTCATTGGACATGCTGCAGCATGATCTTTATTGAATTATTGTATTGTGCATTATTGCACAGATCTATGCGGACGACAAAATAATGCATCTTCATGTCGACCTGCTCGGCGCAAAAAGGAATTTAGTGGAAAAATGGAATTTTGAGAAAAAGGCCTTTTACTTTTGAACAGTTGCTTTCAGTTCTCGCTCGGTCAATACTGGTCCGATTTGAATGAATTTTGGTATGCCCATTCATATAGAAATTTTTTTACAAATGTATGAACAAATAATGATTCTAATATGAGTATTTTTTATGAAATAAGACCAATGCTCCTTCTTGCATTAAACAAAGTGTTGCAGTGCGTTGGGCGTGGGCCGTGGGGTCAGGATGGCACTTACAAGCAGAACATATGTACTCTTCGGTGGTATGTTCCAGAATTCATTGAGCCACTGATGCATGACCCAGAATCACCGATGCATGATGATGACACTAGATGGCACATTCTAACAGTGTCTGGCAGTGCTGCCACCTGCCACTAATTCATTATCAGTGGTGTAAAAAGGAGCAAAGGTGCACTAAGCTCCTTTTTGTGCCAACTCGTTTCGGCTCAAAAAGGAGCTTAGTGCTAGTAATTTTAATATCATTGTTTTAAAAGTAAATTTCAGTGGCAAAAGGTGCATAATAGCACAATCAATATGGGCAATCGATAGAATATGGCCTCCCACTTTGGTCCTGGTTACAACTGCATTCAAAGGCAGCTCGAACTACAGTGTAATATGTTTCTACCCTTTATGACATAAATTTACCTTGATCAACTTTGCAAAAGAGGGTTCCCGATACAAGTCATATGTTTTATCAACAAGATTATTAAAAATGTTTGGTCCTCTTGTTGACCAAGCAATCTCTCCTTCCTCCAAGATTCCCAAAACATCCTCGGTCCGTTGTTCTAAATTTTCTCGTGTCAAATGTATGAACTTTTCTCTTATTCTTCTGTACCTGTATAAAATGAATATGCTGCCATAAGAACTTCGTAATGTGAAAATCACTGATCAGGATGATTAATGGAGCAAACAACGGAAAGCAATTAAATCACATGAAAATGTTGCACAAATTTCAGCTTTGTTTCTGCATAATGTTCTTCTCTTTTGTGGTCTAAAAGGACAATTACTATTCTTCTGGTATTGAAGAAAAATCTGGTCATGTCGCATTTTTGATGGACATGAATCACGTCAACAATCGCCTTTCAGGAAATTTATGAAATTGGTAAATTTGCATTTATGCATCACCTAAAACAATATATCAGAAACATTAAACAGCTGGGTATTTCAGACTTATGTGGCAAAGCTATTCACTCCGGGGGCCCATGCAAGATATTGAAAAATAAAAATTTCAAAAAAAGCCAAAAAGCTAAACGTTGACTCATTTCTGCCAATGGGCCCCAAATTGCACAAGTCCGCCCCTGCCTGTGGGTATACTTTACGGATCATAAGCAGATTCACACTTTATATTATGTTAGGAAGATTTAATTCCAAAGATTTGAGCTTCACTGAATCACATTTGTTTCGTTTTCTCCCAGTGGAAAATACTCTAAGAATACTATTTTAACATAACTCACCTAGTTTCCCCTGGAGGTTCGTGTGCTCCTGTTGTGATCTCCATGGCTGGGAGGAGGCCTAGCCCTGGAAAGAAGGAGTGATATCATTTGAGTATATTTCAAAACGTGTTGACTGCAATTATTGCCTGGAAAAATAGGCAATTATGAAGAGAGGTGTCGATAATTATCCTCTCTTATAGGAGGGCCCCTTCTGCCCTCATGAAAAGGTCTTTCACTGGGTGCCGTCTCTCTTGGGGCACAAAATGCGCTAACATTGTGACTACATGTAGGAGAGTTTCATTAAAGGTACTGTATATATTACTCTCCTGTAGAAGGATTTTCTGTATTCCTTGAAGATAATATGACACTAGATGGACGGATGATTGGGGCTTTACATCCTGAATTTATGCACTTGGTAGGCTAATTAGGACAGGGGGACACAGCATTGAGGTGAAGGATTATTGAAACAGCCATCCAACATAGTGACCGCTGAGCGCAAAAAGGGACTTAGTGCCGCCCAAGTCCCTTTTTGAATTAGTGCATTATTTGAAAGTTCAAGACCTTAAGATTAATGTCTGTGCATATTAGAACAAAGTGAGTTAAACTAAAGGAGACATAGCAGGCAAAAGTACAGGATGACACTATTTTTGAAGTTTTGTTGACCTTCGTTGTCTCTGCCATTAGAAAATGTAGCCAATGCACTGAAGGACTTAGTTCAGCTACGCACCTTTTTACCCAATGCAAACATAGGCTGCGTAGTAGGGTGCACCAGTTGCCCCAACATTAACCGATCAAGCTGTACCTTGGTCCATAATTGGGTTTTACCACACAAAATAAGATACCAAAATTTCAGCTTGATTGATGGGTATTTAGGGGTGCCTCCGAGAGCATATTTCTTGTGAATTTTTCAGGAAAGTTACGTTTCCCTAGGATCGGGGTTTGCGATCACTTGAGTATATAAAAGATGGAAAAAAACTAATGACATACTTGGATTCTGCAGAAAATTTCCTTCAAAATGAATACCCGGAACCTATATTTCCATCAACATTATTGTGATCATGTACTGCAGGATATATACTTTTTCCTCAATTATTATGTATGACGTCACTGATATACACAAGTTTCTGTTTATATGACTGCATGGTAGTTAGTCTTTGCTTTTCTCTTCATAAAAATTATGTTTCATACATATTATTCATGATGATCTCAATAAGCGTTTTGTAACTATGAAGAGAAAAAAAAAAGCTTGCTAAGTTTTGTGTTGATAAGTCCCATTTTTTTTAACCTTATGAAAAACTAGCCCTAATAATTTTTGTGCATAAGGAGATGGGTCCATTTACAAAACATGTACATTAAGGTTCGTCACCTCTCCTATGAATAACAAAAAATAGAGCCAGCTAGGAAGCCGCACCATGGCTTGAGTTTGTGTAATGGTAGTTAGAGGAACATAAGTACTACTTTTCTTTCTTTCTATTTTTTTGCATTTGAAATTATATATTCTATTTCTTCATCATTAATTTACTACAATATCTTAAACTTGAAGTGATCATTCATAACACCTGCAGGATGATTGGTTTTAATCAAGTTTAATTATATCTATGAAAATATCCTTTTAAAAGGTCTATCATCTCAAGGATTTTATGCAGACAACATAGGCGTATTGGAGGGGGGGGGCAGGAGGGGCGATCGCCCCCCCAAAAGTTTGGGAAACAGCAAGATTCGGGCAAAAAGGCTAAAAAATTCGGGCAGATGATTAAATAAAAACTACTGAAAATTAATGAAATTTAATTTGAAATGTTTATAAATTTAGATCGTGAAATTCGGGCAAATGTCGCTCCCCCCAAAAATCGTGCACACCGTAAGCCTACGGCAGACAATATTTGTATTTCATTAATTTGCTGAATATGAAAGGTTGATTACCATAATATGTACAATTGAACATGGACCAATCTTGTTGTGCACTATAATATCAAGCAAGTTTTTCTTAGTGTTAAAACAGATAATGACTTATCGAAGCATAGCATATTAGTAATGTTGTTTCTTTATTGTCATACAGTCGTAAAACATTAATCAAGTTCATTGGATCCTTGAATAATAGAAACAGCTTTGAGAACCAGAAAGAAATACTGAGTAAATTATTACTCATATATATCATACATAATAAATAACGAAAGGAACAACTAAAGACAAAGTATCTAGCAGTCATTTCAAGAAAAATGTTTGTATATCAGTGAAGTCGAATAAAATATTCAAAGTAAAAACAAATCCTGCAGCATGGCTTCAACATTATTTCAACGAAAGTATAGGTTCCAGGTATTCATTTTGAAGGAAATCTTCTGCAGAATCCAAATATGTTATTATTTTCATTCTATCTTTTATATTAGTCAAGATATCGTAATCATGATTCTACGGAAACATAACGTTTCCTGAAAATGTCTTAGGAAATATGCTTCCGGAGGCACCCCTAAATATTATTTGATCAGGCTGATATTTTAGTATGTTCATCTGGCTACCAAAACACAACTTCATGCTAAGATACAGCTACCTAACTCCATTTTGTATTTTTCATGGACGCACAACAGGCAGTGAAGTCCTGGCAAAAAACCATTTGATTCACACCATGTGGTTCATCGTTGTGAACCACATGCATATCATTATCTGACGTTGTCATGTAGACAATGGGCAGTGAACTGATGATGTCACAATGTTTTGATGCTCTGATTGGTCGGTGTTGTTGCTAGGGATCTTTTGTGGCCATTCAAACACAATAGTGCCTCTTGAAATTCTTAATTTATTGACTAGAGGTCTATCTTTATTGTGGAATATAAATAAAAAATGGGAGCTTGGGACTCGTCTTGTACTCTTCGGCGACCTGACATTCATGAGGTTCGTTGCTGTGAACCGCACTTCTATTAAGTTTTATTATAGAATGCATAGAATTCTACAACGTCGGTTAATCTGAGTTTTTCCCCCCTTACAATTTATGGTCCTAGATTTTCCTAATTTTTAAAAGAAATCCTTGATATTTTTAGTCACTATATATGTTTATCTTAAGTATTTACTGAATTACCAAAAAATATAACATATTAATTTCCTCTGCCTCTTTTTTGGACATTTCTTTATTTCATTTCAACATTTATTTCAATGGATTTTAGACCCTAGTTTTTCCTATTTTTGCAAAGAAATGCTTAATTTTTTCAGTTAGATCTTCGTAAATTTCTCTGTATAGCCAACCAACAAAGTAATTTCTTTAGCTCTTTTAAACATTTCCCTACTTTCTAGCATTTTCATGATATAATCCCGACATTTTCACCATATTATTCAGACATATTACTGAGTTATTATTAATAATTTAGGGACAACCACAACAGTAATGAGATTCTGAAAGAATTTTTTAACATTGTGTTACAATGCGCGACACGCGAAAAGCTGTTGAATATGGACTCCCACATCTTCAGACAGACTCTCAAAATCTGATTACAATTTTGGGGAAATGTCCTTGCAGTTTGCCCCCCCCCCCCCCTGGAAAAAATCCTGGATACGCCACTGCATTGCTTGGTCCGGGAGAAAATGATATAACTGAACAGGAGTTTGAACAAGCTGTGACCTGGTCAGAAAGCCTTGTTGCAAATAACCACAAGATAAAATTGACATTTAATATGATTATTGGTGGTTTTACTTTATAATACTATAATTAATATAATAAAATCTCTAGGTTATACTTTATAACCAGGATATGGCATAATATAATTTATAAGTAACCATTATTTGCATTTTTATTTCACAAATTTATGTGTTATTTTTGCTTGCCTTGGTGAATAGTCTTATTTTGATCTTGTGTGAATACCTGACAAACTACTGATGATATAAATACTCGCTTTGAACAGATTAGCTGGTTAACATAAGACATGAGACAAATTTTAAGATTCGGCGGAGTCCGTGCTGACATACACTCAATGGAGAATTAATAACAAACTAAAACACTACTACATTCCTGGGCAAAAAAACATTCCCAACATTCCCCATCAATATTTTGATCAGAAGTTGTACTCCAGATCTTTATTCTTGAAAGTTGAAAAATTTTCTATTTCTATGTCAACTGTTTCCAAATACAGTGAGGAGCAATATAATGATAGTGACAAGGCTTCCAACGGGCCTAGAAATTGATATAAAAATTTATTTATACAACAGAGTCATTTTTGCGAAATTAGACTTGCTTGCCCAAAATCGCTTGTAGAAATTTTCTTCTTAAAGCAGAAAGCTGAAAATCCGGTGGTATATATAGTATTCTTCATAGCGCATCTGATGGTGAAGACCACAAGTCTCTAACCCTCTTAGAAGTCTCACAAATGCTAAACGAAGCGGCCGTCGCATGGAATTTTAGGAATTTAAAAAAGATGAAAAAGAAGTCTCAACAGAGCTCTTAGTAGGGGGCCTTAAGGCCAAAATTTGCCATTATCTGCTGCTGTGGTGACGTTACGATAGATAGGGCCTTCCTGGCTGCGCGTGAATGTGCGCTCACTACCACTTTGCATGAGTAGCGAGCCACCTTAAAGAATATATTTGGATGTAGAGCCACTTCAAATTTGACCTGATTGACCCATGGAAGCCATTTTCCAAAACGGTTGCTCATTCTCTCATTAAGACTCATTTCCCGCTTTCTGTGAAGTGCCTGTAGTTTGACCTTCTAAATAGATATTCTAGGACTACATATTTGAATTTTTTGTTGGAAGAGCTTTTAAATAAATGGAAGCATCAGTAGAAAGTGAATTCTAAGTAAAAATGAATATTAAAACCGAAATGTACAAAAAACATTTTGTTTTCATATTTCCCCAAAAGTAATAACAAACATTATTTGGACATATTCTATTTGAAGGGACTACACAGAAAGCAGAAAAATGAATGAATTGACCGCCATTTTGGAAAATGGCTGCCAGTAGCCACCAAAGCTAAATCTTAGGTAGTTCCCTATCCAAATATGTTTGTAAAGATGTTTTTTAAGTTTGCGCCACTTTTCATGATGCTATGTATAAATGCCCAATTTGTTTACATACCTGCCCTGCTATTAGAAACAATTCTAATTCAAGCCTTTAGATTTGAAAACATACAGTCCCTGCATTATAAGACTCCCATTCTGCATTCATGAAGCGGTCTCACGTGGGGTGCAGTCTATCAGTGGCCCTGAAAGTGCTACTGTGTGCAGTAGGAGTACAGTATAGTGGGTTGGGTATAATAGGTTGCGCCTAACCACTTGGCTTGGGGCCGGCCCTTTAGCTCAACTGGTTTGATAGCGGAACTTTAATGGGAATGTCTAATATGGTACATCAGCCTGAGGCAGTCACAGCAAGTCGGTCTCATGTGGTCTTATAACACAAGTGCCACTGTAGTAGATATATAATATATAAAATGCCATGGCATTTGAAACAGTTTGATTCAATAGAATAAAAAACATAAAATTATGACATTGGACACTATACTAACAAGAAAAAATATACTTACTATTCTTCCTCAAAGTGCAAGATGCTTTTGTCTACATGTTGAACAACTCATGATCTTGAGGGCACACAGTCTATATCAACCAAGCAAGAAAGTGTTCTGGGCTTCTCCACCTGCTGACTGTTGATCAACTCATGATCCTAGCAGCATACAGTCCATGTACATATCAAACAAGCAAGAACGTGTTCTGCTATTGTCCATTTCTTTTCTGTTCATGATATTTGCTGCACCCGATCCATGTACATGTCAACCAAGAAATAAAGTGTTCTTCAAAAGTCCATTTGTTATCTATTCATGTTTGTTGCATCTGCTTCTGCATTGACATCAACCAAAAAGGAAAGTGCTTGAGCCCATTCAACCAGGATGCTGGTGTTCAGTTGACAAGTAACTCTTCCTGTTTGCAACTGATTAGGTCATAGACATGTGATGCTGAAACAAATATACAACTGTATAAGTGAACCTATAAATGCAGCATGTTCTGAATGTGTGATAATATACAGAGGACATTATACAACAGGATGTGATCTTGAACAGTGATACGATATTTCACCACTCAATATATTTTGTACACTGTCAAACAAAAACATCCAATGATCGTGTGTCGTATTTGGCATTCATGAGAAATCAACTAACTTTTGCCCAAAACTAAACAACCGATACATGTGCCATACATTGTACATTGTTACAGTAGACGAAAAACGAGTGCTTACAGAATTGGATTGAAATGTTACTTGTGATGTCATACATAGCCCTATTATATCTCATGGGCAATTTATGAGGTCATAGTTGTAATGCTATCAAATTGACTGACTGCTAATCAATGAGGTCACAAGTTGACAGTTTATTTCAATGTGTTTGATAGGGCCTGCTGTGAGGTCATTGATGGCCACCAACAGCTTTTCTGTTAACACTGTTTTTTTTGTGTACTGTAAACATTGTTCAAACAATCACATCCAGACTGGCGGACATCGGTTGTCTTTTGCTAAATTTGGGATTTTCTAGAAACTAATATCGTTGTTCCCAAATTCAACATCCTATAGATGCTCTATGCTTTGGCATATTGTTACAGATTGCTGTAACTGTTTAATTATTAATGGGAATTTATTGTAAAAATCTTGCATTGGATTGGGAGCCTTTTTACTCCAAAGTCGAGCTGAGTTTGACTCCCCTTCACTTGCACCAGAAGACACAGCCGATTTATGAAGCCATGCTCAGAGGTGAATCTCAAGGCCATATATGATTAATGAGCTCTTTCTCAGAACCAATAGCTGAGAGGCTCTTTGGCCAGTGGAGAGATATCTGTCAGCATTGCAGCTGGTGTTGGCCTGGATCATAGAAATCCTAATGGGGCCCCTTTGAGTGGCAGATAATAGCCGAGTTTGTTACACAGAGCTTTGTGGTGCTCGGACAACGATGCTGAACAGAGGCCTTTGAGTGACTCAGAGACGTCCGAGGGAGGTCGGCGGGACGCCCTAGCTCTGCTACTCATATTTGACATCCCTTAAAGATAAGTACTATGAAGTCTCTGTGATTTGCCAGCCATCACCAATTATATTAGTGAACTGAGTAATTGGGATAGATTATTGGGGATTTAGCTTAATGGGTTTTATTTGGGATGTCTTGTTATTAAGTCATGGTGTAAAGCATTGTTGTTCAGCTCACTGAGTTAGATTGTTATGTAATTGGGCAGTTGCTCTCCCAACCTTGGTTGTAGTGAACTGATTTACCATGTCAAATATTGTTAATAATCAATAGATCAATTGGATCTGTTTGTTTAATAAATTATGTTCTTTAAAAGTTAATGACTCGTAGTCCTCATTTAAGTAAGTACTGGAATTTGTCTGGAGCATCAGACCATAGTCCGGTTCCCGACCTCATTAATCATTGCCAAGCTAATATTTAACCTTTATTATAACAGAGAACATCGACCAGATAACAATATGCAGATAATAATTGTCATTCAAATGCCAATGTTTCTTTCTGAAAATGGAAAAAGAGTATCAGTACGTTAAATATGGCTCCGTGGTACAATGGTTAGCATTCCCGCCTTGTACACATGAGGACGTGGGTTCGAACCCAGCTCCGGCCATGTCCAGAGGTTATCACTATAATGATTGGTATGATTGCCGTTCAGTATGGTGAGCGCCGGTGAGCAGATTTATCTGGAATGGGCGCTATATAAAAGCATACTATATTATATTATATTATATAAAGCTAATGTTAGAATTGATTTTTGATGCATTTAAAATTGCACATTCACAGGTCACACTAGAATTCTGTCCCAAAGGAACGATATGGTGCCGCTTTTGCACTGATATACAAACTCACAGTCCCGACTCACAGTCCCGACTCACAGTCCCGACTCACAGTCCCGACTCACAGTCCCGACTCACAGTCCCGACTCACAGTCCCGACTCACAGTCCCGACTCACAGTCCCGACTCACAGTCCCGACTCACAGTCCCGACTCACAGTCCCGACTCACAGTCCCGACTCACAGTCCCGACTCACAGTCCCGACTCACAGTCCCGACTCACAGTCCTGAAATAAAACGTTTCCTGGTTCTATCCTTATTCACCCCCTTGTCCCTATTCACCCCATGTTACAGTATATATAATCCTAGGTATATAAGGCATTTACATAGGTATACATCAGTCAGGTGAAAATGAACTGCATGCTGCAGCCATCTGCCACAAAAGTTAGTTTTTTTATGCTGTAGCATTGCAGCTCCAAATAAATAGTTCCAATTTCAATGCACATTACAGTCCTTGTCATACTTACGTGGAATCTCAAGTTTTTTTTCTATGCTGTTGAACTGTGATGTCAGAGATGACTCTATTCTAGCATTGCAATATATATGTAAATTAACTACAAGCTGTGATGTCATTTCAAACTGGGTCAGATTCCCCAGCTTCTAGCCAATGTTGATCCTCCTGAACGGAGCGTCAGAGTGTCAGAGTGTCAGAGTAAGAGTTTTATCAGGGATAGCCCCTACAATACGTCATCACAGCTTGATAGCCAATGGGCAGACCGTAAACTACGTCATCACAGTTCAAACATTGATATATTGAAGGAAGCATTACATTTTTGATCCCAATGATTTATCACAGCAATCACTAGTCTAATCCTACCAAATGGCAGCTTTGTGAGCATTCACAGTAGACAACTGTTTTATTCCCCACAGAGATGTTTGATAAATCTACAAACTTGCTAACTTACAACTTTAAACTTTGATGGAAGTTGGTATAAACAGAAGGCTTTGTCAATTGGTTTGTAAACACATGGCTTATGTTATGTATATTTGTTCTTGCAGCCCATTGGCTGAGAGGCTGTGATGTCAAACTTGCATGGGTTTTCCTAGACCCAATTTTAACTCTGAAACTGAGTTGAAACTGTGATGCTCAGTTTGGTGGATTTGCATTGGTTAGAAGCTGGGGAATCTGACCCAGTTTGAAATGACATCACAGCTTGTAATTAATTTTCATATATTACAATGCTAGAATAGAGTCATCTCTGACATCACAGTTCAACAGCACAGAAAAAAAACTTGAGATTCCACGTAAGTATGACAAGGACTGTAACAAAGTTTCTATTCAACATTGAGGTAAACCAGAGTAAGACTCGGCAATCACATTCCCTAAGGAAGTAGACAAGGCCATCAGCATACTCAGAAACAGCCCTGGTTTCTACCAGACAAAATTTTGTGAGTTCAGATTATGTGGACCGCTCACATTAAAAAATAATATACAGGCCTATAATTTACCAGAACATGTTTTATCAAAAGCTAAAAATTGTCATGTTAGCATGAAAATAAGCCTATTTAGTAGTAATTGGTGCATGTCTAGACCCTCGTATTGACATTTATACAGTGCAGGTTCCTGCAGAATATGATAAATGTTGCATTAATTACTTTCTTCAGACTAATTACGGCCTCCAACCTTGACAGCCAATCCCTTTTCTAAAAAAAAAATCATTTTGACAACTACAGATGGGTTTTCTCAGCAAGTTTTAATTGCTGTCTCCGGTCTCCTGGTGACATTAGAATTGAGTGCTTTAATATTTAATAATGTCTAGCATTACACATGTAGTACCCAGAATAGGCTTAATTCCATACCCATAATATTTCGTACATTTTAGACCCAAAATGAGCACTTTCCTTCACATAAAATGTCAATTTTAGCAAAATAAATGGAATTTCGAGGGAACACTTCCAAATGCAAAATATGGCACAATAGGGGATTAAAGAGAGGTAGAGACATGATTGGGGTCTTAGATTAAACACAAGTTATTCCTTTTGTATCTTTAATAGGTAAGGTAAAAGTCGTACTTCAAGTATTCAGAATCAAGACTCGTAAATGACATTTTTGGCGATTTACAGATTTTTTGGTAAAATCTGAGATATTCAAATATGCTATATCTTGAGAACTATTAGAGATAGAGACATGGAAATAGTGTCAAAATGTCCGTAATACCCAAGTTTATATTCAAGTTTCATACTCATATGGGGTCTATATCTAATAGTTTCTGAGTTATTTGCAAAAAACATGATTTTTATGGCGGCCATCTTGGATTTATGGCTAATTTGGAGTGTTCCACCACATGGATTTTCCAGTACTTTTAGTATGTCTTTCAAGACATATTAAGGGACCAAGTGCCACTGGAACCATTTGTGTTGCAATTTGTTCCGGGTTAGACCCAATATTTTCATATAATGACTAGACTAATTGAGGACCACTTCATGAACAAGAAAATCCATTAAAAAAAAAAATAATTAAATCCGGCACTTTTTTAGGAAGCAGGAACAAATGCTAAGAAAGATCTATTTTTGGAAGTGTTAGATTTGTTGGAATAATATATTTTTTGGGCAACTGCTAAAACCCAGGCTGTGAATTTCTATTAATTAAGATTTCAGGTTTGAATACCTGGATAATATAATAATTAAAAAAAAAAAAAAAAAACTTGTTAAATCAGAAACTTTATTAAACATGGGCCCATAAATTGCTATTCACCCCAATTCTATATTCCTTTTGAACTTTTTCGATTGTAATTCACCTTCACACCTCCGACCTGGCACCTCTCAATTGATGCAAGTTAGTTACATGACCCTACTCAATTATTGTCATAACAGTCATAGGGAATTGCCAATACAACACCATGTGAACCAGGATGCGAACCAGAATGCCGATTGACCAGATTTTAGGTTGTTGTTCATAAATAAAATGGCAAATAAGAAGGGGATATGGAGATTTATCTACCAGATTGAAATTCGGACCACATGGCCGGATTGAAACCTTTATTTGGAGTTTTTTTAAAAGCCTTGTTTTTTACATTTGTTTAATATTCTATTCATGCAATAAAAATCAATGTATTTAAAACCAGTGGCTTGACTAATATTGTTGCCCAACAACAGGGGGCTCTTATGTCTTTGTCTCCAATTTCATGTCATTAACGTCATACCCAGTGATTTTTTTTCATAAAAAATCAACCGACAAACATTTTTTTATACCACTTTAATTTTGATGATCCTTAGGAACCCTAGCAGCTGACTGAATCGTCTGCAAGTCCATAAACAGCCCAGAATATAGATAATTACACTATTTATACCACAATGTCAGTTGTCCTACCTTGATTTGTCATTAACAAACGCCCTGATGGTTATTTTGGCAATGTATATATGGACAGAAATCACTGTCGAACTTGCTTTGGTGTACACAAGTCTTATTGTAAGCCAAGATTGGCATTATATAATGTATTCACTGGTTCAAGGAAATATTAGTTTAAAATTGTCATTAACGTCACATGTCATTAACGAACGTGGTTTTAATGAACTGTGTGTGATTCTAATGGCAGTTTTGGTGTTATCACTCTAAAATCCCAATGGAAGTGACACTAGTCATTGGCAAATGTGATGTCACATGCATTTCGGAAGTCCTGATTTATTTGCACTGTTGCAGCAGTATACCATTTCAGTAAGCATCCTGGGTGCAGCATACATATAAAAACAATAAAATTTCTTACATTTTTCCAATAATTTTTTCACTTATGATATTTTAATAACTTATATGCACAAGTAAGAGGCTCAGGAGTAATTTACCAGCCATTAGTATCATAGGCGTCAAATTTTGTCGTTAACGTCACGATTCACAGACCAGAAATTGCTAATTTTGGGGCGTTTATTGCTTGATTTGAAGTTTAAAAAGTATTACACAGGATCTTTTTTCGAAGGAAACATTTGGCATGTGTACAATTTAGTTAATAAATAGAATTTGTTGCGATGAAATCAAGGAGTGTGAAAGAAAAACTTAATGAAACAGTACAAAAAATGAAACATGTAATTATTCGCTCTTTACTTTCATTGTGGTTGCTGTCGGACAGATAGCAGTGCTCTCTTTTTTGATATTATTGTTCTGTCAGTACCTCATACTCCCTCTTCATTAGTCCAGGTGATACGATTGTGTTAATTTTGAGAAATATAGGGGGTTTTTACAGCGCGATGTTAATGATGCCTAAGAGCGGTACCCCGGTATTTACTTTCACTGCACATAAAAACTGTACTTCCTGACCCTTTTACAACAAAGTACAATGAAACAGGGGCGGACTGGCCTATGTGGCAAAGTGGCAACTGCCACGGGCCCACCCACTCAGGGGGCCTACAAGATGTCAAAAAATATAAATTTTAAGAAAAGGCCAAATTTTTGCCAACAAGTTTATGATTATATGTTGAAATTACAATAAGTGAAAGGACAGCCTCCTCTCATATGGAGGCCCCCAACCAAATATTAGCAATTAGCAAAATTAGACCTGTAGAAATGTTCTTATTTTATTGGAAATAAAGCTGACGGTAGAGACGTAGGGGCCCAGTGATTTATTTTGCCACGGGCCCGAAATGCCGCCAGTCCGCCCCTGCAATGAAAGGTGATTGTTTTACCAACCAAAATAAATCAAAAGGAGCTCCTTTAAACCTGATTTCAAATCAACTTTTTTCCTGACAGAAATTTCACCGTTTTCAAATTTTGACCCAGATACGTTCCATTGTTGAGCAGTTGGGGGTAGCTTGAGTAGATTCAAAGGAATGGCGCCCATGCCATAGATAGGCTTTTCAAAATTTAAAGTTTGAAAGCGCGTCGCTCAAAGAATACCGGCAGTCAATGGAACAGTATTTCTTATAAATACTAGAGACTATGGTAAGGATGAATATAGCCGGATAAAATCTATTGTCATGTGGACAGGCTTGAGCTTTCAACTTTGAGAAGAAAGAAAGCCTGTAATCAAATGCAAAATTAATGGGTTGATTAGACATAGCACTTCAATCAATCAGCTTATCTGATTATCTTAATCAATAAACGTTTCATAAAATTATAGGAGACTGAGGGGCTCTCATCAGTAATGGACTTCATTAAATAATCATTGCTGAGGTCAAGTTATTGATGTAATTTCATTCATGACCACATGATCTACTGCAGCCTGCACATGGTCCATCTGAACAATGCAGCCGAAATGTGCATTGGTTCAAAAATCAAAATCCACTGATAAGGTACATTCTTCCCGTCTGCCAGTGACCAGATTTTGGAGGACTTTATTTTGTATAGGAAAGGACTCTTCCATCATGGCATAAATAGCTTAATGCCAAAACTACTTTTAAGATAGGAATCTGAACAGACTTATTTTACCACAGATTGAAATGTTGCTAGTCTACCCTGCTCTCATGCATTTCTCCTTTTTGTGTCCTAGGGGGGGGGGGAACCCCCCCAAGAGGACACCTTGTTTTCAAAGCCATTTCCTGTCAACTACACAATTTGGTGTTTTCAGAAAAACATTTCACAGGCCAAATGACAATCACGATGCATGTATCCTTGTGATCATAATGATACTTGAGCTTCCCTACCTAAAGTTTCTTGCCTCTCCATCCTTTATTTACTTCATGCAAGCTATTTTCTCCGATGGCTCAATCACCTCATAAACACCTTCTGCAAAAACTGGCTCTGTGTTTTGCTGTTTATCCGTAAGGGGCAGCACTAGTATTACCTGAAGACCAAGCACTCCTTAGCACTGGTCCTACAGTCTGCCGAAGCATGCTGGAGGATGTGGTCCAACTTACAGCATTCCTATACTTTGCCTATGAAAGTGAGTCAGGGTGGCCCAGTTCAGCCTTTACCCCTTTTGGGAGTGATCACCCCTCTCCCCGGCAGCTGGGTGGTGTAGTGGTTAAGGTCCCCGCCTGCTCCGCTGAAGGTCTTTGCCTGCATGGGTTCGACTCTCGGTTGGGGAACCCGAAATTTTCAGTGTACCTTTATGAGCAAAATCCCAGCTGGATGTCGTTCGGATGAGACGTTAAATTGGCGGCCCCTTGTATCAGTGTCTGTGCTGGGCAAGTAAAAGATCCCTCACATGGGGTAAATGTGTAACATGTTGAGGACTCCTGCTCTCTCTCTCATCTCATCAATCAACCCTCGTGAGCGCTCAGAACTGGGCTTAGAGGGCTGCACTTACCATATCTATCTATCTATCTATCTATCCCCGGCCTGCCTGTGTCACTCCAACTCCATTGCAGCACATGCACCAGCAGCAACCCTGTTCACATTAAACTTACAAGTCTGCAGAAAGGAGTGAGATCAGGATTTTGAGACTGTGTTGCGGAATCTAGGCTAAAGAGAAATACAGGTCATTCAACACATTATCAACAGGTCTGCTACACAATACATGTAGGCATTGTAGACTACACATGAACATGTTCTCCCATGCTGCTGCTGGCGCAGGGACCACAGTGATCACTCCCAAAAGGGGTGCAGCTGCTATAATAATTTCCATACAGACTGGGCAGATGATAAAACATTCTAACAGATTCAGATCAGACTCAGATAATTTTATTCAACCAAAATTTAACAAACAACTCAGAATACAATTTATGTGAAGTTACATCAGTTGTGGTCAAGGAGGCAGAGACAAGTTGAATTTACAATACTGTCGTCACTGCCTAACACTTGTAAATGCCATTGTTTCGCCTATACTTTCCTTCATGACATCATCTGCCATCTCCTGTTGCAACACTACTGGTGATTTCATAACCAATACCTCAATAACTTGGTGGCCCGAGGACACGGTGCATGCATTGCATGCTTTTTTTGTCTTTTGCAGTGCGCAGTGTCACCATATTCACTGTACCCAACCGGAAGTCATTTGGGAGCGTAACTGCAGTTACGCTCCCAAAACGTCCACCATCTTACACCTCGACTCAGAGGTTTGACTGGCTGATAGTCATTGCAGAAGTCATTCTAGATCTCTTCACTTTGCGAGAGGGTCACTCAGTTAGTTAAAGGCAGGATGAACATGTCATTTTGGTTTCTAAACTATGAAAAACTTCAATAAATGCACATAAATGTATGCTCAGCCGGAGCTTAACTCCACGATCTGCAAAATATTTGGGAGCGTAACTCAAAATTCAAAGAGCGTAACTCATCTTCTTTAATACAATAACCACACACTGAGCGAGTATTCTAAAGCATTATATGAAGCTCCAGGGCCCACTGTGAAGTGCAGGTTTTAATTATGAGTGTCAGGCAATCCTGTATTGCAATTAAGGCAATTTTAAAAGCTACACTGTAGGCCTACTTGGCTTATACTTGGCTATGATGGAATTTTAAATTTGATGAAAGAAAATGACTGTATGTTTTTATGTGAAACGTGGCTTAAACCTTGTGAACTGAATTATCTGTCTAAGGAATTGAATAGTATGGGCTACTGGTGCAATCTGAAGTCTAGCGTTGACCCAGAACTTCTTCTTGTTGGCAGACCTTATGGAGGTGTGGGCTTTATTTGTAAGAGAATTCCTGGAGTTACCTTTGTCCCACTACCTTGTGAAAATGACAGAATTATGGCTGTTCAAATTGTGTTTAATAACAAAGTGTGCCTTACTATGGTTGGAGTGTACCTGCCTTACCATGATGGCTCCGCCAGCCAAGCGGCACTGTACAGTGAGACACTTGAAGACATTCAGTGCATAATCGACATCAATGATCCATCACCAGTGTTACTGCTTGGGGATATGAACGCTTCAATGCCCAAAAATGACAAATTGTCTAGACTCTGGTATAAGACGCACCCATTTACAAAACACAGTTTTTTACTCTATGAATTTATATGTCAAAATGATCTGTACTCATGTAATTTTGATTGTAACAACAGCATTGATTATACATATCACGAAAATGTTTATAAATCGTATATTGATCATGTATTTTTCTCGAGGTTTGCCCAAGATAAGATAAATGGATGTGAGATTTTGTGTAGACCTGATATTGTTAGTGACCATCTGCCTATGAGAACTACAGTGGTTTTATGTGTGAGTTGTGGTACGAACAATGTTGGCCCGTTGCAGCAAACAGCAGTCAAGAGATTCCCAAGGATTGATTGGTCTGATGATAAGCAATGTCAGTCATTTGCAGCAAAGGTGAAAACAGGGGCTGCAGTCCTGCCATCTATTGACATCAACACAATCCAGGACCATGAAACTGCGAAGGCTCAGGCTGACTGTTTATGCAATGCCATGGAAAGTGTGATACATGAGGCAGCTCAGCAAGTTTTACAGGACAGAAACATGGCATATCGTGGAAAACACAGAAAGAAACATTGGTGGAACAGTGACTGTCTTTATAGCAGGGACAGGCAACGATTCTGGTATGGTCTGTGGAAGTCAGTTGGCAAACCCAGGTCAGGACATGTGTATGCAAGCTATAAGCTGGCTAAGAAGTCATACCGTGCAGCCTGCAGGTCAGCCGTAAATTACAATGTGAACAGCACTTTCAGACAATTGGATCTTCTACGAGGACATCGCAACATCAACAAATTCTTGAATCTGGTCCGAAGAAGTAAATGTACATCGGGATCTACTGAAACAGACATCAGCCCTGACAAATTACATCAATACTATTAATCTAAGTTTGACTATGATAATAGTGATAATAGTGAGACAGTGAGACAGGCAGAGCTACTGGTCAAGAAGGAATATGAGAAAGCGCAGCCTCAAATCAATACAGACTTCGTGATGACTAATGCAATGCTGATGACATACATTGGAAAGCTGAGACAAGGATGTGCAGCTGGAATTGATGGGGTCACAGCGGAGCATTTAAAATGGTCCAAGAACACCCAGATCTTCACTGCTCTATGCGACATGCTGACCCTGTGCATAAGATTTGGAATAGTGGCAGATTCATTCACAAGAGGCCTTTTGATACCACTCCTCAAGAAACCAAACATTGATCCATCAGTTGCCAAAAATTATCGGCCAGTTGTGATATCAACTACATTCTCTAAAGTGCTAGAGATTCACATCTTAGCTATGTGCGGTGAACATGAATTTCACGATCTTCAGTTTGGTTTTGTGGAAAGTAGAGGGACTTCGATGGCGGCAGCGATGACCAACGATGTTATTGACTACTGTATGAGCAATGGGTCTCCTGTCTATGTGTGCGCTCTGGACGCTGAGGGAGCCTTTGATGGAATACCTCACTCTATAATGTTCTCTAAAGCCCTCACAGTAGTACCAATGCTATATTGGCGTCTATTGATTTATTGGTATAGTCGTCTCGTTGTATTCATCAGGTGGGGAGGAAACATCAGCAAACCGATTGACATCAGGAAAGGAACCAGACAAGGCGGACTGTCTTTTCCCTTCATCTTTAATTTGTTGTACCAAGATCTGGTTGAGGAACTGTCCAACATGAAATGTGGTGTCTCAATAGGTAGTATGACCTATAACTTGTGCTGTTATGCCGATGACCTGCTCCTTTGCAGCCTGACAGTGTCCGGCCTTCAACATCTCATAGATGCTGCAAATGAATATATAACACAGCATGGTCTGCGCTTCAATCCTCTGAAGACTTCTTGTGTCACCTTTGGAAAAAGTCCATTAATTAACATGAGATGGCATCTTCAGGGTACGCAGCTTAGTGAAACATCTCAAGTGAAACACCTCGGAGTAATTCTTGCCAATGACAGCCGGAGTCATGCTGAAGCAAGAATTCAAGCAGCAAGACGTGCATTCTACTCCCTCCAGGGTGCAGGATTTTATGTGAAGGGTTGTAGTCCAGAAACCATAGACCACATTTACACCACCGCTGTCCGTCCGGTTTTGACCTATGGTCTGGAGTGTGTTTATCAGGGCAGTACTGTAATGAATAAGGTTGAAATGACACAAGCTAAATTTCTTAAAGCTGCTTTGGGGTTAAAACCTAGATGTAAAACCTCTCCACTGTTACAAGCATTTAACATTGATAGAGTTAATTCTAGTCTTGATGTTCAAAAGCTGTCTCTTTTTAAGTCAATGTTTATGTCGTCGTCGCGGACGAATTGTTTATATAAATACGTGTTGACCTGTGTCTTGAAAGGCAGTCTCTCTAGTCAGAAAAATTTGGTATCATCCGTGATCAATATTTGTGAAAGGTATAATCTGTCTCTCGAAAGGTTATTAGCAGAAAAATCTTACTTTGCTACATGTAAAAGGGCCATAAAATTCCGAAATCCGTGTGGAATTGCGGATAGTGTAAGATTTACATTGCTAACTAGTCAGGATATTTTAATTGTTAATAATGTTTTAGCTGCATTTTAGCATTGTTTTTACTTTTATACCTTTATACACAATGTATTATACACTTGTTTTTAATTTTATTATGTATTTTCTCTCCTAAGGAGGCTAAATAAAATCAAATCAAATCAAATATACTAATCTTCACACTTTAAAGTCATTGAATTGTGATTAATTAAAATCAATGGCAATCTGAGTAACTTTCTTGATGGCAATTGTTGGTGTTGGGATTCCCTAGTACCAACTCCGCGAAAAAAAAAAAACTGACAAAAGGACCACTTGAGAATATTAATTAAACGTCAATGATTTTTGGGCCTGTTGGCAGGGTAGGTATAAATGAACCATATGATAGGTGTGTTAAATTCATACAGAGAGTTAATTGTTCTTCACATATATATACTGCAGGCTACAGCAGCCTGCTTAAGTTGCGAGCTCGCTTCCCTGCCCTGCTTGTGCAGCAGAATGTTGTCAGTCAGCATAATGCTGGGCATTGAACCATCTAGACCAGTAGGTCTATTCTGAGTCAGGATGATATTGAAAAAGCAGGCCTAAAGTTAAAATTTTTCACTCATCATAAAATAATTTAAAATGAACTTGAATATAGGAATCTTTCATGCTCTATCATGTTGCATGTCACTGATGTCAGTAGCCTGAATGAGGAATTTTTGCAGTTGCTGTTAAAGCTGTATGAGTACTGCACATATGCAGCCATGGTATTAGCACTACCCAGGACGAGTGTTTACAAAGTCATTAAGAACTGCAAAAGAAGAGAGGAAGGAAGGAGAAAGGAAGGGAGGGAGAAAGAAGGAATAGTTAGATATATAGATAGTTAGTTAGATAGATAGATAGATAGAAAGATAGATAGATAGATAGATAGATAGATAGACAGATAGGCATAGATGGATAGATAGATAGATAGATAGATAGATAGATAGATAGATAGATAGATAGATAGATAGATAGATAGTCTATCTGCAAGCATGTGTTCTGTTTTTCAAGACATGTATTTTGTTGGGGAAAGTGACATTTTAAAAAGGCATCACTTTCAGGAGCACTTTTCCCTATAAAATAATATGTCTTATTGAAAAAAATCCACATTCAGTCTCATTGTCTATAATTATGAAATCGTCTGTGAAGCCAAATTATAAGTTTTAAAAGATCATAAATGGTACATTCAAAGTATAGGCCTAGTATACACATGCAATTACCAAATTGCCAGACGTCTCCAAATTTGAAAGTGCTAATTGCCATCAACAATTAAGGTGTGATTGACTTAGTTGTGCTTCAAGTGTCAAATCAAACCAAACTTGTAGATAGTTCACACAAATTAATCCAATTGAACTAAACAACTGACAGAGAGTAACATTTGTCAGAGCCAGGTCATGGGTTTGGTCTTTTTAGCACAGCTAGCCCATATTTTTCATTTATGCCAATTAGGAGAGTAGGGTAGCTGAGCTGACCCATCTGCAATAAATCTCAAAACTGCTCACAGTTTGTACGACTCTGGTTGAATGCTGAAGTTTCGGGAAACAAGACTAAAATTACAGACAGGTGATCAAATATGAATTACTGAAATTCAATAGCTCCCAAGATATGCCAATCCTTATTGTACAATATCTGGATCTTGAAATTTCTTCAGAGTGTGCCCACCCCCTCTCCCCAAAAGCACAGTCCACAAAAAGGTGTCCATGTCCAAGGAAAATAGCCATATCCCTGCCAACAAAGTATTTGCCCCATGGAGTTACTCTCCTTCTCCAAAGAAAAACGTTACAGTTACGCTCCCAAAAAATTGAGTTACGCTCCCAACGGCCTTGGCTTCAAACCCAATTCGTGGAATTACAGGCAAAAGCTGACCAACTAATGAGAGCAGGACTACTCTAACATGTACGCTGGACATCCCCAGTAGTAACAGCAACTCCAGCTGGTACTCACTGAGGTGTAAATTATACGCATTGCTTTCTCAGGCATGTCTGAATTTGAGAGAGAGACAGCTTGACAGCAACTTGAATAGACAATCAGTTAGCTAGACATAGACAACCAGATAGATAGATAGATAGATAGATAGATAGATAGATAGATAAATAGATAGATAGATAGATAGATAGATGGATAGATAGATAGATAAATAGATGAAGGAATGGATGATTGGGGCTTTACGTCCTGTAATATGCACTTGGTAGGCTAATTAGGACAGGGGAGGACACGGCAATTAGGTGAAGGATGATTGAAACAGCTGTCCAACATAGGCCAAGGTGACCCAGCAAGAGCTGGATTTGAACCCTGGGCTCAGCAATTGGCAGCCCAGCATGCTACCACTACACCAACCCCCCCTCCCCCTCCAAGATAGATAGATAGACTTTATATCCTGTATTTATGCATGCACCAGACCAAAATAGCAGATGACCGGTTAACAGAATCGATATAGATATGTTCTAACAACAGATATGCTTAATGCAGCTCTTTGACCCCTGTTTCCAAGCAAAATGAAATATTTTATTCCTCTCACCCTGTCATCTATCTGGCAATTCATCATTGCATCATGTTCCAGTCAATAAATGTCATGTGCTTACAGAAGTTTTTAAGTTTTATTCTTTTAATATCATTTTACTTCTTTAATCAAAATTTTAAAGTTTATGTTTAAATTGATATAATAAATGATTACTGTCTATACATTTTAATTTTCCATGATTTTATAATTGTTTATCTTATTTAGTATTTGTGGAACATAGATATACTTCTTCTAACATAATTTTGTTTTATTCATCTTTTGTTTGCAGTATATTTATTTGTTTTCAATCAATGTTTCAATCAATGAATTAACCAATCAATCAACCAAACAACTCTGTATTGAATCTACCGATCAATCAATCAATAAATCAATCAATCAATCAATCAATCAATCAATCAATCAATAAATCTATCTATCTATCTATCTATCTATCTATCTATCTATCTATCCATACTTTTTGTTCTTACTATTCTTTCTTTCTTTTTTCTGGTCTTCCATTTTTTCTTTTCTTTTTTATTTTCTAATTTTTTCTTCCATTCCTTTATCTTCTTTCTTTTCTTTTCTTTTCTCTTTCTTTCTGTTCTTTCTTTTCGTTTTCTTTTTTTTCTTTTTTTTTCTTTCTTTTCTATTTTGCCTTTCTTCTAATTCTTTTCTCTTATTTTTTTCTTTTTTTATATATTATTTTCTTTAATTGTCTCTTTATTTCTTCATTTATTCTGTTTCAGTTTGTTTTATTTTGTTTATAGGAACAAGTTTTCCCTGTCTAGGATGCAGCCCATCCTGATATTGTACACAATTGATCAGATACAATCTCTATTCCCTGCTATCCAGCTAGGATGAATCACATGACCGAAGCAACTAAAATTTGGGTCAGATAAGGGGCATTTAGTTTTGGTACATTTGTAGAGTGTGGTGCACTAGAGTGTTTCAGAATGAAGTGCACACACCTACATGTACCTGTTTCAATTGATTATTCATTGAATAAATTAATCAATCCAGTCAATCAATCGTCTAATCAATCAAGCAGTCAGTTTATCCAAAAAACTTGTTAAATAATATTCCCTATCATTAATCTTGGAAAAAAATTAACATGTAAGCTTGTTAGTTCAGCATAATTTTGGAACTTGGGCACACATGTATATAATGTTGTTATGTGCATATCAGTCTCGGATACTAGAAAATGTCTATAGCTCAGATGACGTCTTGCTGATATGCAATTAAAAAAATATCTAATTACAAGATACTTGAACAATAACTCTTTATATATATTCATTCTAGGGCATGAAGGCCTGTCAATGTGTGTTTCGAACACTGCAATATTCTACATCACATTTAAAAAGAAAAATACTTTAATCAGTTCAAATTCCAAAATATATATTTTTCAGTTGATTATTCAAAATATGAAAATGTATGTTTCAACTTTTACCTTTTTCCAATTCCATGTGTCAACAACTCTCAATTTTCACATTTCTATATTTTACATTTTCTTGCAATTTTTTATTGTAACAAAAAATGTATACATGTAGATCTATCAATGTCACAAATAGAATACTTGAAGACGGCATAATCATTTCACCTACCATGTAGTAGTAGCCTGTTGCTAAATTTGTCAATCTATCTGACAATTATGTAGCACTATTTATCTGTGCACGTACATTAAATTTAAAATAGTTAACAATATTTTCACACTCTTATTGACAATACTTTATAACTAGGCCTGTATCTATCTACCTAATTATCCTTTTGTCTTCCACCTTCCTTCCTTCATTCCTTCATTCCTTCATCCCTTCATTACTTAAGCCACTTATTAAAGCCATCCCTCCCTCCCTGCCTTCTATCTATAGGCCTATGTGTTATGAAGTGTTTGATTCAATGTGTAAAGAATCACTCTGACTGCTGCTGTGCACTAATGTCACAGTGACATGAATTTGAAAACTTTTCAATACTTTTTTTGGGGTCAAGAAGTAGAAAAGCTAATTTTAAAACTTTTCAATACTTTTCTTTGTGTCAAAAGCAGGTGGTCAATGTAACACCATTGGATCTCTCAGGAATGTGGGGGTGGGGGAAATAGGTCAGTTTGAGCATGCACAGTGGTGAGGGTTGTGTGAATAATGAGCAATGGCTGCAGAAAGTTTCTCGGTAAGAAACGTACCAGCAAGATAACACCAAGAATATAGCATGATTATGATCATATTTGGTATTTTGGGATAGGAAAAACAGTAATCTACGCACGTGGCTATATTAGAATGGTGAACAATGAAACTGGAATGCTGAAATTATGGAAAACGGCAACCACCTGGTAGCTATCCCAGAATCCTTAGAATAACACATTAATATGAAGAAGCTATGCAGCACGATTGAAATTAAACCTGAATTCAATAGTAAGTAGGGGCAATAGGGGGCATGCATACCTCCAAGACCAATTGTATAATGTATAGTTTAAACCATACTGCTACAATGTAAAGTGTGATATTCTTTGGTCAAAATAAACTAATCTGTCTGTTTTTCAGTCTGTCTGTCTGTCATCTGTAGCTAGACAGATTTTCCCCATCACAATACTGCCTTTCATAATGGGTAATTCTAGTAATCAGTGCAACTATACATTGTAGAACAGGGTGTTACTCCGACACAGCAGGTGATATGTCTGGGAAAAACTTTAAAAAAAAAATAAGATAAAATAAAAACACCAGGGAGGAATAACAAGAAACAGCTGTAGTCTGGTTCTAGGTCACAAGGGCTGCTCTGAGTCAGAACTTTTACGAGTGTTTAGAGAGATTCTAGCCTCTATTTTATGACAAACATAATTAACACAAATGATACTAGAAGCATAATATTACTTGTAATGCTCAGACAGACTTAAATGCTTACCTGTCAACACAGCCCTTTTGTTCCAAAGCAAGTTATATGCATTGTAGTTATAACTTTCCTCATTGCCACATGTTTGTCTGCCCAGTAGAAAGTGCTGAAATGATGTCATTTGCTCACACTAGCTACATTAAGGGGAATCCCAATGGCTATATATACAAATCCCAATGGTTATATCTGAAAATACCAATTGTTATTTCTGCTATATCCTAATTGTTATTTCTGCAAATCTTTACTGTCATTTAAACAAATCCTAGTTGTTATTTCTGCAATTCCTAACTGTTATTTTTGCAAATCCTAACTGCAAATCCCTACTGTTATTTTTGCAAACCCAATTTACATTTCTACAAATCCAAATGGCTACGTCTGCAAATCCTAATTGTCATTTCAGCAAATCCTAACTGTGATTTCTGCGAATCTCAATGGTTGTTTCTGTAAAACTCAATGGTTATATCTGCAAATTATACTGTTATTTCTGCAAATCCTACTGTTATTTTTGCAAATCCCAATGGGTATTTCTGCAAATCATAATTGTTATTTCAGCAAATGCTAACTGTTATTTCGGAAAATCTCAATGGGTATTTCTGCAAATCATAATTGTTATTTCAGCAAATGCTAACTGTTATTTCGGAAAATCTCAATGGGTATTTCTGCAAATCATAATTGTTATTTCAGCAAATGCTAACTGTTATTTCGGCAAATCTCAATGATTATTTCTGCAAATCCCAAAGGCTATTTCTGCAAAGCCTACAGTTTTTTCTCCAAATCCTATCTGTTATTTCTGCGAATCTGTACTGTTATTTCTGCAGACCCAATTGTTGTTTCTGCAAATGTTAACTGTTATTTCTGCAAATCTCAATGGTTATTTCTGCAAATCCCGATGGTTATTTTTTTGAATCGCGATGGTTATTTCTACAAATCCCAATGACAATTTCTGTGTATCCCTTACTCCATTTTGTTCTATTCTTGGGCCTCTACTCTTTTCCGTTATATATAAATGACATTGTTGATATATCCGACCGAATATTGCCAATAAAATTTTCAGATGACACAAATGTATTTATGACTGGAAAGTCTATTCAAGAAATATCTGACCAAATGAATTTGGACCTCAACAAGATACTTACTTGACTTAACGCAAACAGATTGTCTTTAAATGTTGCAAAGACTCATTTCATCTTATTCAAATCAATAAACCGCAACATGGGTAATCGGCCTTCACTTCAAATTAATGGAAATGAAATTAATTTGGTAAAAAAAACTAAATTCATTGGTGGCATGCTAGACTCGGACCTGAGACGGGGTTATCATATTAATATCACATCTATGAGCTATGTTTGTACAGAAGTGTGCAACACAAATAAAGGGAAGTTAAAAAGTTATCCTTTTAAACACCCAGACTCTTAGGCCCAAATTTTCATGTTAGGTTTAAACTTGGTTTAACCCAGGGTTTTACCTAGTTAAACCCAGTTTCGATAAACCAAGTTTAACTTGAGTTTAGACCCAGTTTAAAAACCGAATTTTCATGTCTGACAAACCTTGGCTAGACCAGGTTTATGGAGACTGAGTTTAAACTCAGTTTGCACCCAGTTCTATCAAACAAGAAGAAGCAAAATTTAAAAAGATAAGTAAGGAACAAAAGAAAGGTAGTAAACAAAGACGAAGAAACAATAAGCAATAAAAAGAAGAATGCTAGAAGGAGAAAAAGAAAAAAATTGAAAGGAAATTAAAGGAAAATCAGGGAGTATGGTTGTTGAAGAAATGCACATGAAGTTAATTTATACTAATTTCAAAGAAGAAAGATGAGACGAGAAACTAAGAAGAAAGAAGAGGGAAAAGCATTCGGAAATTAAGAAAAAAGCAAGAGCGTAATTAAAAAGAAGAGGAATAAGAAAAAGGAAATATCTAGAAGTACAGGAAATATAACAAAAAAGGAGATAAAGAAAAAAAAGATGAAGGCAAACATATAATACAGCCATAATCGAGGGGAAAAAGCTGAAAGGGAAGAAATTTAAGAAATATGAGAAAGAAAATGGAATAAAAAGAAAGAAAATGAGGATGACTGCAAAAAAAGAAAGAAGAAGAAATATCAAAAGAAACCAGATTAAAAAGAAATGAAGAAAGAAAGGGAAGACAAAAGGGGAATATGAATAGAGAGGGAAGAACAAAATGTATAAAAATCAAAAATGGAAGATACAACAGTTTGAATAGATAATTAGTTTTGAATGAATGATTATGTAAATGCCAAAGCATGAGGACGGCAACATCTGGACCCAAAAGATACATTTTAAACAATAAATTGTAATGAGCTGCAAATACTTGTATAACTATTCTCCTGATAAAAAGTTACGACAGAAACATGCATGAAAAGAAAAAATGTATAAAAGTATTTTTGGGAAAAATTTTGGGAAATAAAAGAAGAATTTGACAAAAATGTCCACACGGGGGAGTTATGGAAAAAAGAAATGTTGAAACAAAATTTGAAAAAGAAGCATTTTTGGGGGGGAAAAATTTCGAAAAGTTTGGAAAAAATGTCGGGGGTTGGGGAACTTGGAAAAAAAATATTGGGATAAAAATGTTCTTGGAAAAAAATAAATCAGAGCACAACTAATATCCTTAACTAAATAAGTGAAAAAGAAATCTGACTTTGCAGACGCATAATCCGCACTGAAGGCTTCCAAAACCAGGAGTTAAACTGGGTTTAAGCCTAGTTTAACCACAAACCACGTTTAAACTAGAGATGAAAATTTGGGCCTAAAACTCTAAAGGTGAAGACGCTAAGTCATGTATTTATAATTCACTGTCTTTGATTTTCCAAGGATGAATGAGTGAGTGCATTGATTTTCCCAGGATGAATGAGTCAGTGCATTGATTTTCCCAGGATGAATGAGTCAGTGCATTAATTTTCCCAGGATGAATGAGTGAGTGCATTGATTTTCCCAGGATGAATGAGCCAGTGCATTGATTTTCCCAGGATGAATGAGTCAGTGCATTGATTTTCCCAGGATGAATGAGTCAGTGCATTGATTTTCCCAGGATGAATGAGTCAGTGCATTGATTTTCCCAGGATGAATGAGTGAGTGCATTGATTTTCCCAGGATGAATGAGTCAGTGCATTGATTTTTCCAGGATGAATGAGTGAGTGCATTGATTTTCCCAGGATGAATGAGTCAGTGCATTGATTTTCCCAGGATGAATGAGTCAGTGCATTGATTTTCCCAGGATGAATGAATCAGTGCATTGATTTTCCAAGGATGAATGAGTCAGTGCATTGATTTTCCAAGGATGTATTAGTCTGTGCATTGATTTTACCAGGAATTTAAGAACAGCCGGAACATGCATCATCGTGGGTACTAACTTATACAAAGAAAAGCAGCAGTCTCAGTCCCAATAAAATTAATTACTTTAGTCCCACCTTGTGGAAAGTTTTGCAACAAATATATGTGAATTTGAGTAGCAGGACTGCATTTCTATCAACATTTTGCTTGACATAATGCAAGTCTCTGATTGGTTACTTTGTTAAAAGACTGATATCGGCAATTCTTGGGGTAATATAAGCAATAGAGAAATGAAAAGATTAGAACTATTACAGAAGCGATCCATTAGAAGTGTTAGTAGAGTTAAGTACAATAGCCATACCAATAAACTTTACAAAGAACTTGGCCTCCTTAAAATTAGTGACATATACAAACTTGCCTGTGCAAAATTCTACTTCAAAATAAATAAAAAGATAGTTCCACAATATTTCCGACAACTCCTCCTTCACAACAGAGACCTACATACCTACTTCACTCGAAATAGCAACAACCTCCATATTTTCAATGCTAGTTCTGAACTTAATAAGCAATTAATAAATGTAAAGATTTCTCAAGTATTGAATAACCTCCCTCCACATATAAAAGACAACAGCACCGAATATAAAATTAAAGACTATCTCCTGTCCTTATATCCCTACATTTGTATCATTCCCGAATGTTTCATTTGTATGAACTCGTGAGCAACATTGCACTACCTTATTGAATTAAACATTAGTAATATATAGAATTCATCATCCCATCTCATCACCCACCATTCCATATCATCCATCATATCATCCCGTTAGGGCGCACGCCTACAGAATTATATTCTTTTGTGTAGCCCTATGGCAAAACAATATATTTACAACTGTACAGATGCAGTCATTAAGAGTTATACAAGGTCTCTTTGCTATGTATATAAGTGCTTCATGTACAACTGTTTGTTATTGACATGAACTAAGTAAATTACAATTACAAATACAGGAAATGGAGGTCTGTAGAGAACAAATCTCCCCTACTGTTTCTGTGCGGAAAATGGCAATAATTAATGAAAAGACAAACCTTTGCTACTTCAAAGGAATATTTTTGCATCTATAAAGTGAGTTGAATAATTTTTTGAGTTTTGATTTATTCCCTTTACTTGAAATTTTCTGCTTCAACAACTTCCCCTTACATTCGCATGGTAAGAGGGTAGGTTGATGTTTTGACCTGCACCTTTTTTATCAACTTCAGTGATTGTTTAGTCATGTACTTATATATTTTTTAAAGTGTGCACAGATAAAATCTCTTGAAGACCCTGCAAAAAATAGATGTGATTTATAGTAAAAAAAACAAAATTAAATAACAGTAAATATGGAATATAAAGATAAAACTGTTTATAATGAAACATTAAGTTAAGCTTAACTTTAGTTGGTTTAAGTTCAAGTTAAGTCTACTAAAGCTTTTACAAAATGTGACTATCTTTAAAGATTGGCCAAAGGTAAAATTGGATATTTCTTAATTTAATAGTTACACATTTTATCTCCAATACAGTAGCTACAGACTTTTACTTTTGTGAAAGCTAGAACTCCGACACCAAAAGGTGATTAAAATATTCACTAAATTTAATTAACTGTAATAAATGAAACATGAGAACAACACAGGAACATAAATTCTTCCCAATGACCAGACCTGCATCATTCGGCCGTCAGATCAGTCATGGGTAACTAATCACCTTTGAATTAATAATAAATGTAAACAGCCTGAATATAGAGTACTTGAACACTGGCAAATTGTCCTTTGGCACAGTCAATCGTGCGTGATCTCTCCCGTCTTGGCGTTAACGAGACCCGCCATACAACCCATCGCATGGGTTGCGCCAAGAAAGGGAGAGCAGGCCTGTAGCCAGGAATTATTTTTGGGTGGTGCTTTTGGGGCGAAAGTGGACCTTTAGCGAGCACCGAAGGTGCGAAGCCCTACTAGGGGGGTCTGGGGGCATACCCCCCACCATGAAAACTGTCCTTATCATTCATGGTAAAATTTGATCCATTATCACCCAAAAGTGAGCTACATAATGTTCACTGATCAGACCCACGCCAAAAAATTCCTTACAAAATTTAAATTAATATGAGCCTTGTCTGATGAGTGAACTCCATGTAGCTTGTAGTGAAAACTGGCCTTAAAAGTTTGAATCAGGGAAATTTCAAAATGGCCACCATTTGTTATTGCTCTCTGCACATGCTCAATAGGTCTGAGCATGCTCAGTGGAATCAGGTCACTCCCGGGCATGCTCAGTCCCAAATCAGGTCAGAGCAAATTTTCCATTGCATTTCTATAGTGCCCCCCCAGGAAAATTTTTGAGAAAACAATGAAAATGGTGCATTCTGACACTTTCTGATGATGTTGAAGTCGGTCAACATGATGTCACCCACTGGGCCAAATTATAGTAGTGCTGATTAAGATATGTAATAATTCACCCCCCTCCCCCCGGAACAATGGAACCCAGATTGCCTGAGATGCATTTTTAGCAATTCAGACATAGGCCTATATGGCAAACAATGATGAAGTCACTCAAAACAGTCAAAATGTCATCAGGTAATCACCATGTAAATGTAAGAGAACAATCAGGAATGGCATGAAATAAATTTTGGAAGTGGATATTCCTCAGCAAATGCACGATATTTGAAAATTCTTTTTCCCAGAGCTTTCTTGTCAGTTGTCAATTAGTCATGACTATTTTCTTTCTCATCCCACTCTAATTCTCAATTTCTTCCTTTTTCCTACCTTTTGTCTCCTCTTGATAGCTCTTCTCTCTCTGAATTTTCACCCCTGTCTCCTCCTAGCTTATGAATCCTCTACTTTGTTGTCCACTTTTTTTTTTACTTCACCTTCCTCCTACTTTATCCTTCTCCGCCTGCCCCTCCCCAACCATTCTTCTCTTTTTCTTCTGTACCGTCTCCCAAGCTCTTTCCTCCTCCTCTCTTGCTCTTACCTCCCACACCTGTGTCTGCCTCCTTCAGTCTTATTCCCTCTCTCTCCATTGTACAGCTCTTTCCTCTCCCAGTAGCTCTTCTGTCTTCCCTCTATACCTTCTCCCAAGCTCTTTTTTCCTTTCCTCTAGCTCTTGACTGCTACTTCTCTGTCTCTGCCCCTTCCTCCTACATTCTCCTTCTAGGCTTCCCCCTATAGCTCTTGCCACCCCCACTGCCCTTCTCTTTCCCTCTATACCTTCTCCCAAGGTCTTTTCTCCTCTTTCTAGCTCTTGCTTCCTACACCACTGTCTCTGCCTGCATCCTCCTACTTTCTCCTTCTCTACCTTGCCCTATATCTCTCGCCCTCTCCCAATTGTTGTTATTAGACTAATAGGTCTTTCTGTCCAAATTTTTTAAACCCCTGACCTTTACAGCCTGTCATTTTGCTATAGAAAAATAGTGGACTGTTGCACTGTGGAGATGGCACTTCGTGTGTCATCATGCTGATGATTTGTCATGATCATACCCTGGC